>JAYKKI010000011.1:7795000-8202500 GCA_039881145.1 Druceiella hillmani | reverse complement strand
CTTGCAAGAGATACATTGGATCCACTCACCACCTGATGAGTGGATCCAATGTATCTCTTGCAAGATATCATTATAGGAAACACCACAAACAATGCAAAAATATTCATCGTCAGAGTCGTTACTTTCATTTAATTTAGTTTTCTTCATTTTCTTTACTTTTTTATCTTTATTTATTTTCACATTTCCTTTAGTCTTGCTTTTACTCTTATCGTTATCTTATCTTTTTTGTTCCTTATATTCTGATCGTTTGTCGACATTTTTATCTTTTTCAGTTCTGTAACATTATGTTCTTCTTCTAAAGCATTCTTTTCTGGATTTTTTAGCTTGTTTACGATTAGACAAAGCCGTGGTGGAGCTGTTATTAGTGGTCTTATAGATTCCACTATGAAACCACTAGCGCCTTTCTTCATGCCTGATGGTCTAGCTACTGGTTCATCAGACATTTGCGAAATTACTTCAGTTATGCTTATATCTAAATTGGGATCATAATTTAGAACTTCAGGATTTTTCAAACTTAGTGATAAATTATCAACATTAATTTCATTCTCGACATGTGATTCTGAGACAAGTGACTGATTTTGATCGCTGGTATTCGGGCGGTCCGTGACAAAAGATGGCGCAAAATCAGATTCTTGAAAAATATTTTCATTGTTCGGCCAGATGCCAGATTTTTTAAAAGCATTGATAACGTTCAGAGGGTTTAATGCCAAATGGTAGCGCTTCCTTTACAATTCCAGGGAGGTCGTAAATAGACATTGTTTTTCCCGGGTTGCTAGCCATCCAAGAAGTTTGTGCTCCGTTCATGTAATTTTTCAATGGGCCATAAACCCCGACATCGAGGGACTGTAAGCGATCTGAACAAAGTGGCGGAAACGACAACAAAACAATATTGTTGTTTTTAACCTTGTTTACCATTTCCACATTTGCATGTGAGCTATGGTTGTCTAATAAGAGTAAAACGGGATCCTCTTGTGACGACTTCACGTGATGAATAAAATGGTCAATCCATTTCACAAATTCTTTTTAAGTCATCCATCCTGATTTGTTTCCAACGCCTATGCATTCTGGTGATCCATTTCTAATAAACATGTCATTATATCGAAGACGAGGGAAGACAAACATACAGGGTGTGGAGTTACCTACAGCATTTGTTGCGCATGCAAGTGTAACCAGCACGCCTCTTTCGGCAGATGTCACGGCACCGACCTGCTTTATGCCATTTTCTGCAATAATTTTCTATATATATATATATTAAGTATAATATAGTATACAATACATATAAAAAAGAAAAATTCAGTAAAAATAAAAGAAAAATGGAACTGATATGCAGAAATAATAAATACCTATTTCATCGACGTTCCAAATCCGGGATGGTTGGAAGCTGTATCTTTCTAGCACCGATCTATATTTCTCAAAAAAAAGTTGTACATTGGTTCTGTTAAAGGAAGTAGCCTTGCTTAAACTGGTGGCTTCAGGACTTCGTATTGCTAACCTGGGATTTCTTTTCATAAAGCTCGTGAACCAGTCATTACCCGCCATTTCATTAACTGTCCAGGATTCTGGTATCTTCTCAATTTTGTAGAACAAAGCACATTGATATGCTAATTTCAACGAATATTTAATACATTTTGAGTATTAAATATTCGTTAATAATTCCGTTAATGAAGCAACGTAGTATTATAAAGTATAAAGTAGACTGCTAGGAAAACAAAAAACTTAATACTACATCATTCGTGTACAAATAAAAAAATTGTGAGGTTAAAAATGTACGTTACCTGCATAAAAATATCGCCCAGTACATAACTCACTTGCACGACGCGCGGAGTGCAAATAACCAATCCTATGGTATGCGGTTTGATCTAATTAACGAATTATAACACGCACTATAGATGTAATGTGTATACTTTTAGAGAAACGCGCTTGTCAATGATACTTACTTCTTTTAATTGTAACCCCGGTCTCCCCTACTTTAGTTTTAATTTGGATTCATATGTAATTACATTGTTTATAATAAATTAACTGGTAAAATTAAGAAATGTGGCTAAAATGATCCTCAGTGCTTAAAGGTTATTTTATATCTTTAGATTTTCTTTTTCGAATTATTCCGATTGTTGCTTTTGAGTGGGATAAGAACCTTTTTAGCCATTGAAATCTATTAAATTACTCAAATTAAGTACACGAGCACTAAAGTAATTTACTTAAAAACTTGAGTAGTACAAATTATTAGCTCTAATTAGATACCCCATGGGATAGGGTAACATTTTCAATTTGCCACACATTTTCTTAACAATTGATTATTTCGAAAATAGTCAACACATGGTACAACCATTCCAAATATTTAATTGCAATTCGTATTCAAGTGAAATGTAACAGATATAAGCAAATAATGCTTGCACATTTAAGTAGGACCAGAAATATTATTTTTTAAAACCAAAAATATTTTTGTTTATCAAGAGAGAAACAGATTCAAAAGAAACATTCCGCTCCCCGCTTACTTCATTTCTACTCTGAGGTGCATGCGGCCGTATTCATATAAATTGGTATTGATGGGCGACTCCAGTAAGCCCGCCGTGCGCCCGGCGAGACGGTCGTACCTCTTTGGTTTTGGTCCATACTTTTTCCAATGTGGCTATTGGATGTATAAAGTTTGGATGTACCCATGATGAAGATAAGATCATGTTTGCTTATTAAAACTTTATAATTATGGTTTAGCAGCTAAACACTTGAATTAAGTACATTCTCTAAGGATCTCGGCATTTTTTAATCGGGGTGGATATATTAAGAGTGTTAAGCAAGATTTTGTATTGTATAAAGAAGCATTAAGAAGAATTGAAAGCTTTCGAAGTAGGCATTTATTGTGAATTCTTGGGTCGGCGAGGTTAGCAATGTGGAGGTTCTAGAAAGAATGCAGATAGAGAAAGAATTCGTAGAGACCACATAAACACGTCGGGGACATACGGAGTTCAAAATATCGCTTGGAAAAATAAAGCTACTTGCTGGCGTGGCAGGGAAAAACAGATGGTCCCAGGCGCATTTCTGGTTGAAGAACCTCGGAGACTGGTACGGTTTACCGTCAGCGCATTTATTTAGAAGAGGAATACACCGCCTCATCAAAGTCATCATTCTCTTCTTAGAAGATTATGCAGTTAGAGTTAATCCGTTCACTCCTCGATGTAGGCGTCTTCAATAATTTTTATTGTATGTCTATCTACACCGATCCACTTCAAAGGTATTCCCACTATTATTTTGATGTTATTCCGCCAGCGAAACACGGTACGAATTAGGCCATTGGTCCCGGTTGGGGACTTACCTTCTGGTATATGCCTCTCCTAATGCTACTTTAATGATATAACTCGTCCATATATTATTACGAGTTTTAAATAAAAAACATAAAAAATATTATGGGACAATGTACGCGCCAGTGCATAATCCAAAGGGGTAACGGCGTTTTAAAATAACATAACGTATATTCACTCAAAATTATATTCCCGACAACTAGATATGTCGTGAAATGGCTAATCGAGTTGTAATGAACATTTTCATCGTAGATTTTTTTATTCAGAGCTTACGCCTTTAACGTGCGACCTACATGAACAGCTGACTTCAAAATACGACGGGTTTCTTTTTCGAGAGTTGGTACATTTATTTTCTTGCTACCTACCCACACATAAACTATTTGACCAATTGTTACCGAATTGCACACCTAAAGACAGTGTAACATGAAAGATATGATATGATACCGTTTATATTAATGGTACGTTTGTGTCCTTGCTACCTAATAACACGTAAACTATTTGACCAATTATTACCGAATTGCACACATAAAAACTCTGTAACATGACAGTTATGATATTGTTTATATTAATGGTACGTTGGTTTCCTTGCCACCTAATAACACGTAAACTATTTGACGAATTATTACCTAATCGCACACCTAAAGACCGTGTAACATGAAAGTTATGATACCGTTTATATTAATGGTACGTTTGTTTCCTTGCTACCTGATAACACGGAAACTATTTGACCACTTGTTACCGAATTGCACACCTAAAGGCCGTGTAACATGAAAGTTATGATACCGGTTATATTAATGGTACGTTTGTTTCCTTGCTACCTGATAACACGTAAACTATTTGACCACTTGTTACCGAATTGCACACCTAAAGGCCGTGTAACATGAAAGTTATGATACCGTTTATATTAATGGTACGTTTGTTTCCTTGCTACCTGATAACACGTAAACTATTTGACCACTTGTTACCGAATTGCACACCTAAAGGCCGTGTAACATGAAAGTTATGATACCGGTTATATTAGTAGCTATGTCCGAGACTTCGTACGCACGGATCTATGGATCAGTTTTATAAATACACTTCCACTTTTCAAATCTGATTACACCCGTTTGTCCAATGTATGGGTGGGAAACTTCATTGCGCGATTAAAAAAAAACAGATAGCGTAATCTATTGATCTGCATTGGTGCACTGTACATTTGTTTAATTACTTTGCGTCGCGTAGTTAGGCACTTCTTTGATATTTACATTACATCAGTACGTAATGTATCATAAATTAATTTATGGAAATATTAAATTCAGGTATAATCTGTTTGAGTGAACAGTCTATGACATAAAAAAATGAATGTACCTTCAGATAGACCGTATTTTTTTAACTAATTCCATGTGGCTCGGGTAAGCAGTGTTACAGTTGATGCGTGCGCACACAAACGCATAGACAAAATTTAGAAATATGATCTTATTGCATTCTATCATTTATCGTTCATTTTCTAATTATTTTTTTACAAATATTTCCATTGTACAGACAAGCAAAGTTTTGTTTTATTATATGTAGAAAAGCAAAGGTTTGTATTAATATATACAGATTTGATAAGAGTTAAGTTTAATCAAATCGGTCATTTAATAAATAATTTAGAACATCATTGTTAAATATCGCGCTAAATAATGTGGCGGCCAAAGTTTTACGACTTCTAAGTCTTTCAAGTAAAGTATAAAAGTCGATATTATATATTAATTAAGCAAGCATTTTTAAATTTGGTTTGTTGCGAAAAAAGTCTCGACAGAAAGCTTTTTTTGTTTTTGCAATATATATGTTGTCATATAAATGTAAAGCAGTAATTTAAAAGTATTTGATACTCTTTCAATGTTTTCACATTTTATAAGTACAGTAACATATTTATTCTGAACAGTTCGAGACAGGGATAAGATTGTATGCTTTGAAACATAAACATATATTGCGTGTCTGTTCATGCGTTTTTCACATAATTTCGTAAGGAATACAACGCAAAAGCGGCTTCGCTTTTTTTGACGAAACTCTATGGAATTTCTTGTAGAACTTCAACAATAACATTTTAATGTTGTTATTTTTTCCGATCTAATTGGCTATCTAACGGCGCGAAATATGTCATAGCTCAATTAACGACGACGTTTTGGGGAGATATTATCCTGTAAGTTATCAAGGGCAAATATTAGAATGCCGGTTGCTATGGCTAACAATCCTGATTTTATGAAATATATCAAATCTGTAAACATATTAAGAAGAGACGTGCTCGTGTATCTATTATCAAGAATCGACTGGGGTGGGGCGATATCAGTAACTTAACACAATCTGCGAGACATATCACAGTTGCTATGTAAAAAATAGTACACAGTTGAATATATTATACAAATCAACAGCTTTTTCACGTGTACATGCGGCGTCTTGATAATATACACAAATACTGTATTATAGTTATATAAAGTTGTTTACTTGTACTTTAATTGGTACTCGTATTAATATACCGACAATCGAAATTTGTGAAAACGGATTATATACAGACACAATCGGACTTTATGTAATTGGAAATTATTGATATACCCACATGGCTGTGATATTATTGCTGATAAGATTGGGAGATATTTGCTATTGATAAAAACTGGAAATTTGATATGGTTACATATTTGTAATGCCTGTAAAGTAAAAAATAAAATAAAAAAAAATGTTTGGGGTACCTGTATCATGTAGGTATACCCTGTAGTTTAGTGTGAATAGGCCTTCCAAAAATGTTGAGGGTATGTTATGGACACTTTTTGGATACAGTGATCCATTTACGAAATATTAACATTTAAACTGGTAATTTTTCTGAGAATTACGGGTTGGTTTTTGTCTACCAGCCAAACCGCTATTATTGAATGTCTGAAAATTATTGACAATAATAGTACGAGTATACATAATGAAATTAAATGGATAATTATCATAGCTGACTGGGCTCTGCTAGTTTACGAGTAATATTCGACCAACATATAACCTATAGTTGAGCTGTAAAAGATTCATAGAAACTTCATACAAATTGTTTAAATAAAATGCAAAAATTATATTTTATTTTAAAATGTATGTTTATAATGCCAGTAAAAGATAAACTGTAAAATATATTTATATAGTTGTATACAAGGGTTCTTAAATAATTATTTTCGACAGAGCTCTGCGAGTTATACTCGAACTAAACTAGTGTTTGATATATGGGTCGATCGTCTGAGAACATTATCGATATCGTTTTCTCACAATGTTGTTAATATTGTTGACAGTGATATCGTATTCTTAGTGGGAGTAGTCTATGGGCGTTGTTGCTGTTCAAAATTTCACTTTCCTAGTTTTAACGATGTCGAGATTCGTCTCGCATAAACCTTAATTTTACTGACCATTAAAAATTTCGCCCAAATTATCATAAAATCCGACAATATGTCAAGCTAGTCGAGTGCAGGAAACCCACTGGAATAAACTACTGTTTACATGTAAAAGAAAAAAAAACAGTTTCTAGTTAGCCACGCTTTGTAGACCATAAATGTAATTTGGCCTATCGATTGCTGAGTGGCGTTTCGTTCAATATGGCGATATTTCTTTGATATCGTTCTAACTCTTTCCACATTACGAGCGCTCATAGCGTAACGCTTTTCGCGCCTTAAATTACTTAACTAAGGCGTCGCAGTGTGTTGCTGACATTTAAGTTTTAAATTGGCTCATGGCAGTGGCTGGGCCGGGTGTAACAGCTCTCAGAATGCAGTGGCTAGTGGCTATAAGAGTTACGTTAGCGGCGTAACCTTTGTTAGTATTTTTTACTACGAAGGCTAAGCCGCTAACGGTTTCGTTAGTATTTTTCAATAATAAGATGCAAGTGGCTAGGGTTTCATTGCTTTTTTCAGTAATATTTTTTGTCTGTTAATGTACGGAACGCTAAAAATCAGACTTAATAGCAACTACATACAATTTGGTTTTACCAGCAATAATAAGTTATGACTACCTTCCGGCAGATCGTTCATATTTTCCATTTTCACAAATCCGATGTTCTTTATAATATGTGAATATCTATGTGAAAGCAGCCAACTTATATACCAATAGTACAGGACGAGAGAACAATGTGGTTTGTTAGCATCTTTAATTAAATTAGTGGACGCGCCTAAATACACTCGAATAGTTTTGAGGTATCCTTCGAGTCCAAGCACCCGTTTGGCTGGGCATGTCATCTGAATCATCTGAATCAAGGAATGGAATCTGCTCGGTGGGCAGTGAAACGGCGTGGTTATATTTCCTTTCCTCTTGTGCAAAAGCTACGCTGTATTTGTATTTTACTGACAAAAATTAAATTTCCGTTGTCTGTAAAAATATCATGCCCGATAATAATACGGTGTTCTGTAACAATATAAACCTGACCTAACCCAATCCAACCTAACATAACTCAACCTAATTCGGCATAACCTAACCTTTTTTACGTGACTTAGAGGAAACCTTGATGGTACCATAGTTCCCGTCCGCAGTGACATGCTCGATTCTCTCGAGAGTGTGTCCAGTCGAGAGACTAAAACCTCTCATCAGCTTTATTACCTGGAACCGCAATGAGCATTTCTTCAGAAGGATGCTATATTATATTTGGACAGCTCTCTGTATATTCCATTTATTACACACAATTAGGTAATGACAATTAGTTAATGACTTTTCTTTTACCTTTTATGCAACGTTGATTCTTCCTTAGAAACCAACAAGAATCTGCCATCATAGCTGGATCCCAACCGCCTTGGTACCTTATTTCTATTGTTCAGACATCTTGATCTATTCTCTACCTTGTTCATCGCTCACCGTACCAAGATTGTCAGGCGAAAGTTAAATTAGAATGTAGAAAATGCATTTTGAGCAACATTTTGTATGCAAAGTTTTGGTATGACTGAAGCAGTTCATTTACTAAAAGCCAACTATCAAAGTTGGCTTTTTTATTGCCTAGAAAGCTCTTGATGACTGTAACGAAACAGTTAATTTTTGTATAAATACTTCACTTTCTTTGTCCATTGCTTTAATAAAATGTTTTATTAACCCCAATTTAATGTGTAAGGGAGGTAAGATAACTTTTTGGGGATCAGCTAAAGGCAGCTATTTGACATTATTACTTCCTGGTTGATACGTAATTCTTGCTGGCAAATCCTTCTTAACATAGTAATTTTTCGTTACGCGACTGTTCCACAAGCACCAAAAAGAATATTTTGTGAAGCCACCCTGCAATCCAAGGAGGTATAGCAATGATTTTGAGGTCTCCACAAATTGCCCAACTGTGTTACTTGTAATTGATTAACTTCAAAATCAAGTCCATAGTATCATAATAAACGTAATTTTCTTTTGTTTGCATTTCATCTACTTCAAAGTCCAATGTAATAAGAAATACAGCACATATTAGTTGTCGACGGCTTTTCCAGATTTCCAATTCTAAATCCAAAATAGGAGCAGTAAGTTGCTTTTAACTCCTCCGTATTTTTTTTAGTTGTTTGGTGAAATTTTACAACTTCTTTGATCACTAGCCATATTTTTATGAATAAAACATAGGTATAGTTTACTTGATATAATAACACAAAAAAGTACTTGTTGATTAGTAATATTTACAACCATCTATTGGGAAGACTCAATCAAGCGAAATATTTAACTTCAATTTAAAAGAATATTCGACCTGTCACCACACTTTTATGATTTGATGTGGGAAAGGTGAGGGTAGGACAATAATAATGTTATTACTGTTCTGGTTGTCTGACCCTTGTTCCCTTGTGTATTTTTGTTAAAAATTAGTTTCTTAAGTTACGTTAATATTTTGAAGGACTACTCCGGGAACTGCATACCGTGAACAAACTTTATAACGGTCGCGATCTATTATCGCGTTTATCCAGTCTGTTGTCCGAATAATGTACGATCATTATTGTATTGAAATCTCGTAATATGGTACTTTATTCCCGTGATAATTAAGTTTAATTGTTATTTCTTAAATTAGATTCGATGTTTCTTGTATTTATGATTATTTTTACTTTTTTTATTACGTGAAGGAAATTTAAAAATTATTATTTAAAAAAGTTGAAATATGACGTACAATTATTGAGTCATTTGTATTTCTGCCAATGATTTTTTAAAAGATAGTTACAAAATAGTTTTGTTATTAAAATGTTGCAAAGTTTTAAACGGAACGATAAACTGTGTTATCGCTTATGGTAATTTTGAAAGTTCAATTTCAGAAAAACTCGCCCGAAATTTTGGTAAATGATAATTCAGTGATTCTAGGATTTCGGAGATCATGCAATGTATTTTTTTTTAAACTAAGGAAATATCGACATTAACTTTGGTAATGTTTCCTCAGTTTACCACCCCCAGCAGCGTGGAGGCGTACTTAAGACTTGCATGTGTAATACTTATCGAGAATCAATTCTGAGTGGGACGATATTACTAATTCTGAGTGGGACGATATTACTATTGAGTTAGACATATCACGTAAACACGTGAGACACATCACGTAAACACGTGTGACATATCACGTAAACATATCTATGAGACATATCACGGAAACACGTGTGACATATCACGTAAACATATCTGTGTGACATATCACGTAAATAATTTTATGAAGAAATATTAGGTAACGATTCTTTGAAAGCAACGAAAGTGTACGGCTATATGTAGATCAATAATTGCTTCTAAATTCACCCGCTATTATTGCCGATTGCTTCTCAATGATGACGTGTGAATCTTTGACAAAGCTATATATATTGCAATTTGAACGATTCAGAGTCCTGAATGTAGGTGATTTAGAACAAAGCGTTAAGCGGTGAAATGAAATTCTCATATGCTTTTGGCGTTCCAAGCGTCTTAGAAGTAGATCTTCTTGTGACAAACCTTCAAACAAACTGAATATATTTCTGTATATCTGAATGGGGCACCCGTCAAGAATGCTCCAAAAGCTTTTCCTCTTGGCTAGGCATCGATTTCCGGTCGGTTGTACTCTTATTTCGCATTACCATCAGCGGAGATCTTATGCCAATAAGTGGTTAATATAGGTTTTGGCTTTCAGTAATGCTGATGTTTTTCTGGATGGCTGAGCCATGTACAGTTAGATTTTTTTATGAGAGCATCGATTAATTTGCCTTTTCCGTCAATTATTTTAGCTGTTTTTATATTTCTAGGCCTAATACCACCCAGTCTCTTCTGAACGTGGTAAATACGCTTAATTAATTTATAAAAAAGACGCGTAACCAGAGACAATTCAAATTTAAAATCGGCCTGTCGCGTTTTTTTTCATCGTCCACGGCTTTCTTACAGCAAAATTGAAACATTTGTTTTGTGGCTGAGTATTTACTCTCAATAATTTTATTAAACAAAGTTTCACGGAGCTGCCACAGATAGCCATACCATTACAAAATAAGTTTATTGCTTCCCTTTTAATGTCTGAAAAACGTATAATAAACACAATTCTACGTCTTACTTCAAAGTCATATTGATAAATTATCCTGAATTGATGTCTCTCTGACAGCATTTCAGGGCTACAGCGGCAATTGCAGCGGTGTTGAAAAAGCTCACCTTCAAAGAAGGGCTTCTATTTTCAGCCTCTTCACATTTAATAGTTTGTTTATTTACTCATGCCGAATGGAAAAAAAACGTGACAGCAAAAAAACAGAAAAATAGAAAAAATCATTAAATAGGTAAATGCAAGAAATTTTATTGCCCCGGCTGTCGCTTGAAAGTTTCTTGTATTCCAAAATGTTTAGGATTCCGTAGCCAAATTAGGAACTCGTAACAGTTCATGCCCTTTTTTCTGTATGTCTGTTGTCATAGCCACTTTACTCGCAAAATACTAGTTCTATAAAGCTTAAATTTAGCAAGGCTATAAATATTTTATAAAGTTTAATATTCATGTTAAAAAAATTAGGACGCAAAGGAAAAGAAATCACCCTCCATGTCAAGCGAAGATATTTTTTTTTACATCGTTTGGTTGCGTGAACTACAAAATTTGAATGAATTGCAATGTGAGACAATAGGCCTTAGTATATTATTTGATCTAGTGTATTTTATATAGAGCATTTAAATTTTTATTTAATATCTTAAACCATTTCTAAGAAAAAGGGCTTGATTTTTCAAAACATTCTAGGCTGTCTATTACACTGGTCTACAAAATTAAAACCTTTTTTGCCCCACCAAAATTTATAGCAAATTTTGAATGTACTATGGCTACTCAACAATATGTTAATGAAAAAAAATATTGAAACATCAAATTTCTTTGTGACTTCAAAATATATATTTTTATGTAAGTACGAAAATCAGACATAATTACTAAATGTACAATTATAATTGTAAATATTTACTATTTTCATGAGTATTTGGCATGTGGTAGGTTCCTTTTAAGTTCCCAGTTGTAATCAGCTAATATTCCTAAATTCTTTTTCCCTTGATAACGCTTCTCTATTAAGGAAATGTCCCGATGATATCTCTTGTCATGTTCGTCACTTACAGCGCTTAGGTTTTCGGGGAAGAAATCCAAATGCTGGTCCGGGATAAGTATTTTCAAGGACGCGTGACACCGCAAAGCTGTGTATGAGAACATAAGTTCGTTAATTTTCTGCTCTACGATTTTCTAAAAAAATGTCAACGACATTAACAAAACATTGCTAGGAAAATTTTTCATGATCATTCAGTTTCTGTTCAAAGCTCTTATTTTTCATTAGTTCCCATATTTGTGGGCCAACATACATTCATATTGGAACCATGAGCTACAGGTACTGAAGGAAGTTTGTTTCCGTCGTATAGCCACACTGCTTTCAAACTAGTTTTTGCGTCCAATGAGCAACCATCAGTAACTTGAATCATATTCAAATTTAAAAGATTCATTACTGTAGGAGTGGTGTCATTACAATACACCAAATCATCTGATTTAACTTAAATCAAATCATCTCTTTCAATTCATCGTTGTCGAAAATAAGAATTGTTCGTGTTGGGAGTAAGTAAATTCCAGCCGTTTAATCTAAACTCCAAAAACTCAGCTTATTTTTCAAACAAATTTAAATCACGAAATCAATTTTGTTGATTACTTTGTGTCAATAAGTGGAGGTGGTAATCTTCAGAAGTAGTTGGTTCATAATTTGGGTCGCTCTCTGCACCTACGTTATCGTCTAGACTAGGAACACGTCTCGACTAGAACAGATTCTTGAGATCCTAATGGATTTGGTGGAGGCTTTGCCACAGGTAATTCGTCACTATGTAAGATTGGTCTAGTGACCGATGACTCTGGTCTAGTGGCCGAAGACAAGCCTGAGTACTTATCAGTGTGTTTGTACTTGGTTGTGATACCTTTTTAGTCAAACAAAAATAACAATTAGTTACATCATCTTTGGGTTTGGTCCAAATCATTGGAGGATTCTTTATCCCGACCTAATGAGAATCTCACTCATTATACACAACATAAATGTGTGACCCAGGGTTTGTACTGACAGGAGAACCAAAATAAACTCAATAACATTTTTTTTTATTAATGGTGTGAATTTTTGGCTGTTGAAATACAAAACGTTACAAAAACTGTCCGGTAACAAAACAAAAACTCCTACAAACATGTAACAAAAACTGTCCGGGTTATTTAAACACTTTCGTGGTATATTTACAGCCTATTTAATTAAGTAAATAAATTTAATTTAACCGATATTATTAAATTTAACTTAGTCCATTTGATAGTTATCTAATCGCATAAATGAAGGTATACCAACAAGATTACGTAAATGAGGTAAAAATGAAAAAAACGGGATAGCACTCGCAAAAAAAACTGGGGGTGACTGGAACAAAATATTTTTTTTTTGTTATGAGGGTACATAACACAAACAGAAACGATCACAAAGTTCGTGTGACAAAAACAGTTTTTATCAGTGTTACAAATTCAATAATGATTATCTTGGTTAACTTGATTCAATAACTTCAAGAGATATAGCCAACTAAGGAAACCTGCTTCATGTGTATTACCATACCCGCTCGGACATTTGTTTTTCAAAGTTTATCGATAGATCACATTCACTTTATACATGTACTGGATTCCAACAGCTGCACTGCCGTAGATTTGTTATTAATTTTTTATTAATGTGGCTTTTCTGTGTTAATGTTTGAACCTCACGAGTACCTTTAATCAAAATAAAAGGAACTTATAGGTGACTCATAGGAAATAAAAGTAACTTATAGATACTAGCTTAAATTTTAAGTTGAATCTGCTTAACTGTTTCGACAATATATGATATATTATAAAACCCGTTTATATATCTTAATATTCGCACACTCGCATTTCATTACGTGAACGTTAATTATTGAATTTGAACTTCCTTAGAAATATTATATCAGAACGAAACATGGCCTTAGTCTTAATTCAATCCAAAACCCCAGTAAAAATCTCATTAAAATTATATAATAATTCTGAAAAAAAATTGCTTTGGCTTCTACTCGATCTCAAATACGCCTTGTACTGTACAAAGAAGCATTAAGAAGAATTGAAAGCTTTCGAAACAGGCATTTATTGTGAATTCTTGGGTCGGCGAGGTTAGCAATGTGGAGGTTCTAGAAAGAATGCAGATAGAGAAAGAATTCGTATAGACCACATAAACACGCCGGGGACAGACGGAGTTCAAAATATCGCTTGGAAAAATAACGCTACTTGCTGGCGTGGCAGGGAAAAACAGATGGTCCCAGGCGCATTTCTGGTTAAAGAACCTCGGAGACTTATACGGTTTGGTCCCTGGCGCATTTATTTAAAAGAGGAATACACCGCCTCATCAAAGTCATGATTCTCTTCTACGAAAATATGAGTTAATCCGTTCACTCCTCTATGTAGGCGTCTTCAATAATTTTTATTGTGTGTATATTTACACCGATCCACATCAAAGGTATTCTCACTATTATTTTGATTTTATAATGTATGTGTAATGATGAAACACGGTACGAATTAGGCCATTGGTCCCGGTTGGGGACTTACCTTCTGGTATATGCCTCTCCTAATGCTACTTCAATGATGCAACTCGTTCATATATTATTACGAGTTTTAAATAAAAAACATAAAAAATACCATGGGACAATATACGCGCCAGAGCATAATCCAAAGGGGTAACGGCGTTTTTAAATAACATAACGTATATTCACTCAAAGTTATATTCCCGACAACTAGATATGTCGTGAAATGGCTAATCGAGTTGTATTGCACATTTTCATCGTAGATTTTTTTTAATCAGAGCTTACGCCTTTAACGTGCGACTTGCATAGACAGCTGACGTCAAAATACGATGGGTTTCTTTTTCGAAAATTTGTACCTTTGGTTCCTTCCTACCTAATAACACGTAAACTATTTGAC
This sequence comes from Druceiella hillmani, assembly GCA_039881145.1. Lineage (NCBI taxonomy): Eukaryota > Metazoa > Arthropoda > Insecta > Lepidoptera > Hepialidae > Druceiella > Druceiella hillmani. Next base: position 8,187,839 of record JAYKKI010000011.1, on the reverse strand, counting down.
CAATTGTTACCGAATTGCACACCTAAAGGCCGTGTAACATGAAAGTTGTGATTTCGTTTATATTAATGGTACGTTTATTTTCTTGCTACCTAACAATACGTAAGCTATTTGACCAATTGTTACCGAATTGCACACTTAAAGACAGTGTAACATGAAATATATGATATGATACCGTTTATATTAATGGTACGTTTGTTTCCTTGCTACCTAACAACACGTAAACTATTTGACCAATTGTTACCGAATTGCACACTTAAATACAGTGTAACATGAAAGATATGATATGATACCGTTTATATTAATGGTACGTTTGTTTCCTTGCTACCTAATAACACGTAAACTATTTGACCACTTGTTACCGAATTGCACACGTAAAGGCCGTGTAACATGAATGTTATGATACCGTTTATATTAATAGCTGTGCCCGAGACTTCGTACGCACGGATCTATATATCAGTTTTTATAAATACACTTCCACTTTTCAATTCTGATTACACCCGTTTTTCCAATGTATGTCGGGGTGGAAAACTTCATTGCGCGATTAAAAAAAACAGCGTAATCTATTGATCTACGTTGGTACACTGTACATTTGTTTAATTACCTTGCGTCGCGTAGTTAGGCACTTCTTTGATATTTACATTACATTAGTACGTAATGTATCATAAACTAATGTATGGAAATATTAAATTCATGTTTAATCTGATTGAGTGAACAGTCTATGACATAAAAAATGAATGTACCTTCAGATTGACGGTATTTTTTTAACTAATTCCATGTGGCTCGGGTAAGTAGTGTTACCTGGAGCGTGCACACAAACGCATAGACAAAATTTAGAAATATGATCTTATTGCATTCTATCATTTATCGTTCATTTTCTAATTATTTTTTTTTGCAAATATTTTCATTGAGCAGACTAGCAAAGTTTTGTATTAATATATACATGTATTAATAATTTAGAACATCATAGTTATATATCGCGCTAAATAATGTGGCGGCCGAAGTTTTACGACTTCTAAGTCTTTCAAGTAAGGTATAAAAGTCGATATTATATATTAATTAAGCAAGCATTTTTAAATTTGGTTTATTGCGAAAAAAGCCTCTACAGAAAGATTTTTTTGTTTTTGCAATATAAATGTTGTCATATAAATGTAAAGCAGTAGTTTAAAACTATTTTATACTCTTTGAATGTTTTCACATTTTATAAGTACAGTATCATATTTATTTTGAACAGTTCGTGACAGGGATAAGATTGTATACTTTAAAACATAAACATATATTGCGTGTCTGTTCATGCGTTTTTCTCATAATTTCGTAAGGAATACAACGCAAAAGCGGCTTCGATTTTTTTGAAGAAACTCCGGGAATCAAGAAATTCCATAAACGAGAGTAGAACTTCAACAATAACATTTTAATGTTGTTATTTTTTCCGATCTAATTGGCACTTCGCGAAATATGTCAGACGACGTTTTGGGGAGATATTATCCTGTAAGTTATCAAGGGCAAATATTAGAATGCCGGTTGCTATGGCTAACAATCCTGATTTTATGAAATATATCAAATCTGTAAACATATTAAGAGGAGACGTGCTCGTGTATCTATTATTAAGAATCGAATGGGATGGGGCGATATCAGTAACTTAACACAATCTGCGAGACATATCACAGTTGCTATGTAAAAAATAGTACACAGTTGAATATATTATATAAATCAACAGCTTTTTCACGTGTACATGCGGCGTCTTGATAATATACACAAATACTGTATTATAGTTATATAAAGTTGTTTGCTTGTACTTTAGTTGGTACTCGTATTAATATGCCGACAATCGAAATTTGTGAAAACGGATTATATACAGACACAATCGGACTTTATGTAAATGGAAATTATTGGTATACCCACATGGCTGTCATATTATTGCTGGTAAGATTGATAGATATTTGCTGTTGATAAAAACCTGAAATTTGATATGGTTACATATTTGTAATGCCTGTAAAGTAAAAAATGGAACAAAAAAAAATGTTTAGGGTACCTGTATCATATAGGTATTCCCTGTAGTTTAGTGTGAATAGGCCTTCCAAAAATATTGTGGGTGTGTTATGGACACTTTTTGGATACAGTGATCCATTTACGAAATATTAACATTTAAACTGGTAACTTTTCTTAGAATTACGGGTTGGTTTTCCCCTACCAGCCAAACCGCTATTGTTGAATGTCTGAAAAATGATTCACAATAATAGTACGAGTATATACAATGAAATTAAATGTATAATTATCATAGCTGACTGGGCTCTGCTAGTTTACGAGTAATATTCGACCAACATATAACCTATAGTTGAGCTGTAAAAGATTAATAGAAACTTCATACAAATTGTTTAAATAAAATGCAAAAATTATATTTTATTTTAAAATGTATGTTTATAATGCCAGTAAAAGATAAACTGTAAAATATATTTATATAGTTATATACAAGGGTTCTTAAATAATTATTTTCGACAGAGCTCTGCGAGTTATGCTCGAACTAAAATAGTTTTTTAATATATGGGCCGATCGTCTGAGAACATTATCGTTTTCTCACAATGTTGTTAATATTGTTGACAGAGATATCGTATTCTTAGTGGGAGTAGTCTATGAGCGTTGTTGCTTTTGTTCAAAATTTCACTTTCTTAGTTTTAACGATGTCGAGATTTGTCTCGCAGAAACCTTAATTTTTTACTGACCAATAAAAATTTCGTACTAATTGTCATAAAATCCGACAATATCGAGTCAAGCTAGTCGAGTGCAGGAAACCCACTGGAATAAAGGTTTTACATGTAAAAAAAAACAATTTCTAGTTAGCCACGCTTTGTAGACCATAAATATAATTTGGCCTATCGATTTCTGAGTGGCGTTTCGATCAATATGGCGATATTTCTTTGATATCCTTCTAACTCTTTGCGTTGAAACGGCGTTGAAACGTCACTCGGAAATCGATAGGCCAAATTATTATATTATTTTCGTTCTAACTCATTCCCCATTACGAGCGCTCATAGAGTAACGCTTTTCGCGGCTTAATTTACTTAACTAAGGCTTCGCAGTGTGTCTAAATGGATTTGCTGACATTTAAGTTTTAAATTGGCTCATGGCAGTGGCTGGGCCGGGCGTAACGGCTCTCAGAATGCAGTGGCTAGTGGCTATAAGAGTTACGTTAGCGGCTTAGCCTTCGTTAGTCTTTTTCAATAATATGATGCAAGTGGCTAGGGTTTCGTTGCTTTTTTCAGAAATGTTTTTTGTCTGTTAATGTACGGAACGCTAAAAACCAGACTTAGTAGCAACTACCTATAATTTGGTTTTGTAAGTAGCCACCTTGTATACCAATAGTACAGGACGAGAGAACAATGTGGTTTGTTAGCATCTTTAATTAAATTAGTATACGCGCCTAAATACACTCGAATAGTTTTGAGGTATCCTTCGAGTCCAAGCACCCGTTTGGCTGGGAATTCTGCTCGTTGGGCAGTGAAACGCCGTCATTATATTTCCTTTCCTCTTGTACAAAAGCTACGCCAAATGTGTATTTTACTGACAAAAATTAAATTTACTTAGTCTGTAAAAATATCATGCCCGATAATAATACGGTGTTGTATAACAATATAAACCTGACCTAACCCAATCCAACATAACTTAACTTGCAATATAAGTAACTCAACCTAATTCAGCATAACCTAACATTTTTTACGTGACTAGGAGGAAACCCTGATGGTACCATAGTTCCCGTCCGCGGTGACATACCCGATTCTCTTGGTAGAGTGTCCAGTCGTGCGATCAAAACCTCTCATCAGCTTTCTTACCTGTAACAGCAATGAGCATTACTTCAGAAGGATGCTATATTATATTTGGAAAGCTTTAGCTTAAAAAAAGTTGGAATATGACGTACAATTATTGAGTCATTTGCATTTCTGCCAGTGATTTATTAAAAGGTAGAGTTACAAAATAGTTTTGTTGTTAAAATGTTGCAAAGTTTTAAACAGAACGATAAACATTTTTTCGTGTTATTGTTTATGATAATTTTGAAAGTTCAATTTCATAAAAACTCGCCCGAAATTTTGATAAATGATAATTCAGTAATTCTAGGATTTCGGAGATTATGTAATGTATTTTTTTAAACTAAAAAAAATCCACATTAACTTCGGTAATGTTTCCTCAGTTTACCACCCCCAGCAGTGTGAAGGCGTACTTAAGACTTGCATGTGTAGTACTTATCGAGAATCAATTCTGGGTGGGACGATATTACTAACACTGTACCGAGTTAGACATATAATGAAAACACGTGAGACATGTCAAGTAAACACGTGTGACATATCACGTAAACACGTGAGACATATCACGTAAACATATCTGTGAAACATATCTCGTAAACAATTTTATAAAGAATATTAGGTAAGGATTCTTTGAAAGCAACAAAAGTGTACGGCTATACGTTGATCAATAATTGCTTCTCAATTCACCCGCTTTTATTGCCGATTGCTTCTCAATGATGATGTGTAAATCTTTCATAAAGCTGGATGCTTTACATATTGCAATTTGAACGATTCCGAGTCCTGAATATAGGTGATTTAGAACAAAGCCTTAAGCAGTCAAATGAAACTTTCATATGCTTTTTGCGTACCAAGCGCCTTAGAAGTAGATCTTCTTGTGACAAACCTTCAAACAAACTGAATATATTTCTGTATATCTGAATGGAGCACCCTTCAATAATGCTCCAAAAGCTTCTTTGTTTGTTCCGGTACTTTGAGCTATCGATTTCCGGTCGGTAGTAGTTATTTCGCATTATCATCAGCGGATCTCTTATGCCAATAAGTGGTTAATATAGGTTTTTACTTTTGACAATGCTGATGTTTTTCTGGATGGCTGAGCCATGTACAGTTAGACTTTTTTTAGGAGAGCATCGATTAATTTGCCTTTTCCGTCAATATGTTTAGCTCTTTTTATATTTCTAGGCCTAATACCACCCAGTCTCTTCTGAACGTGGTAAATACGCTTAATTAATTTAAAACGAAGACGCGTAACCAGTGATCCGCGTAATATAATTAAAATTTAAAATCGGTCTGTCGCGTTTTTTCTATTGTCCAAGGCTTTTTTACAGCAAAATTGAAACATTTGTTTTGTAGTGTATATTTACTCCCAATTTTATTAAACGAAGTTTCACAGAGCCGCACAGATAGCCATACCATTACAAAATAAGTTTATTGCTTCCCTTTTAATGTCTGAAAAACGTATAATAAACACAATTCTACGGCTTACTTCAAAGTCAAATTGATAAATTATCCTGAATTGATGTCTCTCTGACAGTATTTAAGTGCTACAGCGGGCGGTATTTGCAGCGGTGTTGAAAAAGCTCGCCTTCAAAGAAGGGCTTCTATTTTCAGCTTCTTCACATTTAATAGTTTGTTTATTTACTCATGCCGAATGGAAAAAAAACGTGACAGCAAAAAACAGAAAAATAGAAAAAATCAATAAATAGGTAAATGTAAGAAATTTTAATGCCCCCCGGCTGTCGCTTGAAAGTTTCTTGTATTCCACAATTTTTAGGGTTCCGTCCGATTTTAACAGTTCACGCCCTTCTTTCTGTACGTCTGTTGTCATAGCCATTTTACTCGCAAAATAATACTTCTATAAAGCTTAAATTTGGCAAGGCTACAAATTTTTTATAAAGTTTAATTTTCATGTTAAAAAAATTTTAGGACGCAAAGGAAAAGAAATCACCCTACATGTAGTGAGGATAATTTTTATTTTTATTTAAACCATTTCTAAGAAAAAGGTTTAGATTTTTCAAAACATTCTAGGCTGTCTATTGCACTGGTCTACAAAATTAAAACCTCTTTTTGCCCCACCAAAATGTATAGCAAATTTTGAATGTACTATGTTATTTTTATATACCCAACAATAATATAATATGTTAATGAAAAAAAATTGAAACATCAGGTTTTTTTTGTGACAGAAAATCAGACAGTTATAATTACTAAATGTACAATTATAATTGTAAATATCAACGATTTTCGCGAGTATTTGGCATGTGGTAGGTTCCTTTTAAGTTTCCAGTAATAATCAGCTAATATTCCTAAATTCTTTTTCCCTTGATAACGCTTCTCTATTAAGGAAATGTCCCGATGATATCTCTTGTCATGTTCGTCACAAACAGCTCTTAGGTTATCGGGAAAGAAATCCAAATGCGGGTCTAGGATATGTATTTTCCAGGACGCGACACCCCAAAGCTTCGTATGAGAATATAAGTTCATTAATTTTCTGCTCTACGATTTCCTAAAAAAATGTTAACGACATTAACAAAACATTTGCATGCAAATTTTTTATGGTCATTCAGTTTCTGTTCAAAACTCTTATTCTTCATTAGTTCCCATATTTGTGGGCCAACATACATTCATATTGGAATCATGAGCTACAGGTACTGAAGGAAGTTTGTTTCCGTCATATAGCCATACTGCTTTCAAACCAGTTGTTACAGAGTCCAATGAATAACCATCAGTAACTTGAATCATATTCAAATTTAATAGATTCATTACTGTAGGAATGTCATTACAATACACCAAATCATTTGATTTAACTTAGATCAAATCATCTCTTTCAATTTATCGTTGCGATGTCGAAAATAAGAAATGTTCGTGTTGGGAGAAAGTAAACTCCAGCCGTTTAAGCTAAATTCCAAAAGCTCAGCTTATTTTTGAATGAAATTTAAATCGCGTAATAAATTTTTTTTAACACTTTGTATCAATAAGTGGAGCTGGTAGTCTTTAGAAGTAGTTGGTTCATAATTTGGGTCGCTCTCTGCACGTACGTTATCGTCTTGACTGCGAACACGTCTTGACTAGAACAGATTCTTGAGATCCTAATGGATTTGGTGGAGGTTTTAAGATTGGTCTAGTGACCGATGACAAGTCTGGCTACTTATCAGTGTGTTTGTACTTGGTTGTGATACCTCTTTAGTCAAACAAAAATAACAATTAGTTACATGATCTTTGGGTTTCGTCGAAATCATTGGTATAGCAAATAGCGAGTGTCTAGATTCTTTATCGTGACCTAATGGGAATCTCACTCATTATACACAACAGATATGTGGGACCCAGGATTTGTATTGATAGGAGAACCAAAAGAAACTCAATAACATTTTTTTAAATTAATGGTGTGAATTTTTGGCTGTTGAAATACAAAACGTTACAAAAACTGTCCGGTAACAAAACAAAAACTCGTACAAACACGTAACAGAAACTGTCCGAGTTATTTAAACACTTTCGTGGTATATTTACAGCCTATTTAATTAAGTAAATAAATTTAATTTAACCGATATTATTAAATTTAACTTAGTCCATATGATAGCTATCTAATCGCATAAATGAAGGCATGCCAACCAGATTACGTAAATGAGGTAAAAATGAAATGGGATAGCATTCGCAAAAAGAAAACTGGGTGTGACTTTTTATTAATGCGGCTAAGTTTATTAATTTTTTATTAATGCGGTCAAGTTTATTAACTTTTTATTAATGCGGTTTTTCTGTATTAATGTTTGAACCTCACCAGTACCCTTAATCAAAATAAAAGTAACTTTTAGGTGACTCATAGGAAATAAAAGTAACTTATAGATACTTGCTTGAATTTTAGGTTAATCTGTTTAACTGTTTTGACATAGGAAATAAAAGAACTTAAGATACTAGCTCGAATTTTAAGTTCAATCTGCATAACTCTTTCGACAGTATATGAACTATTATAAAACCCCTTTATATATCTTAATATTTGCACACTCGGTTTTCATTACGTGAACGTTAATTATTGATTTTGAACTTCCTCAGAAATATATAACCGTAAATTTTATATGAGTAATCGTTTTCCACCTTTACGATGTTATGTAATAGTAATCCGTACATTTTAAATAAATAATGGTTAGTAATGCTATTTTGTTTACGCGCATCGTAGGTGCTTTGCATGTTCTTATAATATAATATAGTAAATTTTAAATAAGCAATGGTTAGTAGTGCTATTTTATTTACGGGCGTATTAGCGTGTTTGCGTGTTCTCATAATATAATATAGTATATTTTAAATAAATAATGGTTAGTAGTGCTATTTTGTTTACGCGCATGTTAGCTTGTTTGCATGTTATTATAATATAATATATTAAATTTTAAATAAATAATGATTAGTAGTGCTATTTTGTTTACGCGCATGTTAGCGTGTTTGCATGTTCGTGTAATATAATATAGTAAGTTTTAAATAAATAATGGTTAGTAGTGCTATTTTATTTACGCGCATGTTAGCGTGTTTGCATGTTCTCATAATATAATATAGTATAGTATAGTTATTAGTAATTGATGTATATTAAAAAAACGTTTCTACATTCGGAAGTATAACAGGATAAATGTATTTAGAAACTGGCGCGTCTCGTTGTACACGTGTATGATCCCTATTCGGTCTTTGTCCATTACGTGGGATTGCGACCTTGAATCATAGTGATTTTATGAGATACGTGGGATCATTGTTCATAGTATGTTTTTAAAAAAATGAGTGGTTCTAGATTTTATATCTGTTATTCCTTTTACCAAAGATGCAAGCAAATTGTAGATTAAACTTAATGCACATTTGTTTTATAGAATATATACACGAATTTATGTCTAGTCGTAATTTAACATTTTTTAAAAGATTCATTTATTATGCAAAACTTTTGCAACAAAAATGAAAAATTATTTAGAAAAACTTTACATCAACAATATAATTTTATGGCCAAGATCGTGCGTGTTTGCTAAAAGTAGATCTTGTAAATCCACAAATTACGAAAGAGACCAAAGCGTCCGGAACCCGTTTTTCTCGACTGCCGGTGAACGTATGATTGGCTACAAATTTCGGTGTACCTTTTGGATAGATTTAATTTAAAGGTTTTATACATTTTTGGAGAACTTAGTGCTTTATTTTGACGAAGACAGATATTGAAATTTTTCTTCCCAACTCGAAAGATTTCCAACTCGAAACTATATTCGTAATAAACTGAATGTAATTTTTTATCAATAATTTGCGTTGTATGCATTATACAAAAAATGCATTGTATGCATTATACAAAAAATGCATCAAAAGTTGCAAAATCTCAACTTTGAATGGGTATTTTCTTCATTTGTGTCCATTTACCCATTTTAGGCGAAGTTATACAGTTTATAAACGACCCAAAATTTTTTAAATGGTCTGATCCTTTTTTTTGCTGATTGTGTTTGGGTGACTTTATAAAATATGAGTATTCAAGATATTCATGCAATTTTGTAATATTTGTTTTATAGAATTAACGTTAATAAACCGGTTAAACCTGAGTCGGACTTCGCGCGATTAATTATCCGTACCCGCAACACCCAAAATTATAAAATTAAAAAAACAACTTTTAAATGAAAGCGGATTGATATGAGGATATATGGTATACGGATTGATATCTTATGTATATTTGAATGAGGATTTCAAATTATCATTTTTCAACTATCAATAATTTAGTTTTAATTTGGATTCATATTTAATTACATTGTTCATAATAAAATAAACTGGTAAAATTTAGAAATGTGGCAAAAATATTCCTCAGTACTTAAAGGTTATTTTATATCTTTAGATTTTCTTTCTCGAATTATTCCGATTATTGCTTTTGAGTGGGATAAGAACCTTTTTAGCCATTGAAATCTACTAAATTACTCAAATTAAGTACTTGAGCACTAAAGTACTTTACTTAAAAACTTGAATTATACAAATTGTTAGCTCTAATTAGATACCCCATGGGATAGGGTAAAATTTTTATTTTGTCACACATTTTCTTAATAATTGCTGATTTCGAAAATATTTACCAGTCAACACATGGTACAACCATTCCAAATATTTAATTGCAATTCGTATTCAAGCGAAACGTAACAGATATAAGCAAATAATGCTTGCACATTTAAGTGGGACCAGAAATATTATTTTTTATAACCAAAAATATTTTTGTTTATGGTTGAAAATTAACTACCAATACAAAAGAGGTTCACTAAAATAGTACTCGACGTCGAACGTTTAGTGGGTTCGTTTGTTATTATAAAATATATTAAAATGTTTGTTAGTGAAAGAAATTCGTTATCAAGGAAAATATTTCTGTTTTTGATTGCTTTAATTGAGCGATAGAATAAAAGAAGGGAATATGTATTAACAGTATTAGTTTTAGTCACGGAGACACAAACCCACCCCTGGATAATCCAAAGGGACTTTACAGCGAAAGTGATATTTTTTATCACTAACTTGGCAGCGAAAGTGATAAAAATGTCACTTCGTTACACGAAGTACAAATAATTCTTGCTGCACTTTTTTCTCATTCACACATGTGCAGATGTAATGATCGAGAGCGAAACAGATTGAAAAGAAACATTCCGCTCCCCGCATATTTCATTCCTACTCTTAGGTGCACGCGGCCGTATTCATATAAATTGGTATTGATGGGCGACTCCAGTAAGCCCGCCGTGCGCCCGGCGAGACGGTCGTACCTCTTTGGTTTTAGTCCATAGTTTTTTCAATGTGGCTATTGGATGTATAAAGTTTGGATGTACCCATAATGGAGACATGATCATGTTTGCTTATTAAAACTTTATAATTATGGTTTAGCAGCTAAACACTTGAATTAAGTACATTCTCTAAGGATCTCGGCATTTTTTAATCGGGGTGGAAATATTAGTGTTAAGCAAGATTTTGTATTGTATAAAGAAGCATTAAGAAGAATTGAAAGCTTTCGAAACAGGCATTTATTGTGAATTCTTGGGTCGGCGAGGTTAGCAATGTGGAGGTTCTAGAAAGAATGCAGATAGACAAAGAATTCGTATAGACCACATAAACACGTTGTCCCCGGGGACAGACGGAGTTCAAAATATCGCTTGGAAAAATAACGCTAGTTGCTGGCGTGGCAGGGAAAAACAGATGGTCCCAGGCGCATTTCTGGTTGAAGAACCTCGGAGACTGGTACAGTTTATCGTCAGCGCATTTATTTAGAAGAGGAATATCATATCATATTATAAACCTCATCAAAGTCATCATTCTCTTCTACGAAGATTATGCACTTAGAGTTAATCCGTTCACTCCTCTACGTAGGCGTCTTCAGTAATTTTTATTGTATGTCTATCTACACCGATCCACATTAAAGGTATTCCCACTATTATTTTGATGTTATTCCGCCAGCGAAACACGTTACGAATTAGACCGTTGGTCCCGGTTGGGGACTTACCTTCTGATATATGCCTCTCCTAACGCTACTTCACAGGTCGTTCATATATTATTACGAGTTTTAAATAAAAAACATAAAAAATACTATGGGACAATATACGCGCCAGTGCATAATCCTAAGGGGTAACGGCGTTTTAAAATAACATAACGTATATTCACTCCAAATTATATTCCGACAACTAGATATGTCTTGAAATGTCTAATCGAGTTGTAATGAACCTTTTTATCGTAGATTTTTTTAATCAGAGCTTACGCCTTTAACGTGCGACCTGCATGAACAGCTGACTTCAAAATACGACGGGTTTCTTTTCGAGAGTAGGTACGTTTGTTTCCTTGCTACCTCATAACACGTAAACTATTTGACCAATTGTTACCGAATTGCACACCTAAAGACAGTGTAACATGAAAGTTATGATATGATACCGTTTATATTAATGGTACGTTTGTTTCCTTGCTACCTCATAACACGTAAACTATTTGACCAATTGTTACCGAATTGCACACCTAAAGACAGTGTAACATGAAAGTTATGATATGATACCGTTTATATTAATGGTACGTTTGTTTCCTTGCTACCTAATAACATGTAAACTATTTGACCAATTATTACCGAATTGCACACCTAAAGGCCGTGTAACATGAAAGTTATGATTCCGATTATATTAATGGTACGATTGTTTCCTTGCTACCTGGTAACACGTAAACTATTTGATCACTTGTTACCGAATTGCACACCTAAAGGCCGTGCAACATGAAAGTTATGATACCGTTTATATTAGTAGTTGTGCCCGAGACTTCGTGTACGCACGGATCTATGGATCTGTTTTTATAAATACACTTCAACTTTTCAACTCTGAATACACCCGTTTGTCCAATGTATGGGTGGGAAACTTCATTGCGCGATTAAAAAAAAAACAGGTAGCGTAATCTATTGATCTGCATTGGTGCACTGTACATTTGTTTAATTACTTTGCGTCGCGTAGTTAGGCACTTCTTTGATATTTACATTACATCAGTACGTAATGTATCATAAATTAATTTATGGAAATATTAAATTCAGGTATAATCTGTTTGAGTGAACAGTCTATGACATAAAAAAATAAATGTACCTTCAGATATACCGTATTTTTTTAACTAATTCCATGTGGCTCGGGTAAGCAGTGTTACCTGATGCGTGCACACAAACGCATAGACAAAATTTACAAATATGATCTTATTGCGTTCTATCATTTATCGTTCATTTTCTAATAATTTTTTTGCAAATATTTGCATTGTACAGACAAGCAAAGTTTTGTTTTATTATATGTAGAAAAGCAAAGGTTTGTATTAATATATACACATTTGATAAGAGTTAAGTTTAATCAAATCGGTCATTTAATAAATAATTTAGAACATCATAGTTATATATCGAGTTATATACGTAGCGGCCGAAGTTTTACGACTTCTAAGTCTTTCAAGCAAAGTATAAAAGTCGATATGATATATTAATTAAGCAAGCATTTTTAAATTTGGTTTATTGCGAAAAAAGCCTCGACAGAAAGGTTTTTTTTTGCATTATAAATGTTGTCATATAAATGTAAAGCCGTAGTTAAAAAGTATTTGATACTCTTTGAATGTTTCACATTTTATAAGTACAGTAACATATTTATTCTGAACAGTTCGTGAAAGGGATAAGATTGTATGCTTTGAAACATAAACATATATTGCGTTTTTCATATAATTTTGTAAGGAATACAAAAAGGAGAGTGGAACTTCAAAAATAACATTTTAATGTTTTTATTTTTTCCGATCTAATTGGCACGGCGCGAAATACGTCATAGCTGAAATAATGATGACGTTTTGGGGAGATATTATCTTGTAACTAGGGTTATCAAGGGCAAATATTAGAATGCCGGTCGCTATGGCTAACAATCCTAATTTTATGAAATGTATCAAAACTGTAAAAAAAACATATTACGAGGAGACGTGCTCGTGTATTTATTATCAGGAATCGACTGGGGTGGGGCGATGCCAGTAATATAATACAATCTGCGAGACATATCACAGTTGCTATGTAAAAAAATAGTATACAGTTGAATATATTATACATATCAACAGCTTTTTATGTGTACATGCAGCGTCTTGATAATATACACAAATACTGTATTATAGTTATATAAAGTTGTTTACTTGTACTTTAGTTGGTACTCGCATTAATATACCGACAATCGAAATTTGTGAAAACGGATTATATACAGACACAATCGGACTTTATGTAAATGGAAATTATTGATATACCCACATGGCTGTCATATTATTGCTGGTAAACTTGAGAAATATTTGCTGTTGATAAAAACCGGAAATTTGATATGGTTACATATTTGTAATGCCTGTAAAGTTATAAAATAAGATAAAAACAATGTTTAGGGTACCTGTATTATATAGGTATACCCTGTAGTTTAGTGTTAATAGGCCTTCCAAAATGTTGAGGGTATGTTTTGGACCCTTTTTGGATACAGTGATCCATTTACGAAATATTAACATTTAAACTGGTAACTTTTCTTAGAATTACGGGTTGGTTTCCCCTACCAGCCAAACCGCTATTATTGAATGGCTGAAAATTATTCACAATGATATTACGAGTATATATAATGAAATTAAATGGATAATTATCATAGCTGACTGGGCTCTGCTAGTTTACGAGTAATATTCGACCAACTTATAACCTATAGTTGAGCTGTAAAAGATTCATAGAAACTTCATACAAATTGTTTAAATAAAATTCAAAAATTATATTTTATTTTAAAATGTATGTTTTGTACGCCAGTAAAAGATAAACTGTAAAATATATTTATATAGTTATATACAAGGGTTCTTAAATAATTATTTTCGACAGAGCTCTGCGAGTTATACTCGAACTAAACTAGTGTTAGATATATGGGCCGATCGTCTGAGAACATTATCGATATCGTTTTCTCACAATGTTGTTAATATTGTTAACAGTGATATCGCATTCTTAGTGGGAGTAGTCTATGAGCGTTGTTGCTGGTGTTCAAAATTTCACTTTCCTAGTTTGAACGGTGTCGAGATTCGTCTCGCACAAATCTTAATTTTATTAACCATTAAAAATTTCGCCAAAATTGTCATAAAATCCGTCAATATGTCAAGCTAGTCGAGTGCAGGAAACCCACTGGAATAAACCACTGTTTACATGTAAAAGAAAAAAAACAGTTTCTAGTGAGCCACGCTTTGTAGACCATAAATATAATTTGGCCTATCGATTTCCGAGTGGCCTTTCGTTCAATATGGCGATATTTCTTTGATATCGTTCTAACTCTTTCCCCATTACGAGCGCTCATAGCGTAACGCTTTTCGCGACTTAAATTACTTAACTAAGGCGTCGCAGTGTGTTGCTGACATTTAAGTTTTAAATTGGCTCATGGCAGTGGCTGGGCCGGGTGTAACAGCTCTCAGAATGCAGTGGCTAGTGGCTATAAGAGTTACGTTAGCGGCGTAACCTTTGTTAGTATTTTTTACTACGAAGGCTAAGCCGCTAACGGTTTCGTTAGTATTTTTCAATAATGTGATGCAAGTGGCTTAGGGTTTTATTGCTTTTTTCAGTAATATTTTTTGTCTGTTAATATACGGAACGCTAAAAATCACACTTAATAGCAACTACATACAACTTGGTTTTACCAGCAATAATAATTTATGACTACGATCCGGCACATCGTTCATATTTTCCATTTTCACAAATCCGGTGTTCTTTATAATATGTGAATATGTGTATTTTACTGACAAAAATTAAATTTCCGTTGTCTGTAAAAATATAATGCCCGATAATAATACGGTGTTCTATAACAATATAAACCTAACCTAACCCAATCCAACCTAACTTAACTCAACCTAATTCGGCATAACCTAACCTTTTTTACGTGACTAGGAGGAAACCTTCATGGTACCATAGTTCCCGTCTGCAGTGACATGCTCGATTCTCTCGGGAGAGTATCCAGTCGTGCGACTAAAACCTCTCATCAGCTTTATTACTTGGAACCGCAATGAGCATTACTTCAGAAGGATGCTATATTATATTTGGAAAGCTCTCTGTATATTCCATTTATTCGTCTTTTTCTTTCGCCCAGACAATTAGTTAATGACTTTTCTTTTACCTTTTATGCAACGTTGATTCTTCCTTAGAAACCAACAAGAATTTGACATCATAGCTGGATCCCAACCGCCTTGGTACCTTATTTCTATTGTTCAGACATCTTGATGGATTCTCTACCTTGTTCGTCGCTCACCGTACCAAGATTGTCAGACGAAAGTCAAATTAGAATGTAGAAAATGCATTTTGAGCGACATTCTGTATCCAAAGTTTTGGTACGACTTAAGCAGTTCATTTACTAAAAGTTGACAGTTGGCTTTTTTATTGTCTAGAAAGCTCTTGATGACTGTAACGAAACAGTTAATTTTTGTATAAATACTTCACTTTCTTTGTCCATTGCTTTAATAAAATGTTTTATTAACCCCAATGTGATGTGTATGGGAGGTAAGATAACGTTTTGGGGATCAGCTAAAGGCAGCTATTTGACATTATTACTTCCTGGTTGATACGTAATTCTTGCTGGCAAATCCTTCTTAACATAGCAAATTTTCGTTACGCGACTGTCCCACAAGCACCAAAAAGAATATTTTGTGAAGCCACCCTGCAATCCAAGGAGGTATAGCAATGATTTTGAGGTCTCCACAAATTGCCCAACTGTGTTCCTTGTAATTGATTAACAAGTCCATAGTATCATAAAACTTTCAAAATCAAGTCCATAGTATCATAACAAACGGAATTTTCTTTTATTTACCTTTCGTCTACTTCAAAGTTCCATGTAATAAGAAAAAACAGCACGTATTGGTTGTTGAATTCTAAATCCAAAATAGGAGCAGTAAGTTGCTTTTAACTCCTCCGTATTTTTTTTAGTTGTTTGGTGAAATTTTACAACTTCTTTGATCACTAGCCATATTTTTATGAATAAAACATGGGTATAGTTTACTTGATATAATAACACAAAAAAGTACTTGTTGATTCGTATATTCGTTCGATATTTACAACCATCTGTTGGGAGTACGCGTGTACAATAAGCTAATTCAAGCGAAATATTTAATTTCAAATAAAAAGAATATTCGACCTGTCACCACACTTTTATGATTTGATGTGAGAAAGGTGCCCTCACCAGACAATAATAATGTTATTACTATGGTTGTCTGACCCTTGCTCCCTTGTGTATTTTTGTTAAATATTAGTTTCTTAAGTTACGTTAATATTTTGAAGGACTACTCCGGGAACTGCATACCGTGAACAAACTTTATAACGGTCGCGATCTATTATCGCGTTTATCCAGTCTGTTGTCCGAATAATGTACGATCATTATTATATTGAAATCTCGTAATATGATACTTTATTCCCCTGATAATTAAGATTAATTGTTGCTTCTTAAATTAGATTTGATGTTTCTTGTTGTTGTATTTATGATTATTTTTACTTTTTTTATTACGTGAAGGAAACTTAAAAATTAATATTGAAATATGACGTGCAATTATTGAGTCATTTGCATTTCTGCCAATGATTTTTTAAAAGATAGAGTTACAAAATAGCTTTGTTATTAAAATGTTGTAAAGTTTTAAACAGAACGATAAACATTTTTTCGTGTTATCGCTTATGATAATTTTGAAAGTTTCGGAGAATATGCAATGTATTTTTTTAAACTAAGGAAATATCGACATTTACCCCAGTTTACCACACCCAGCAGTGTGGAGGCGTACTTAAGACTTGCATGTGTAGTACTTATCGAGAATCAATTCGCCTTTTCCGTCAATTTTTTTTAGTTTTTTTTAATATTTTTAGGCCTAATACCACCCGGTCTCTTCTGAACGTGGGAAATACGCTTAATTAATTTAAAACGAAGACGCGTAAGCGGAGAACCGCGTAACATAATTCAAATTTAAAACCGGCCTTTCGCGTTTTTTTCATTGTCCACGGTTTTTTTACAGCAAAATTGAAACATTGGTTTTGGAGTTGAGTATTTACTCTCAATTTTATTAAACGAAGTTTCACAGAGCCGCACAGATAGCCATACCATTACAAAATAAGTTTATTGCTTCCCTTTTAATGTCTGAAAAACGGATAATAAACACAATTCTACGGCTTACTTCAAAGTCATATTGATAAATTATCCTGAATTGACGTCTCTCTGACAGCATTTCAGGGCTACAGTGGGCGGCATTTTTAAAGAAGGGCTTCTATTTTAAGCTTCTTCACATTTAATAGTTTGTTTATTTACTCATGCCAAATGGAAAAAACCGTGACCGCCAAAAAAACGGAAAAATAGAAAAAATCAATAAATAGTTTAACGTAAGAAATTTTATTCCAAAATTTTTAAAATTCCGTAGCCAAATTAGGAACTCGTAACAGTTCATGCCCTTCTTTCTGTACGTCTGTTGTCATAGCCATTTTACTCGCAAAATACTAGTTCTATAAAGCTTAAATTTGGCAAGGCTACACATTTTTTATAAAGTTTAATATTCATGTTAAAAAAGCTTTAGGACGTAAAGGAAAAGAAATCACTCTACATGTAAAGTGAGGATAATTTTTTTAATTTTTATTTAAACCATATCTAAGAAAAAGGGCTAGATTTTTCAAAACATTCTAGGCTGTCTATTGCACTGGTATACAAAATTAAAACCTTTTTTGCCCCACCAAAATTTATAGCAAATTTTGAATGTACTATGGCTACCCAACAATAATATGTTAATGAAAAAAATTGAACCATCAGGTTTCTTTGTGACGGAAAATCATACAGTTATAATTACTAAATGTACAATTATAATTGTAAATATTTACGATTTTCGCGAGTATTTGGCATGTGGTAGGTTCCTTTTAAGTTTCCAGTAGTAATCAGCTAATATTCCTAAATTCTTTTTCCCTTCATAACGCTTCTCTATTAAGGAAATATCCCGATGAAATCTCTTGTCTCGTTCGTCACTTACAGCGCTTAGGTTTTCGGGGATGAAATCCAAACGCGGGTCCAGGATATGTATTTTCAAGGACACATGACACCCCAAAGTTTTGTATGAGAATATAAGTTCAATCATTTTGTGTTCAAAACTCTTATTCTTCATTACGAAAGAGACCAAAGCGTCCGGAACCCGTTTTTCTCGACCGCTGGCGAACGTACGATTGCCTACAAATTTCAGTGTACCTTTTATATAGATTTAATTTAATGATTTTTATATATTGTTTGAAAATTTAGTTTTTTATTTTGACTAAGACGGATATTGAAATTTTGCTTCTCAACTCGAAAGATTCCCAACTCGAAATTATATTCGTAATAAACTGAATCTTTTATCATTAATTTGCGATAAATTTGAGATAAGTCAACCCAAATTACGTCTGTTTCACGATTTTTTTCTACTTAAATAATTCACAACATATAGTAACAGATTTTTTTAAAATCCTTTCCTTAGTTTATAGATAATTCGTGTATCTTTCTAATGATAAATTATTTTAGAACATATATTGCATGTTTCTGTAGATTTATCAGATTTTAATCCACCCGTAACGGAAAGATATGCGCGATAGTCACTTATGACCTTAAGGAGGTTTCCAGTTAAGCATATATTCTTTCACAGCCGATAGCATGCTTTGAGCAGCTGAATTCGACCGATGCGCAGACTGGCTAAATCTATTCGACAAATTGTGAATTGATGCCGACCAATGTGACTAATCTCGATACGAACGCCGAAGATGAATGCCGTTGAATGAGCATAACACGCGACTGACAAATACTTTACGTGAGTCTGTCTACAAAATTGGACGGAACACATCGTCGGAAGTTCATCTTGCACTCGGCTGTTTATTGTATTATCGAGAGATCTATACAGAAATAAATGTCTCTTCTTTTCAAATTGATTCTATTAAATTATGAGCAATCCAATGCGGAAACTAAAGTTGGCAGAAGATGGAAAATATTGGACATCTGACGTCGAGTTTTTTTTAATTTTACTTTCGCGACCATTCGCAAGCTTGCTGAAATGTTGTTTTCATATTTGTTGGTTTTTTTAATTTTGTTGTGGGAGACGAGTGACGCTTATCAAGTTACAAAGCGCTCAAAAGAACTACGATACGCTCTTTGCTTGTTTGAAATGTTTCTTTAAATGCATTTAAATCCGAAACGTTGTTTAGATCGAGATACAAAGCTGGCACTTTAAATGTTTTACCCACCTCTCTATATTGTGAAGCTGCCTCTCACTCGAGTAGAGTAAGTAGCAATAATAAAATAGCATTCGTCTAGCTGGAAACATTTAGTTCGCTTCTTCTTTCTCATATGGGCAATTCTTCGAAAAGCTTTTGACCGGTCGATATCATAGGGACTACTACTATAGTTCCGATTAGATTGTAGTTTTTTTTTAATTTGTCGCGGTATATTAAATTAAACAAATAAGTTATGGAAAATACGCTATTTCTTTGTTTCGTTATACATGTTGTTTTTTTATTTTTGTGATTATAAAATATTCATAGTGTTGGATTCAAAAACACTATTCGTTGCAGCAACGCGCACCTTTCGCTACGACATTTTCTCACGGCTCGATCTCGCAATTAACTTCAAATTTGTGTAACGTATCCTGGTCAGATATTTTTATTGTGAGTTCGAGTTATTTGCAGAAAATTGTTGGACAAATTTGGAAATTTTGTCAAATAAAATACACTAAATTTTGAGCCCAACCACCTAAACAGGCACGAAAGATTCTGTTTATGCCAAATAAAAAATTATAATTTATTTTTTTATGGAAGCTGACAATGATTGCATTATGGAAGTCTCATAAATACGAAATTAAAAATGTATTTCTATTTCTGGTTAATACTGGTAGATTTACATCGCTTTTCGTCGTCTCTAATAAAATAATAAATTTCTATCTCACTATTTATAATATATAATATAAATAATAAACTGTTATTATTATATATTCTTCTTAGTCAGCAGTACAGTCTGCTTTCCCAATCTGCTCACTCCAGGCAGTACGACTTGATGCAAGGTTTCTCCACCTGTTGACTCCCAAAATTTTGAAGTCTTTCTCTACACTGTCCAACCACCTTGTAGGTAGTATTCCTCTTCTCCTTGTACCTTCAATCATCGCGAACGTCAGTTTTTTAATTGGGTCCAGATCTTTCCGTCGAAAAACGTGTCCCAGCCATCTGATTCTGTAGGACTTGATTACTCTCAAAATGTTTGCTTGTCCATATTTAGTATAAATTTCATTATTGTATAA
Organism: Druceiella hillmani; assembly: GCA_039881145.1. Lineage (NCBI taxonomy): Eukaryota > Metazoa > Arthropoda > Insecta > Lepidoptera > Hepialidae > Druceiella > Druceiella hillmani. The sequence continues at coordinate 8,167,290 of JAYKKI010000011.1, read as the reverse complement.
GCTTCTCCAGATATTATTTTCTTTGACCGCTCCAAAAATTGATCGAAGGATCTTTCTTTCAAAGATCGGTAGCCTATTCTCTTCTGGTTTATTATATCTTACGTTTTATAACTATACAATAGCAATAAGTGGCAATCGTACTTTTTACAATTATAGCAGAATCTCACGACGCCTAAGAATATATAGAACCAATTGGTTAGATGGTGATAGGCGATTCGTAAGAAATTAACGTTCCTTTTGACCACAACCTGCCCCCGTTTTCATCCGTCACTGCAAACAATCTCAAGAAAAGTTGTCAGGTACTGTAATATTATTTGCATAGTTATAGGACTAATCTCATCTCAGTCCATCTCGAAAATATTTGTTGTAAAAAAACTCCATGTTTATATTTTGTTTCCCCATCTACACATTTTTAAACAACTATACTATTACTTAGTTCTAACTGAAAATATAAGTTAGAGCTGCAACTACTAAAACTGACAAAGTGCGAGTCTGACTCGTGCATCAACGGTGTTGTACCTCGTGGAAGTTAAATTATTTATCATAAATCATCATTAATATGAACTTCTTAGCGTGATAAATATTTAATAGAACCCAATATATCGTGAACACCACACCCTTTTTTTAAACAAAACAATATTACTAACCATTGATTAATCATTCCAAATTTCCTAACGTACAGATAAATTTGTTATATAAAATCGTACGGATAAATTTGTTACATAAAATCGTACGGATAAATTTATTACATAACATCGTATGGATAAATTTGTTACATAACATCGTACGGATAAATTTGTTACATAAAATCGTATGGATAAATTTGTTACATAACATCGCACGGATAAATTTGTTGTATAACATCGTACGGATAAATTTGTTACATGACATCGTACGGATGAATTTGTGTTAATATGGATTTGTTTGTGTGAGAGGCATGTTTGGGATCGCATAGAAGCTAAAGCTTATTTTTTAGAATTATTATCTGTCGCTCTGATAGAGACGCACGCGAAACTACTGAGTCGATTTTAAAGATATTTTGCTGGGACGATACTTGGATTAAGATTCAGTCTATGTTTGGTTCTCATCGAATATTCTAAATCGTTATGGTTTTCCTACAACCATTACATAAACTTCTAAAAACAGTTTTTTTTAATAATTTGTCCAAGAGTTTTGGAAATAAACTGGTAGGCGGAAGGGAGAAATATTTTTTCCACATTTTCAACATGTCTCTGAATAAATACTACCTCTGAAATTATTAACAAAATAATTTCTGAGACCCTTTTAACTAGCTTATTTTAATGTCATACACTATATATGCCTTTTTTTTATTTAAAATTTTTTGTCGAATAATTGATTTGTCTCCAAAAAACGGGGCACGAAATTTTCCATTTCACCGCCGAAAAATTTTCATAAGTCTAAACATTCATATGAGAAAATTAGAAGGAAATAGAGAGGATAGTAAACATGCTGCCTCCAAAGACGTCATGTTAAGACATATCATTAGCGGTGTAAACGTGGTCCACAAAATACAGTGCAATTGCTGGTCTTCAACACAGCTATCTCTTTTATAAATGGCCCTTTTTGGAAACCGGGCACTACATTTTTCCATTCGACAAAGAACAATTTCATAAGCGAAAAGTCTCTACTGAGGTACAAACAATTGAAACCTAGCGAGTAACTATAGGAGAAAATTAGTACGAATTGGAAAATGGAAGTAAACACACTGCTTTCAAAGACGTTGTATTGAGGAGACATGTCATTGGCATTCTAAAAGTGATCAAGTCATTCTTTAATACAGCTATCTTATGTATGCGTGCTCTCTTCGAAACAAGGTACAACATTTTTCCATTCAACCATAAAAGAAACATTTCTTTAACGAAAAGTCTCTACTCTTTGAAACAGAGCAATATATTTTCCATTTAACAAACGAAAAATAAATTTCATAAACGGAGATTTGTTAAGCTGGAAACTGTAGAAATATAGCGTTTTTTAAATTATTTTAGTATTAAGTATTTTGTTCTCATATTTATATATGTAAGTAACGGGATAGATTTATATTAGTTAACTATAAGTAATAACCAGTCAAAAGTTAATGAAAAACATAGTCATCCATCGCTCATATTGTCATATATCTAATAAAAAGAAAAGTTAAAAATAAGTTAAAAAAAGTAAAAACAAGAGCAGAGAGAGAGAGTGAAAGGAAGAAGATCCGCACAAAACGTAGGATGAGAATGTCGGCGAGCTTAAAAATACCTGTCAAGAACCACTTTGCTTTGTAACACCAGGCGTTCAATAATGTTTTGCTGAGGATATGGTCGGTTTCAGAACTATAGAGGTGCAACCTAATCTTCTTTAATTAAAAAAATCTCCATCTTATTACCCTTTTACTACGCACATATTCACAACCTTTAAAGTATATAATTTTTTTCGTTGCGCGGTTTAATAATAATTGATTACCAAAATTTAAGTGACAGGTGAACTATCGGCGACATATTTATTAACGAATTCTTCATTTCACCGTCTCGCTTGCATATGGGCTTGCGTGCCCTTGTTGGCTTGCCGTGATCCGGCGTAAGCTCGTAGCGCGGTTCGTAGGTCGGTTTCGTAGCTCGGTTTCGTAGCTCGATTTTGTAGCTCCACGAAAATACCCAAAATACCCATAGATTCACGCTCAATAATATAATATTAAATTTTTATTTAAATTACCATATTATAGTGTACAGTAAATATACTTATCGGTATATAAGAAAGGAATACCCGCAAAATGATTATTGTCAAATTGTATTTTTTCATCGTTTTGTACGTTCTATTAAAACTGCCATTTAGAGTTTAGCAATAAATATATCTACTACCACAGATACTTGTAGTAAAATTTCAGACCTTGTAAAATTTTAGGACCCAATATATTTTTTTCTATAATTTTTATCACTAAACAATCTTAGTAAATTTGTTTGAGAATTCGAGATTCGACGTCTGTTTTCTGGGCCGTTCTTTGTCAAGAATTGCGACCTGTAAACCACTGTAGATCATAATAAATATTATAAAAAATGCCATTATTTCTAGAGGAAGATATCCCCTTTCCGAAAAATCTTGTCCAAACCTTATTGATTACTTCAAAAATTAATTGAGTTATAATTATTTTTAATGTGAAGACTCTAGACTGGTGCGCTAATCGACAATAAACCCGCGCCCGCGAGGTGTGCAATTAGTAGGAAGCAGAATAGCGAAGCAAACGTAGTCTTTAAAGATATTGTGATAACTAAACATGGCATTTGCGCCCAAGATGCGGTCGTTAGTCGAGTAGTAGGCGTTGAATATCTAATTCAACAGGATGTCCGTTACGGGGTTCGTCCTCGAGATCGTAGTCCTCATTCCTGAATTTTCTGAACCAAATCTTTGCCGTCGCGTAAGAGAATGTGGATTCGCCTATGCATTCACATGACCATATTATTTGAGTCAGTCTTTGCACCGTAACTCAGACGAAATTCGTAAAGTAATAGAATCCATATTTGATATCGATTAAAATCTGACTATTGTCAACTGACTGCACCTTGGCCTATTTATACCCTACAGTAAAACTTTCTAGAAGTTTCGAGAATCTTTCTAGAAAAGTCCCGAAGTTGTGGCTAAAAGCTTACTAGCCAATCTAATATATTGAAGGATACATAGTGTTTGCAAATATTAATTTAATTTTTCACCATATGAATGTACTGTCTAGTATACATTTTATGGGTGTAAAAATTAAAATACATAGAGCGCCGTCGATTGATGTATATAAGGACACTAATCATTTTTGTAATAACCAAGCATCTAGAATCTAGGCACTTCTTTGTGTGCCTCTACTAATTCATTGTAAACAGATTTTTGAAGACATTAAATTGTAAATCTTCAGATTAAATGAACCGTTTCCGATCTAATAAAAACAAAATGTTACTTCAAGTTACGTGTTACGTTCACAACCAAACAATCTTAATGCATTCTAATAACTTTTTTCAAAATTTTCTCAATGTACAATATAAGAACAGTTTACAATTTTGTTATTTGTATAGGTAAAAATAAAATGCTCAATAGTAACGCCATGAAAATGCTTTGATGCGCTGGGTGCTGATAGTAGAGGCCGGGCGGAAAACCAAATTAGATAGTGGCTCACAAAATTCCACCCTTGGTTCCATCAGATCAATTATGATTGTGAAAGTCGATGGACCGGAAATGATATTATGTTTTAGCTCTAACGTAGATTTTTAGGGAAAAAGGGACTCTAAGTACAAATATGACCACGCAGCTTAGTGCGAAAGTGATTCGCTTATATGGAGTGCATTTTTTCTCTGTCAGCTTTTAACTTTTTTTACCCGAGTACCTTCGACCTTTGTACTGACTTCTTATTGCGAGACTTAGCCGCTTCCTTCTTCTCTTGTGCGCGTTTCTTTGCGTCAGACGGCATTGTTACAATTAATTTACTGAAAAATTCAAATACTTTACGTTCGTATGAATAAAACGGTGTATCATCATAAATCCCGCATTGTAAAACGTCATCTGCTGCAATGCATACCAACATTTAGATATCGAAGGCAAACGTCATTGTACGCACTTTCGAGTTCTTGGTAAATCAGGAAATTTGACACGAAACATTCAGTTAACGTACGAAACGTACGAACATCTAGTTTAGCGACGTGGTATCTAATTTTTAACTATGGTTCTAAATTTAGTTAACGATTTTAAAATATTTAAAATACAGATGTCATAACAAATTAAAATATACTGTTTACTGTACGGAGAATCACTGAATATAAGTTCATCTATATTTTAAAACTATAATTAGATAGTTATTTAACTTACAAGTTATTTTATTTAATTATTGAAAGAGAAGAACGGTTGCACTTCGTCTCGCGTCTTACACGTGCTAGTTTCAAAAGATAGAGTATAGACTAGGAAGATAAAGATATGTTAGTTTTGGTTTAGTTTATAGACACAAAGTTAAGTTCTGATTCAATAAATGCAAATTAGCTTAAAAGTAAAATATGATTACTGATTTTAAATGAAACTAATGTTTCTTTAAATAATTATTTTTATGTTGTTGTATCACACTCGATTCAAAATATTTCATTTCATAATTTAATATTTTATTAACAAGTAATATTTAACAACTTATTACGAAAACAATTTGACTAGTTTATCTTGTATTATTATGAGGTTTATTACATTTAAAATTCAATCCAAATTGTAAAATTGAATTTAATAGAAATTTAAATTTATTACAATGCATTTAAATTCTATAGTTTTAGCTATGAAATAGAACGGAACAATAATGTGAGTTACATAAATAAAAGTTTTAGAGTGAATTTTAAAAATAAATTTATTTAATTTTAGACTCACATTTCCATAAATTTAAGATGCAAATGGTGCAAATATTTTAATGAAATGGGCACAGCTGCAAATATTTTAATTTTACAAAAAGTTTAAAAAGTCAAGTCTTATTAATTGTCTATGTATCTGATTTACGTTTTTAAATCATAGAACATATTTTTTACTCTATGCCCAAAGTCTGTCATTGGGCGGTCTGGTTGGGTTGAGCCAAAGATGTAAAGCGAGCGCCGGCCCCTCTCTACCCGAGAGAGTGGGCCGCGCGCGTCTTCCAACATCTTTGGGTTGAGCAGTCGGCGATTATTTTTCTAGACGTCATTCCAGCACAGCCGGTCGTGGTGGCTGGTCGCTTTTACTTTGGTAGGTCGTGATTATGCTCGTTAATTTAATTTTACACATAAATAACACTAAAAATGATGCACTTTTCTTTTTCATAATTATTAAGCTTTGTGTTTGTTATTGCAGGTTTGTTCATTTTGGCGGGTTTTCAACTCTTAACTATTTGGGTGTCGTTCGAAAATCAACTCGCAAACTTTTGGTAAGTGAACTAAATTTTTAATTTTCTTATTTCATTTCTTTTACGTGTTTATGTGTTTATAACTTTTAAATCATGAAGTTTGATTATATATCTGTATCTCTTAAAGTTTTGTTTTTAAAATTGTTTAGAAACTACGTAAAGAAATTTAACAAATTGCGGAATATTACTGTTCAAAAATCGTTCATCTGAATTATGTTCGCCGTGTTGATGAGTAAAATGACCAGTTCCATATTGAAGGGCTATTTGACTTGACGTTACGTGGTTAACTTTTTATATTGAAGTTGTTTCAGATAAAAGATTTAGCATTTGTTATTCATTGTTTACCTACATATACTTTGTCAAAGTTTTGTCACCGGGATACCGCCGCGTCCAATATATTTACTTTTGTCTAATCAGTTTGTTTTGCGTTCGATCAGTTTGTTAATTGAATGAGACAATACAATATTATTTGCATATTTATCGAACACATCTTGCCTGTATTTAGAAAAAAATGTGTCGGTGGAGATCTATAATTTAATTAAAAAAATTTCTCTTCTAAATTAAAAAATTATGTCAAAATTCGCATATTTCACATTATTTATAGAACATGGCGTCATCTTTTGCAAAGCGATTTAATGAATAATGTCTTTACGGTTTTTGAAAGAGTCACCAATTACCATGAAAAATGGCTTAGATTTTTTTCCACGTATCCCACATAGTCACACTTGCCGTTACATGTAAAAGAAACTAATTGATCATCGCAATTTTATTAAAAGGCTGAACACATATAATCTGTTAATGAAATTAATGTCATAATTATGTCGATAAAAAAATGTTTGAAGCGTAAATCCGATGGTGTAACCTCATTGTGTTGCGCTTTCGGCAATGTTAATGGCGGCGGTGATATATTCTATAAATTTTTTAAGAAAAAATAAATTTACTTTATTACAACGTTAGTTTCACTATATGTATAGTTAAAACAAGAGACTATGATCCATTTTAAATTATTGGGTTTCAAATTCAAGATTTTAATAAAGCGGCGATGATCTTTTAAGTGTCGACAAAATGAATGTTAAATTTTGATTCATTTTTAAACAGCGTTATCCGGAGAGACTCTTGCAAAGTTATAATTTACTTATGTACGCTTACTTCTTTAGCAAAATACAAGAATAACTTTACTTAGCGCGCAAATAAATATATAATATATAAGGAAATAAAATAATAAAACGACTAGAGCATGATTATAAATACGGTTGGTAAAATCTAAATTCAATCAATTAATTAAACTTTAAGAATTAAAATCTAAAATTTATTTGACAGATAAGTTATCCACCATTTTATTTTTCTGCGGCTCTCCATTTCAAGCCAATCATCTGCCATACCGTTTCCAAATTATTGCACTTTGACTTTATTATTTTGTCATGCAGAGTAGTAAACAGTTCGATTTTATTTTAAAATGAAATTTAAAATTGAATTTCATTATTTTTCAAATTTAAATGAATATACGGCATTCAATTTAATATGAACACGTGTATATAATTAATGGTTACATGTACTAAAACGATCTAAATAAAGTTTAATTAATAATGAAAAGAAATGAATATGCTGATAATTTATTTCAATTTATTAATCCCGGGTATTTAATAATTTATACAGAATTCGAAACGGTCTGGCAGGTGATTCGCTTACAATAGAAAGCTAGCAGAAAAATCGAATGGTGAATACTTATCTGTCAAATAAACTAAATATATGTTTAGTGAGAATGAAATTGGGTGTCGAATTTTTTGTTGCATCACCAACTTCATCCTGTAGTTTTAAAATTTCACCTTCATTATTTTTCCATAACGCGCCTAAAGAAATATAACGTCAAAAATCTCTAAATGTTTTCTCCATTTTAAAACACTGATCTGGTGATACAAGTTTTTAATAAAGTTTATTTATTGCGTCTTATTCTGTTTTTTTAACATTCTACAAAAACCACCATTACACAAATAGTTTTTCAAAACGTGACGTCATATGAAACACAAATGTGGCAAATGTGAATTTTGACTCATATATACTCATATCTGATATCATTGCTAATTTTAAAACACGGTTCTGGTGATACACGTTTTTAATAAAGTTTATTAATTGCGTCTTATTCTGTTTTTTTATCATTCTACAAAGATGTAATAAACCTACCAGTAATGGTAAATTGAAAATAGTTCTTTTCACATTTGTTTCATAAAACGTGACGTCATATAAAACAAATGTGGAAAATGGGAATTTTAACACCATTTTATCTACATAAAATACCATTTTATCTACATAAAATACTGTTTTAACAGTCAAAAATACGTTTTTCGGTCTAAGAGTCCGAACGGAACCCTATTGTTTCGGCAATGCCTGTTTAAAAGCATTTCAACCAAAAATATGTACATTAACATGCAAAGCATTAATTATCCAAAGTATGCATTAAAATGCAATGTATGTGTTATTCATAGTATGCATTAAAATGCAATATATGCCTTATACAAAGTACGCGTTAAAATGCAATGTATATATTCCAAGTATGCATTAAAATGCAATATATGCATTACACAAAGTATGCATTAAAATGCAATGTATGTATTATGCAAAGTATATATTAAAACTTAATATATGCATTATCCAAAGAACGCATTAAAATGCAATATATTATGCATTATTCAAAGTATGCTTAATATGCATTGTATGCATTATACAAAGAATGCATTAAAAGTTGCAAAATCTCAATTTTGAATCGACATTTTTTTCATTTGTGTCCACCCATTTTAGGCGAAGTTACAGCAGTTTAAAAACGACCCAAAATGTTTTAAATGGTCAGATCCCTTTTTTTGTGATTTGTGTTTGGGTGATTTTATAAAAAATCAAAATATTCATGCAATTTTGTAATATTTGTTTTATAGAATTGACGTTAATAAAGCGGTTAAACCTGAGTCGGACTTCGCGGCGATTAATTGTCCGTACCCGCAATACCCAAAATAATAAAATAAAAAAAAACTTTTAAATGAAGGCGGATTGATATGAGGATATGTGGTATACGGATTGATATCTTATGTGTATTTGAATGAGGATTTCAAATTATCATTTTTCAACTATCAATACTTTACTTTTGATTTGGATTCATATTTAATTACATTGTTTATAATAAAATAAACTGGTAAAATTTAGAAATGTGGCAAAAATGATCCTCAGTGCTTAAAGGATCTTTGGATTTTCTTTCTCGAATTATTCCGATTATTGCTTTTGAGTGGGATAAGAACCTTTTTAGCCATTGAAATCTATTAAATTACTCAAATTAAGTACTCGAGGACTAAAGTACTTTACTTAAAAACTTGAATTATACAAATTAGTAGCTCTAATTAGATACCCCATGGGACAGGGTAACATTTTTATTTTGCCACACATTTTCTTAACAATTGCTTATTTCGAAAATAGTCAACACATGGTACAACCATTCCAAATATTTAATTGCAATTCGTATTCAAGTGAAACGTAACAGATATAAGGCAAATAATGCTTGCACATTTAAGTGGGACCAGAAATATTATATTTTATAACCAAAAACATTTTTGTTTATGGTTGAAAATTAACTAGCAATACAAAAGAGGTTCACTAAAATAGTACTCGACGTCGAACGTTTAGTGGGTTCGTTTGTTATTATAAAATATATTAAAATGTTTGTTAGTGAAAGAAATTCGTTATCAAGGAAAATATTTCTGTTTTTGATTGCTTTAATTGAGCGATAGAATAAAAGAAGGGAATATGTATTAACAGTATTAGTTTTAGTCACGGAGCCACAAACCCACCCCTGGATAATCCAAAGGGACTTTACAGCGAAAGTGATATTTTTTATCACTAACTTGGCAGCGAAAGTGATAAAAATGTCACTTCGTTACACGAAGTACAAATAATTCTTGCTGCACTTTTTTCTCATTCACGCATGTGCAGATGTAATGATCGAGAGCGAAACAGATTTAAAAGAAACATTCTGCTCCCCGCTTACTTCATTCCTACTCTGAGGTGCACGCGGCCGTATTCATATAAATTGGTATTGATGGGCGACTCCAGTAAGTCCGCCGTGCGCCCGGCGAGACGGTCGTACCTCTTTGGTTTTAGTCCATAGTTTTTTCCAATATGGCTATTGGATTTATAAAGATTGGATGAACTGACGATGATTGATGGAAAAACAGATGGTCCCAGGCGCATTTCTGGTTGAAGAACCTCGGAGACTGGTACGGTTTACCGTCAGCGCATTTATTTAAAAGAGGAATGCACGGCCTCATCAAAATCATGATTATCTTCTACGAAAATTAGAGTTAATCCTTTCATTCCTCTATGTAGACGTCTTCAATAATTTTTATTGTTTGTCTATCTACACCGATCCACATTAAAGGTATTCCCACTATTATTTTGATGTTATTCCGCCAGCGAAACATAGTACGAATTAGGCCACTGGTCCCGGTTGGGGACTTACCTTCTGATATATGCCTCTCCTAAGGCTAATTCAATGATGTAGCTCGTTCATATATAATTACGAGTTTTAAATAAAAAACAAAAAAAAATACTATGGGACAATATACGCGCCAGTGCACAATCCAAAGGGGTAACGGCGTTTCAAAATAACATAACGTATATTCACTCATAGTTCCCGCCAACTAGGTATGTCGTGAAATGGCTAATCGAGTTGTATTGCACATTTTCATCGTAGATTTTTTTATTCAGAGCTTACGCCTTTAACGTGCGACCTACATGAACAGCTGACTTCAAAATACGACGGGTTTCTTTTTTGAGAGTTGGTACATTTATTTTCTTGCTACCTAACAACGCATAAACTATTTGACCGATTGTAACCGAATTGCACACCTAAACACACTGTAACGTGAAAGATATGATATGATACCGTTTATATTAATGGTACGTTTGTTTCCTTGCTACCAAATAACTCGTAAACTATTTGACCACTTGTTACCGAATTGCACACGTAAAGGCCGTGTAACATGAATGTTATGATACAGTTTATACTAATAGCTGTGTCCGAGACTTCGTACGCACGGATCTATGGATCAGTTTTTATAAATACACTTCCACTTTTCAACTCTGATTACATCCGTTTGTCCAATGTATGGGTGGGAAACTTCATTGCGCGATTAAAAAAAAAACAGATAGCGTAATCTATTGATCTGCATTGGTGTACTGTACATTTGTTTAATTACTTTGGATCACGTAGTAAGGCACTTCTTTGATATTTACATTACATCAGTACGTAATGTAAATTTATCATCTGATTGAGTGGACAGTCTGAAATAAAAAAATGAACGTATCTTCAGATTGACCGAAATATGATCTTATTGCATTCTATCATTTATCGTTCATTTTCTAATTATTTTTTTTCAAATATTTTCATTGTACAGACAAGCAAAGTTTTGTTTTATTATATGTAGAAAAGCAAAGTTTTATATTAATATATTCAGCTAAATAATGAGGCGGCCGAAGTTTTACGAGTTCTAAGTCTTTCAAGTAAAGTATAAAAGTCTATATTATATATAAATTAAGCAAGCATTTTTAAATTTGGTTTATTGCGAAAAAAGCCTCGACAGAAAGCTTTTTTTTGTTTTTGCAATATAAATGTTGTCATATAAATGTAAAGCCGTAGTTAAAAAGTATTTGATACTCTTTGAATGTTTTCACATTTTATAAGGAGAGTAACATATTTATTCTTTACTGTTTTGTATGATTTGAAACATAAACATATATTGCGTGTCTGTTCATGCGTTTTTCACATAATTTCGTAAGGAATACAACGCAAAAGCGGCTTCGCTTTTTTGACGAAACTCTGGGAATCAAGAAATTCCATAAAGGAGAGTAGAACTTCAAAAATAACATTTTATTGTAGTTATTTTTTCCGATCTAATTGGCACGGCGCGAAATACGTCATAGCTGAATTAATGACGACGTTTTGGGGAGATATTATCCTGTAACTAGGGTCATCAAGGGCAAATATTAGAATGCCGGTCGCTATGGCTAACAATCCTGATTTTATGAAATATATCAAATCTGTAAACATATTAAGAGGAGACGTGTTCGTGTATCTATTATTAAGAATCGGCTGGGGTGGGGCGATATCAGAAATATAATACAATCTGCGAGACATATCACAGTTGCTATGTAAAAAATAGTACACAGTTGTATATATTATACAAATCAACAGCTTTTCTACGTGTACATGCAGCGTCTTGATAATATACACAAATACTGTATTATAGTTATATAAAGTTTTTTACTTGTACTTTAGTTGGTACTCGCATTAATATGCCGACAATCGAAATTTGTGAAAAAGGATTATATACAGACACAATCGGACTTTTTGTAAATGGAAATTATTGATATACCCACATGGTTGTCATATTATTGCTGGTAAACTTGAGAGATATTTGCTTGAGAGATATTTGTAATGCCTGTAAAGTTATAAAATAAAATAAAAAAAATGTTTAGGGTACCTGTATTATATATGCATACCCTGTAGTTTAGTGTTAATAGCCCTTCCAAAAATGTTGAGGGTATGTTATGGACACTTTTTGGATACAGTGATCCATTTACGAAATATTAACATTTAAACTGGTAATTTTTCTTAGAATTACGGGTTGCTTTTTGTCTACCAGCTAAACCGCTATTATTGAATGTCTGAAAATTATTCACAATAATAGTACGAGTATATATAATGAAATTAAATGGATAATTATCATAGCTGACTGGGCTCTGCTAGTTTTCGAGTAATATTCGACCAACTTATAACCTATAGTTGAGCTGTAAAAGATTCATAGAAACTTCATACAAATTGTTTAAATAAAATGCAAAAATTACATTTTATTTTAAAATATATATTTATTATGCCAGTTAAAGATAAGCTGTAAAATATATTTATATAGTTATATACAAGGGTTCTTAAATAATTATTTTCGACAGAGCTCTGCGAGTTATACTCGAACTAAACTAGTTTTTTAATATATGGGCCGATCGTCTGAGATTATTATCGATATCGTTTTCTCACAGTGTTGTTAATATTGTTAACAGAGTTGTTGCTGGTGTTCAAAATTTCATTTTTCTAGGTTTAACGGTGTCGAGATTCGTCTGGCACAAACCTTAATTTGACTGACCATTAAAAATTTCGCCTAAATTATCATAAAATCCGGCATTATATCAAGCTAGTCGAGTGCAGGAAACCCTCTGGAATAAATGTTTTACATGTAAAAGAAAAAACTAGTTTCTAGTTGAGTCGAGTGCATGAAACCCACTGGAATAAATGTTTTACATGTAAAAGAAAAAACCACTTTCTAGTTAGCAACGCTTTGTAGACCATGAATATAATTTGGCCTATCGATTTCTCTGAGTGGCGTTTCGTTCGATATAACGCACTGGAATAAATGTGTTGCATGTAAAAGAAAAAGCCAGTTTCTAGTTAGCAAGGCTTAGTAGACCATATATATGTTTGGCCTATCGATTTCCGAGTGGCGTTTCGTTCAATATGGCGATTTTCTTTGATATCCTTCTAACTCATTCCCCATTACGAGCGCTCATAGCGTAACGCTTTTCGCGACTTAATTTACTTAACCAAGGCTTCGGAGTGTGTCTAAGTGGATTTGCTGACATTTAAGTTTTAAATTGGCTCATGGCAGTGGCTGGGCCGGGCGTAACGGCTTTCAGAATGCAGTGGCTAGTGGCTATAAGAGTTACGTTAGCGGCTTAGCCTTCGTTAGTCTTTTTCAATAATATGATGCAAGTGGCTAGGGTTTCGTTGCTTTTTTCAGTAATATTTTTTGTCTGTTAATGTACGGAACGCTAAAAATCAAGCTAGTCGAGTGCAGGAAACCCTCTGGAATAAATGTTTTACATGTAAAAGAAAAAACTAGTTTCTAGTTGAGTCGAGTGCATGAAACCCACTGGAATAAATGTTTTACATGTAAAAGAAAAAACCACTTTCTAGTTAGCAACGCTTTGTAGACCATGAATATAATTTGGCCTATCGATTTCTCTGAGTGGCGTTTCGTTCGATATAACGCACTGGAATAAATGTGTTGCATGTAAAAGAAAAAGCCAGTTTCTAGTTAGCAAGGCTTAGTAGACCATATATATGTTTGGCCTATCGATTTCCGAGTGGCGTTTCGTTCAATATGGCGATTTTCTTTGATATCCTTCTAACTCATTCCCCATTACGAGCGCTCATAGCGTAACGCTTTTCGCGACTTAATTTACTTAACCAAGGCTTCGGAGTGTGTCTAAGTGGATTTGCTGACATTTAAGTTTTAAATTGGCTCATGGCAGTGGCTGGGCCGGGCGTAACGGCTTTCAGAATGCAGTGGCTAGTGGCTATAAGAGTTACGTTAGCGGCTTAGCCTTCGTTAGTCTTTTTCAATAATATGATGCAAGTGGCTAGGGTTTCGTTGCTTTTTTCAGTAATATTTTTTGTCTGTTAATGTACGGAACGCTAAAAATCAGACTTAATAGCAACTACCTATAATTAAGTTTTATCGTTCATATTTTCCATTTTCACAAATCCGATGTTCTTTATAATATATGAATATCTATGTGAAAGCAGCCACCTTATATACCAATAGTACAGGACGAGAGAACAAAGTGGTTTGTTAGCATCGTTAATTAAATTAGTGGACGCGCCTAAATACTTTCGAATAATTTTGAGGTATCCTGCGAGTCCAACCACCCGTTTGGCTGGAAATTCTGCTCTTGGGCAGTGAAACGGCGTGGTTATATTTCCCATCCGATTGTACAAAAGCTACGCTGTAAAAATATCGTGACCGATAATAATACGGTGTTCTATAACAATATAAAACTGACCTAACCCAATCCAACCTAACGTAACTTGCAATCCAACCTAACTTAACTAAACCTATATCGGCATAACCTAACCTTTTTTACGTGACTAGGAGGAAACTTTGATGGTACCATAGTTCCCGTCCGCAGTGACATGCACGATTCTCTTGGGAGAGTGTCCAGTCGTGCGACTAAAACCTCTCATCAGCTTTCTTACGTGAAACCGCAATGAGCATTACTTCAGAAGGATGCTATATTATATTTGGAAAGCTCTCTGTATATTCCATTTATTACACACAATTAGTTAATGACTTTTCTTTTACCTTTTATGCAACGTTGATTCTTCCTTAGAAACCAACAAGAGTCAGGTGAAAGTCAAATTAGAATGTAGAAAATGCATTTTGAGCAACATTCTGTTTCCAAAGTTTTGGTACGACTGAAGCAGTTCATTTACTAAAAGTTGATATTTGGCTTTTTTATTGTCTAGAAAGCTCTTGATGACTGTAACGAAACAGTTAATATTTGTATATATACTTCACTTTCTTTGTCCTTTGCTTTAATAAAATGTTTTATTAACCCCAATTTAATGTGTATGGGAGGTAAGATAACGTTTTGGGGATCAGCTAAAGGCAGCTATTTGACATTATTACTTCCTGGTTGATACGTAATTCTTGCTGGCAAATCCTGTTTAACATAGTAATTTTTCGTTACGCGACTGTCCCACAAGCACCAAAAAGAATATTTTGTGAAGCCACCCTGCAATCCAAGGAGGTTATAGCAATGATTTTGAGGTCTCCACAAATTGCCCAACTGTGTTACTTGTAATTGATTAACTTCAAAAAAAAAATAGTATCATAACAAACGGAATTTTCTTTTGTTTACATTTCATCTACTTCAAAGTCCCATGTAATAAGAAATACAGCACATATTAGTTGTTGACAGCTTTTCCATATTTCCAATTCTAAATCCAAAATAGGAGCAGTAAGTTGCTTTTAACTCCTCCGTATTTTTTTTAGTTGTTTGGTGATATTTTACAACTTCTTTGATCACTAGCCATATTTTTATGAATAAAACATAGGTATAGTTTACTTGATATAATAACACAAAAAAGTATTTGTTGATTCGTAATATTTACAACCATCTATTGGGAAGACGCGTGTACAATAAGCTAATTCAAGCGAAATATTTAACTTCAATTTAAAAGAATATTAGACCTGTCACCACACTTTGATGATTTGATGTGGGAAAGGTGAGGGTAGGACAATAATAATGTTATTACTGTTCTGGTTGTCTGACCCTTGTTCCCTTATGTATTTTTTGTTAAAAATTAGTTCCTTAAGTTACGTTAATACAGGGTGTCCAGTGACAGATTTCAATGTTTGAAAAATTGTAAAAAAAAAAAACTACACCCCTAACACGCATGTTTTCAAAAACGCGTTTGCAGAGCGACTGGGGTATCCTACTGACTTCGGCTCGAATATTTTCTTTAAGTTGTGTCACAGTGCTCGGATTTGTTTTGTAAACAATGGATTGTAAGTATCCCCATAAGAAAAAGTCACATGGGCTTAAATCGGGTGACCTAGGTGGCCACGGTACGGTACCGTTTCGGGATATGTTTTTTTCTGGAAATAACCGCCGCACTGCATTCATGGACACATTAGCAGTGTGAGCTGTGGCCCCATCCTGCTGGAACCATGTGTTTTGGTTGAAGGATGGACTATTCTGTAGTTCTACTCTGAAAAAGTCATTTAACATCTGGGCATATCTCCCCGAATTCACAGTTACAGTTTGGCCACGTTGATTTTCAAAGAAATAAGGCCCTATGATTGCAGATGCAGACATGCCACACCAGACTGTTACTTTAGGTTTATGTAAAGGCTCTTGATGCATTTGTCTTGGGTTGTGGACATCCCAGTAACGAAAGTTCTGCTTATTCACATATCCTCCAATGTGAAAGTGAGCTTCGTCACTAATGAATATGTTGCCCATCCGGGTAGCAGTAACACCATAACAGCCAAAACCATAACAGGCTCGACATTTTCATCCGTGGCTACCAATGGTGTAGGTCCTGGCCTGGGCCTATTTAATGTTGATCCTGTAGCTCTGAACCTTGCTACCCATGATTGAATGAGGTTGATCGATGGTCCATAACGTAATCGACGAATACTGTAACGATTATTAAATCGACGGCGTGCTACAGACAGCGAAAATCCACTCGAAATGTACGCCTCGACTGCAAAAGCGCGGTGCTCTCCACTCCACTGTTCCATGGCTACTAAAACATCCGCATCGCTTGCGCTTCTAACGACGCCCCCCGCGCCCCTCTTATGTGTTGCGTTCAGAAACTATGTTTATTCAAACTTTGAAATCTGCCACTGGAGATCCTGTATTTTGAAGGACAACTCCGGGAACTGCATACCGTGAACAAACTTTATAACGGTCGCGATCTGTTATCGCTTTTATCAAGTCTGTTACCCGAATAATGTACGATCATTATTCTATTGAAATTATTGAAATCTCGTAATGTGGTACTTTATTCCCGTGATAATTAAGTTTAATTGTTATTTCTTAAATTAGATTTGATGTTTCTTGTATTTATGATTATTCTTACTTTTTTTATTACGTGAAGGAAACTTAAAAATTATTATTTAAAAAAGTACGTAAAATTATTGAGTCATTTGCATTTCTGCCAATGATTTTTTAAAAGATAGAGTTACAAAATAGTTTTGTTATTAAAATGTTGCAAAATTTTAAACAGAACGATAAACATTTTTTCGCGTTATCGCTTATGATAATTTTAGAAGTTTCGGAAATTATGCAATGTATTTTTTTAAACTAAGGAAATATCGACATTAACTTTGGTAATGTTTCCTCAGTTTACCACCCCCAGCAGCGTGGAGGCATACTTAAGACTTGCACGTGTAATACTTATCGAGAATAAATTCTGAGTGGGACGATATTACTAACACTGTATTGAGTTAGACATATCACGTAAACACGTGAGACATATCACATAAACACGTGTGACATATCACGTAAACATATCTGTGAGACATATCACGTTAACAATTTTATAAAGAATATTAGGTAAGGATTCTTTGAAAGCAACGAAAGTGTACGGCTATACGTAGATCAATAATTGCGTCTAAATTCACTCGCTATTATTGCCGATTGCTTCTCAACGATGATGTGTAAATCTTTGACAAAGCTTGATGCTTTATATATTGCAATTTGATCGATTCCGAGTCCTGAATGTAGGTGATTTAAAACAAAGCGGCTAGGCGGTCAAATGAAACTTTCATATGCTTTTTGCGTACCTAGAAGTAGCGTCTTAGAAGTAGATCTTCTTATGACAAACCTTCAAACAAACTGAATATATTTCTGTTCATCTGAATGGAGCACCCGGCAATAATGCTCCAAAAGCTTCTTTGTTCCGGTACCTTGAGATTTTCCTCTTTGCTAGCTATCGATTTCCGGTCGGTAGTAGTTATTTCGCATTATCATCAGCGGATCTCTTATGCCAATAAGTGGTTAATATAGGTTTTTACTTTTGATAATGCTGATGTTTTTCTGGATGGCTGAGCCATGTACAGTTAGACTTTTTTATGAGAGTATCGATTAATTTGCCTTTTCCGTCAATTTTTTTTAGTTTTTTTTATATTTCTAGGCCTAATACCACCCAGTCTCTTCTGAACGTGGTAAATACGCTTAATTAATTTAAAACGAAGACGCGTAACCGGAGAACCGTGCAACATAATTCAAATTTAAAACCGACCCTTCGCGTTTTTTCCATTGTCCACGGCTTTTTTACAGCAAAATTGAAACATTTGTTTTGTGGCTGAGTATTTACTCTCAATAATTTTATTAAACGAAGTTTCACAGAGCCGCACAGATAGCCATACCATTATAAAATAAATTTATTGCTTCCCTTTTGATGTCTGAAAAACGGATAATAAACACAATTCTACGGCTTAATTCAAAGTGATATTGATAAATTATCCTGAATTGATGTCTCTCTGACAGCACTTCAGAGCTACAGTGGGCGGCATTTGCAGCGGTGTTGAAAAAGCTCACCTTTAAAGAAGGGCTTCTATTTTAAGCTTCTTCACATTTAATAGTTTGTTTATTTACTCATGCCAAATGGAAAAAAACGTGACCGCAAAAAAAATGGAAAAATAGAAAAAATAAATAAATAGTTAAACGTAAGAACTTTTATTGCAAAATGTTTAAAATTCCGTAGCCAAATTAGGAACTCGTAACAGTTCATGCCCTTCTTTCTGTACGTCTGTTGTCATAGCCATTTTACTCGCAAAATACTAGTTCTATAAAGCTTAAATTTGGCAAGGCTACACATTTTTTATAAAGTTTAATATTCATGTTAAAAAAGCTTTAGGACGTAAAGGAAAAGAAATCACTCTACATGTAAAGTGAGGATAATTTTTTTAATTTTTATTTAAACCATATCTAAGAAAAAGGGCTAGATTTTTCAAAACATTCTAGGCTGTCTATTGCACTGGTATACAAAATTAAAACCTTTTTTGCCCCACCAAAATTTATAGCAAATTTTGAATGTACTATGGCTACCCAACAATAATATGTTAATGAAAAAAATTGAACCATCAGGTTTCTTTGTGACGGAAAATCATACAGTTATAATTACTAAATGTACAATTATAATTGTAAATATTTACGATTTTCGCGAGTATTTGGCATGTGGTAGGTTCCTTTTAAGTTTCCAGTAGTAATCAGCTAATATTCCTAAATTCTTTTTCCCTTCATAACGCTTCTCTATTAAGGAAATGTCCCGATGAAATCTCTTGTCTCCTTCGTCACTTACAGCGCTTAGGTTTTCGGGGATGAAATCCAAATGCGGGTCCAGGATATGTATTTTCAAGGACACATGACACCCCAAAGTTTTGTATGAGAATATAAGTTCAATCATTTTGTGTTCAAAACTCTTATTCTTCATTACGAAAGAGACCAAAGCGTCCGGAACCCGTTTTTCTCGACCGCTGGTGAACGTACCATTGCCTACAAATTCAGTGTACCTTTTATATAGATTTAATTTAATGATTTTTATATATTTTTTGAGAACTTAGTGCTTTATTTTGACTAAGACGGATATTGAAATTTTGCTTCTCAACTCGAAAGATTCCCAACTCGAAACTATATTCGTAATAAACTGAATCTTTTATAATTAATTTGCGATAAATTTGAGATAAGTCAACCCAAATTACGTCTGTTTCACGATTTTTTCTACTTAAATAACTCACAACTTATAGTAACAGATTTTTTTTAAATCCTTTGCTTAGTTTAGAGGTAATTAGTGTATCTTTCTAATGATAAATTATTTATGAACATATGTTGCATGTTTCTGTAGATTTATCAGATTTTAATCCACCCGTAACGGAAAGATATGCACGATAGTCACTTATGACCTTAAGGAGGTTTCCAGTTAAGCATATATTCTTTCACAGCCGATAGCATGCTTTGAGCAGCTGAATTCGACCGATGCGCAGACTGGCTAAATCTTTTCGACAAATTGTGAATTGAAGCCGACTAATCTCGATACGAACGCCGAAGATGAATGCAGTTGAATGAGCATAACACGCGACTGACAAATACTTTACGTGAGACTGTCTACAAAATTGGACGGAACACATCATCGGAAGTTCATCTTGCACTCGGCTGTTTATTGTATTATCGAGAGATCTATACAGAAATAAATGTCTCGCCTTTTCAAATTGATTCTATTAAATTATGAGCAATCCAATGCGGAAACTAAAGTTGGCAGAAGATGGAAAATATTGAATGTCTGACGTCGATTTTTTTAAAATTTTACTTTCGCGACCATTCTCAACCTTGCTGTTTGTTGTTTTCATATTTGTTGGTTTTTTTTAATTTTGTTGTGGGAGACGAGTGAGGCTTATCAAGTTACGAAGCGCTCAAAAGAACTACGATACGCTCTTTGCTTGTTTGAAATGTTTCTTTAAATGCATTTAAATCCGAAACGTTGTTTAGATCGAGATACAAAGCTGGTACTTTAAATGTTTTACCCACCTCTCTATATTGTGAAGCTGCCTCTCACTAGAGTAGAGTAAGTAGCAATAATAAAATAGCATTCGTCTAGCTGGAAACATTTAGTTCGCTTCTTCTTTCTCATATGGGCAATTGTTGGAAAAGCTTTTGACCGGTCGATATCCTAGGGACTACTACTATAGTTCCGATTAGATTGTAGTTTTTTTAAAATTTGTCGCGGTATATTAAATTAAACAAATACGTTATGGTAAATACGCTATTTTTTTGTTTCGTTATACATGTTGTTTTTTTTTATTTTTGTGATTATAAAATATTCATAGTGTTGGATTCAAAAACACTATTCGTTGCAGCAACGCGCACCTTTCGCTACGCCATTTTCTCACGGCTCGATCTCGCAATTAACTTCAAATTTGTGTAACGTATCCTGGCCAGATATTTTTATTGTGAGTACGAGTTATTTGCAGAAAATTGTTGGACAAATTTGGAAATTTTTTCAAATAAAATACGCTAAATTTTGAGCCCAACCACTTAAACACGCACATGCACGCATTTTTAACTTTTTTTCAGACTCTGTTGGTGCCAAATAAAAATTATAATTTATTTTTTTTATGGAAGCTGACAATGATTTCATTATGGAAGTCTCATAAATACGAAATTAAAAATGTATTTCTATTTCTGGTTAATACTGGTAGATTTACAGCTCTTGTCGTCGTCTCTAATAAAATAATAAATTTCTATCAGACTATTTATAATATATAATATATAATATAAATAATAAACTGTTACTATTATATCTTCTTCTTAGTCAGCAGTACAGTCTGCTTTCCCAATCTGCTCACTCCAGGCAGTACGACTTGATGCAAGGTTTCTCCACCTGTTGACTCCCAAAATTTTGAAGTCTTTCTCTACGCTGTCCAACCACCTTGTAGGTAGTATTCCTCTTCTCCTTGTACCTTCAATCATCGCGAACGTCAGTTTTTTAATTGGGTCCAGATCTTTCCGTCGAAAAACGTGTCCCAGCCATCTGATTCTGTAGGACTTGATTACTCTCAAAATGTTTGCTTGTCCATATTTAGTATAAATTTCCTTATTGTATAAGCTTCTCCAGATATTATTTTCTTTGACCGCTCCAAAAATTGATCGGAGGATCTTTCTTTCAAAGATCGGTAGCCTATTCTCTTCTGCTTTATTATATCTTACGTTTTACAACTATACTATAGCAATAAGTGGCAATCGTACTTTTTACAATTATAGCAGAATCTCACGATGCCTAAGTATATTTAGAACCAATTGGTTAGATGGTGACAGGCGATTCGTAAGAAATTAACATTCCGTTTGACCACAACCTGCCCGCGTTTTCATCCGTCACTGCAAACAATCTCAGGAAAAGTTGTCAGGTACTGTAATATTAATTGCATAGTTATAGGACTAATATCATCTCAGTCCATCTCGGAAATATTTGTTGTAAAAAAACTCCACGTTTATATTTTGTTTCCCCATCTACACATTTTTAAATAACTATACTATTACTTAGTTCTAATTGAAAATATAAGTTAGAGCTGCAACTACTAAAACCGACAAAGTGCGAGTCTGACTCGTGCATCAACGGTGCTGTACCTCGTTGAAGTTAAATTATTTATCATAAATCATCATTAATATGAACTTCTTAGCGTAATAAATATTTAATAAAACCCAATGTATCGTGCATACCACACCCTTTTTTTTAAACAAAACAATATTACTAACCATTGATTAATCATTCCAAATTTCCTAACGTACAGATAAATTTGTTACATAAAATCGTACGGATAAATTTGTTACATAAAATCGTACGGCTAAATTTATTACATAACATCGTACGGATAAATTTGTTACATAACATCGTACGGATAAATTTGTTACATAAAATCGTATGGATAAATTTGTTACATAACATCGCACGGATAAATTTGTTGTATAACATCGTATGGATAAATTTGTTATATAACATCGTACGGATAAATTTGTTAAATAAAATCGTACGTATAAATTTGTTGCATATAATTGTACGGATAAATTTGTTACATGACATCGTACGGATGAATTTGTGTTAATATGGATTTGTTTGTGTGAGAGGCATGTTTGGGATCGCATAGAAGCTAAAGCTTATTTTTTAGAATTATTATCTGTCGCTCTGATAGAGACGCACGCGAAACTACTGAGTCGATTTTAAAGATATTTTGCTGGGACGATACTTGGATTAAGATTTAGTCTATGTTTGGTTCTCATCGTATATTCTAAATCACCATCGTTATGGTTTTCCTACAACCCTTACATAGACTTCTCAAAACAGTTTTTTTTAAATAATTTGTCCAAGAGTTTTGGAAATAAACTGGTAGGTGGAAGGGAGAAATATTTTTTCCACATTTTCAGCATGTCTCTGAATAAATACTACCTCTGAAATTATTAACAAAATAATTTCCGAGACCGTACTAACTAGCTTATTTAAATGATATCAAACACTATATACGGCATTTTTTTTATTTAAAATTTTTTGTCGAATAATTTATTTGTCTCCAAAAAACGTGGTACGATTAACGAGTATAAGTACGAGTAACATTTTTCCATTCAACCATAAAAGAAACATTTCTTGAACGAAAAGTCTCTACTGAGGTACAAACAATATAAACCTAGCAAGTATCCATAGGAGAAAATTAGTACGAATTGGAAAAGGGAAGTAAACATACTGCCTTCAAAGACTTTATATTGAGACGTATCATTAGCACTCTAAAACTGATCGAGTCATTCTGTAATATAGCTATCCTACGTATACGTGCTCTCTTTGAAACAGAGCAATATATTTTCCATTTAACAATCGAAAAATAAATTTCGTAAATGGAGATTTGTTAAGCTGGAAACGGTAGAAAGATAGCGTTTTTTAAATTATTTTAGTATTAAGTATTTTGTTCTCATATTTATATATGTAAGTAACGGGATAGATTTATATTAGTTAACTATAAGTAATAACCAGTCAAAAGTTAATGAAAAACATAGTCATCCATCGCCCATATTGTCATATATCTAATAAAAAGAAAAGTTAAAAATAAGTTAAAAAAAGTAAAAACAAGAGCAGAGAGAGAGAGTGAAAGGAAGAAGATCCGCACAAAACGTAGGATGAGAATGTCGGCGAGCTTAAAAATACCTGTCAAGAACCACTTTGCTTTGTAACACCAGGCGTTCAATAATGTTTTGCTGAGGATATGGTCGGTTTCAGAACTATAGAGGTGCAACCTAATCTTCTTTAATTAAAAAAATCTCCATCTTATTACCCTTTTACTACGCACATATTCACAAACTTTAAAGTATATAATTTTTTTCGTTGCGCGGTTTAATAATAATTTATTACCAAAATTTAAATGACAGGTAAACTATCGGCGACATATTTATTAACGAATTCTTCATTTCACCGTCTCGCTTGCATATGGGATTGCGTGCCCTTGTTGGCTTGCCGTGATCCGGCGTAAGCTCGTAGCGCGGTTCGTAGGTCGGTTTCGTAGCTCGGTTTCGTAGCTCGATTTTGTAGCTCCACGAAAATACCCAAAATACCCATAGATTCACGCTCAATAATATAATATTAAATTTTTATTTAAATTACCATATTATAGTGTACAGTAAATATACATATCGGTATATAAGAAAGAAATACCCGCAAAATGATTATTGCCAAATTGTATTTTTTCGTTTTGAACGTTCTATTAAAACTGCCATTTTGAATTTTTAGAGTTTAGCAATAAATTCATAAATATAACTACTACCACAGATACTTGTAGTAAAATTTCAGACCTTGTAAAATTTTAGGACCCAATATATTTTCAGAGGCTAATCGCATGTGCAACGCTATTTTTTTCTATAATTTTTATCACTAAACAATCTTAGTAAATTTGTTTGAGAATTCGAGATCCCAAAAATAGACAGAAGTACGTCTGTTTTCTCGGTCTTTCTTTGTCAAGAATTGCGACCTGTAAACCACTGGAGATCATAATAAATATTGTAAAAATGCCATTATTTCTAGAGGAAAATATCCCCTTTCCGAAAAATCTTGTCCAAACCTTATTGTTTACTTGAAAAATTAATTGAGTTATAATTATTTCTAATGTGAAGACTCTACACTGGCGCGCTAATCGACAATAAACCCGCGCCCGCGAGGTGTGTAATTAGTATTAAGCAGAATAGCGAAGCAAACGTAGTCTTTAAAGATATTGTGATAACTAAACATGGCATTTGCGCTCAAGATGCGGTCGTTAGTCGAGTAGTAGTCGTTGAATATCCAATTCAACAGGATGTCCGTTACGGGGTTCGTCCTCGAGATCGTAGTCCTCATTTCTGAATTTTCTGAACCAAATCTTTGCCGTCG
Source organism: Druceiella hillmani (assembly GCA_039881145.1). Taxonomy (NCBI): domain Eukaryota; kingdom Metazoa; phylum Arthropoda; class Insecta; order Lepidoptera; family Hepialidae; genus Druceiella; species Druceiella hillmani. The sequence goes on along the minus strand of JAYKKI010000011.1, from coordinate 8,142,127 downwards.
CGTAAGAGAATGTGGATTCGCCTATGCATTCGCATGACCATATTATTTGAGTCAGTCTTTGCATCGTGACTCAGACGAAATTCGTAAAGTAATAGAATCCGTATTTGATTTCGATTAAAATCTGACTGTTGTCAACTGACTGCACCTTGGCCTATTTATACCCTACAGTAAAACCTTCTAGAAGTTTCGAGACTCTTTCTAGAAAAGTCCCGAAGTTGTGGCTAAAAGCTTACTAGCCAATCTAATATATTGAAGGGTACATAGTGTTTGAATATATTAATTTAATTTTTCACCATATTAATGTACTGTCTAGTATACATTTTATAGGGGTAAAAATTAAAATACATAGAGCGCCGTCGATTGATGTATATAAGTACACTAATCATTTTTGTAATAACCAAGCATCTAGAATCTAGGCACTTCTTTGTGTGCCTCTACTAATTCATTGTAAACAGATTTTTGAAGACATTAAATTTGTAAATCTTCAGATTAAGTGAACCGTTCCCGATGTAATAAAAACTAAATTTTACTTCAAGTTACGTGTTACGTACACAACCAAACAATCTTAATGCATTCTATTGATTATCTTTCATTCCCCCAATTAACTTTTTTGGAAATTATCTCAATGTACAATATAAGAACAGTTTACAATTTTGTTATTTGTATAGGTAAAAATAAAATGCTCAAAAGTAACGCCATGAAAATGCTTTGATGCGCTGGGTGCTGAGAGTAGAGGCCGGGCGGATACCCAAATTAGATGGTAGCTCACAAAATTCCACCCTTGGTTCCATCAGCTCAATTATGATTGTGAAAGTCGATGGACCGGAAATGATATTATGTTTTAGCTCTAACGTAGATTTTTAGGGAAAAAGGGACTCTAAGTACAAATATGACCACGCAGCTTAGTGCGAAAGTGATTCGCTTATATGGAGTGCATTTTTTCTGTGTCAGCTTTTAACTTTTTTTACCCGAGTACCTTCGACCTTTGTACTGACTTCTTATTGCGAGACTTAGCCGCATCCTTCTTCTTCTCTTGTGCACGTTTCTTTGCTTCAGACGGCATTGTTACAATTAATTTACTGAAAAATTCAAATACTTTAAGTTCGTATGAATAAAATGGCGTGTCATCATAAATCCCGCATTGTAAAACGTCATCTGCTGCAATGCATACCAACATTTAGATATCGAAGGCAAACGTCATTGTACGCACTTTCGAGTGCTTGGTAAATCAGGATATTTGACACGAAACATTCAGTTAACGTACGAAACGTACGAACATCTAGTTTAGCGACGTGGTATCTAATTTTTAACTATGGTTCTAAATTTAGTTAACGATTTTAAAATATTTAAAATACAGATGTTATAACAAATTAAAATATACTGTTTACTGTACGGAGAATCACTGAATATAAGTTCATCTATATTTTAAAACTATAATTAGATAGTTATTTAACTTACAAGTTATTTTATTTAATTATTGAAAGAGAAGAACGGTTGCACTTCGTCTCGCGACTTACACGTGCTAGTTTCGAAAGATAGAGTATAGACTAGGAATATAAAGATATGTTAGTTTTGGTTTAGTTTATAGACACAAAGTTAAGTTCTTATTCAATAAATACAAATTAGCTTAAAAGTAAAATATGATTACTGATTTTAAATGAAACTAATGTTTCATTACATAATTATTTTTATGTTTTTGTATCACACTCTATGCAACATTTTTCATTTCATAACTTAATATTTTATTAATAAGTAACTAGCGTGACGCGTGCGAAGTCTTCGCATTATTTATTCCATTATGAAGCTCAGATGACAGATCAAACAATTATTTTACTAAAATTGACATATAGAGGCGCAAGTATCAAAAGCATTGAGCTAAAGCGCCACTTTATTTATACGTGAGTGGATTTGAAATTAAACAAAAATTTTACCGACCGTCAATCATATTGACGTTGAGCCGTTAGATGGCAGCATTGCTGTTTTGTGTATATAATTTTAATAATTAATTAATTTGCAAAAACAGTAGCAATAATAAATTTTTTAGTTGTGGATGCCGGTAGAGCAAGCAATTATCTATAAAATGAGATATAATTTATGTGGATTAGTTGTGAGGTTTTTTCTAAAAAGGAAGTGTAACATCTTAACCTTAGCGTATTAATATATATGATATTTAACAACTTATTACGAAAACAATTTAACTAGTTTATCTCGTATTATTACGAGGTTTAGTACATTTCAAATTTAAAATATTTCAATCCAAATTGTAAAATTGAATTTAATAGAAATTTAAATTTATTACAATGCATTTAAATTCTATAGTTTTAGCTATGAAATAGAACGGAACAATAATGTGAGTTACATAAATAGAAGTTTTAGAGTGAATTTTAAAAATAATTTTATTTAATTTTATACTCACATTTCCATAAATTTAAGATGTAAATGGTGCAAATATTTTAATTTTACAAAAAGTTTAAAAAGTCAAGTCTAATTAATTGTCTATGTATCTGATTTACGTTTTTAAATCATAGAACATATTTTTTACTCTATGCCCAAAGTTTGTCATTGGGCGGTCTGGTTGGGTTGAGCCAAAGATGTAAAGCGAGCGCCGGCCCCTCTCTACCCGAGAGAGTGGGCCGCGCGCGTCTTCCAACATCTTTGGGTTGAGCAGTCGGCGATTATTTTTCTAGACGTCATTCCAGCACAGCCGGTCGTGGTGGCTGGTCGTTCTTACTTTGGTAGGTCGTCATTATGCTCGTTAATTTAATTTTACACATAAATAACACTAAAAATGATCCAATTTTCTTTTTCATAATTATTATGCTTTGTGTTTGTTATTGCAGGTTTGTTCATATTGGCGGGTTTTCAACTCTTAACTATTTGGGTGTCGTTCGAAAATCAACTCGCAGACTTTTGGTAAGTGAACTAAATTTTTTATTTTCTTATTTCATTTATTTTACGTGTTTATGTGTTTATAACTTTTAAATCATGAAGTTTGATTATATATCTGTATCTTTTGAAGTTTTGTTTTTAAAATTGTTTAGAAACTACGCAAAGGAAATTTAACAAATTGCGGAATATTACTGTTCAAAAATCGTTCATCTGAATTATGTTCGCCGTGTTGATGAGTAAAATGACTAGTTCCATATTGAAGGGCTATTTGACTTGACGTTACGTGGTTAAATTTTTATATTGAAGTTGTTTCAGATAAAAGATTTAGCATTTGTTATTCATTGTTTACCTACATATACTTTGTCAAAGTTTTGTCACCGCGATACCGCCGCGTCCAATATATTTACTTTTGTCTAATCAGTTTGTTTTGCGTTAGATCAGTTTGATAATTGAATGATACAATACAATATTATTTGCATATTTATCGAACACATCTTGCCTGTATTTAGAAAAAAATGTGTCGGTGGAGATCTATAATTTAATTAAAAAATTTTCTCGTTAAGAATGCAGATTTTGTTCATAGGAAAAGTAAAATGTCTAGAATTATTATTTCCCGTTATCGTTAAGTTGCTATTTATTAGTAACATTATTCATTCTTTGTGGGAGAAATTTTCAATAAATGAATTAATAAGTTATAATTTAATTTTCCTCAGGTCTTATACTTTTCTTTCAACGTGAAAATTTTTACGTTTTTTTTTGTATAATTTTCACTCGCGTAATTACTCTTATACGTATCACTTTACGTTGCAATTAATATGGCGGTTATTAACGGCAAAGTAAAAAATAATATAAATGTATATCATCAATAATCTATAAAACAAAACGCGTTGTAATTTGGAAATAACGCTAATTTTTTTATGTCCCGAAGTTAAGGGAACATGGAAAATTTCGAACCTTTGAGACATTTAAACTGATGTGCAATCTCGTTAAAAATGGTTCGATTGAAACGCAAAAGGCATTTTTTTTATCTTGTTTTAGAGTTAGAAATTAGAAAGTAAAATGAAGAAATGTTTTTCAATTTTAAAACCAGTTGTTAAATTTTTTAATTGCATATTGAAAGTACGAGATTTTTTGTATTTTTTTTTATTAATCGTTCTACAATCATCAATAACGGAGTTATTCGCTCTAAAATAAAAAAAAAACAATTTTGATTTTAACTGGTAAAAACTCGCAAGAAAGTTCACTTTAAAATTATATCAAAATTCGCATATTTAACATTATTTATAGAACAAGGCGTCACTTTTTTTAAAACGATTTAGTGAATAATGTCCTTACGATTTTTGAAAGAGTCACCAATTAACATGAAAAATGGCTTAGATTTTTTTCCACGTATCCCACATGGTCACACTTGCCTTTATATATAAAAGAAACTAATTGATCATCGCAATTTTATTAAAAGGCTGAACACATATAATCTGTTAATGAAATTAATGTCATAATTATGTCGATAAAAAAATGTTTCAAGCGTAAATCCGATGGTGTAACCTCATTGTGTTGCGCTTTCGGCAATGTTAATGGCGGCGGTGATATATTCTATAACTTTTTTAAGAAAAAGGAAATTTACTTTATTACAACGTTAGTTTCGCTAAATGTATAGTTAAAACAAGAGACTATGATCCATTTTAAATTATTGGATTACAAATTCAAGATTTTAATAAAGCGATGATCTTTTAAGTGTCGACAAAATGAATGTTAAATTTTGATTCATTTTTAAACAGCGTTATCCGGAGAGACTCTTAATATAACTTCAAAAATCTCTAAATGTTTTCTCAATTTTAAAACACTGTTCTGGTGATAAAAGTTTTAATAAAGTTTATTAATTGAGTCTTATTCTGTTTTTTTTTATCTTTCTACAAAAATGTAATAAACACACTACTAGTTTTTCAAAACGTGACGTCATATTGAAACAAATGTGGAAAATGCGAATTTTGACACAATTTTATCTACATGAAATACTCATATCTGATATCATTGCTAATTTTAAAACACTGTTCTGGTGATACACGTTTTTAATAAAGTTTATTAATTGCGTCTTATTCTTTTTTTTAACATTCTACAAAGATGTAATAAACCTACCAGTAATGGTAAATTGAAAATAGTTTTTTTCACATTTGTTTCATAAAACGTGACGTCATATAAAACAGATGTGGAAAATGCGAATATTAACACCATTTTATCTACATAAAATATTCAAACAAGAAAATATTAAATCGTACATTTTTAAAGGCGATATTTTTTACATTTGTTTTAACAGTAAAAATACGTTTTTCGGTCTAAGTGTCCGAACGGAACCCTATTGTTTCGGCAATGCCTGTTTAAAAGCATTTGAATCAAAAATATGTACATTAACATGCAAAGCATTAATTATCCAAAGTATGCATTAAAATGCAATGTATGTTATTCATAGTATGCATTAAAATGCAATATATGCCGTATATAAAGTACGCGTTAAAGTGCAATGTATATATTCCAAGTATGCATTAAAATGCAATATATGCATTACACAAAGTATGCATTAAAATGCAACGTATGTATTATGCAAAGAATACATTAAAACGTAATATATGCATTATCTAAAGAACGCATTAAAATGCAATATATGATGCATTATTCAAAGTATGCTTAAAATGCATTGTATGCATTATACAAAGAATGCATTAAAAGTTGCAAAATCTCAATTTTGAATGGGATTTTTTTTCATTTGTGTCCACCCATTTTAGGCGAAGTTACAGCAGTTTAAAAACGACCCAAAATGTTTTAAATGGTCAGATCCCTTTTTTGCTGGTTTGTGTTTGGGTGATTTTATAAAAAGTCAAAACATTCATGCAATTTTGTAATATTTGTTTTATAGAATTGACGTTAATAAAGCGGTTAAACCTGAGTCGGACTTCGCGCGATTAATTATCCGTACCCGCAATACCCAAAATTATAAAATTAAAAAAAAACTTTTAAATGAAGGCGGATTGATATGAGGATATGTGGTATACGGATTTGATATCTTATGTATATTTGAATGAGGATTTCAAATTATCATTTTTCAACTATCAATACTTTACTTTTGATTTGGATTCATATTTAATTACATTGTTTATAATAAAATAAACTGGTAAAATTTAGAAATGTGGCTAAAATGATCCTCAGTGCTTAAATGATCTTTGGATTTTCTTTCTAGAATTATTCCGATTGTTGCTTTTGAGTGGGATAAGAACCTTTTTAGCCATTGAAATCTACTAAATTACTCAAATTAAGTACTTGAGGACTAAAGTACTTTACTTAAAAACTTGAATTATACAAATTATTAGCTCTAATTAGATACCCCATGGGATAGGGTAAAATTTTCATTTTGCCACACATTTTCTTAACAATTGATTATTTCGAAAATAGTCAACACATGGTACAACCATTCCAAATATTTAATTGCAATTCGTATTCAAGTGAAACGTAACAGATATAAGGCAAATAATGCTTGCACATTTAAGTGGGACCAGAAATATTATATTTTATAACCAAAAACATTTTTGTTTATGGTTGAAAATTAACTAGCAATACAAAAGAGGTTCACTAAAATAGTACTCGACGTCGAACGTTTAGTGGGTTCGTTTGTTATTATAAAATATATTAAAATGTTTGTTAGTGAAAAAAAATTGTTATCAAGAAAGAAAACTGTCTTATTGCCCATCGTGGTTGCCTTTAATTGAGCGATAGTATAAAAGTAGGGAATATGTATTAACAGTATTAGTTTTAGTCACGGAGCCACAAACCCACCCCCGGACAATCCAAAGCGACTTTACAGCGAAAGTGATATTTTTTTATCACTTAAAGTGATAAAAGTCACTTCGTTATCATCACAGGTGTAATGATCGAGAGTGAAACAGATTCACAGTACGAATTAGGCCACAGATCAAACAAAACATTCCGCTCCCCGCTTACTTCATTTCTACTTTGAGGTGCACGCGGCCGTTTTCATATAAATTGGTATTGATGGGCGACTCCAGTAAGCCCGCCGTGCGTCCGGCGAGACGGTCGTACCGCTTTAGTTTTAGTCCATACTTTTTCCAATATGGCTATTGGATGTATAAAGATTATATCTATAATTGAGACAAGATCATGTTTGCTTATAACTATATAATAAAACTATATAATTATGGTTTAGCGGCTAAACACTTCTATTAAGTACATCCCCTAAGTTTCCCCGCAGTTTTTAATCGGGGTGGAAATATTAGAGTGTTAAGCAAGATTTTGTAATGTGTACAGAAGTATTAAGAAGAATTGAAAGCACTTGTTACCGAATTGCACACCTAAAGGCCGTGTAACATGAAAGTTATTATACCGTTTATATTAATAGCTTTGCCCGAGACTTCGTACGCACGGATCTATGGATCAGTTTTTATAAGTACACTTCCACTTTTCAACTCTGATTAGACCCGTTCGTCCAATGTATGGGTGGAAAACTTCATTGCGCGATTAAAAAAACAGATAGTGTAATCTATTGATCTGCATTGGTGCACTGTACATTTGTTTAATTACTTTGCGTCGCGTAGTTAGGCACTTCTTTGATATTTACATTACATGAGTACGTATTGTATCATAAATTCATTTATGGAAATATTAAATTGAAGAGTGAACAGTCTATGACATAAAAAAAATGAATGTACCTTCAGATTGACCGTATTTTTTAAACTAATTCCATATGGCTCGGGTAAGCAGTGTTACCTGGTGCGTGCACACAAACGCATAGACAAAATTTAGAAATATGATCTTATTGCGTTCTATCATTTATCGTTCATTTTCCAACTATTTTTTTACAAATATTTTCATTGTACAGACAAGCAAAGTTTTGTTTTATTATATGTAGAAAAGCAAAGTTTTGTATTAATATATACAGATTTGATAAGAGTTAAGTTTAATCAAATCGGTCATTTAATAAATAATTTAGAACATCATAGTTATATATCGCGCTAAATAATGTGACGGCCGAAGTTTTAAGACTTCTAAGTCTTTCAAGTAAAGTATAAAAGTCGATATTATATAATAATTAAGCAAGCATTTTTAAATTTGGTTTATTGTGAAAAAAGCCGCGACAGAAAGCTTTTTTTTGTTTTTGCAATATAAATGTTGTCATATAAATGTAAAGTTAAAAAGTATTTGATACTCTTTGAATGTTTTCACATTTTATAAGCACAGTAACATATTTATTTTGAACAGTTCGTGAAAGGGATAAGAATGTATGCTTTAAAACATAAACAGAAATTGCGTGTCTGTTCATGCGTTTTTCACATAATTTCGTAAGGAATACAACGCAAAAGCGGCTTCGCTTTTTTGACGAAACTCTGGGAATCAAGAAATTCCGTAAAGGAGAGTAGAACTACAAAAATAACATTTTATTGTAGTTATTTTTTCCGATCTAATTGGCACCACGCGAAATACGTCTAGCTGAATTAATGACGACATTTTGGGGAGATATTGTCCTGTAACTAGAGTTATCAAGGGCAAATATTAGAATGCCGGTCGCTATGGCTAACAATCCTGATTTTATGAAATATATCAAATCTGTAATGTTTACAGATTTGATATATTTCATAATAAGAGGAGACGTGTTCGTGTATCTATTATTAAAAATCGGCTGGGGTGGGGCGATATCAGAAATATAATACAGTCTGCGAGACATATCACAGTTGCTATGTAAAAAATAGTACACAGTTGAAAATATTATACAAATCAACAGCTTTTCTACGTGTACATGCAGCGTCTTGATAATATACACAAATACTGTATTATAGTTATATAAAGTTGTTTACTTGTACTTTAGTTGGTACTCGCATTAATATGTCGACAATCGAAATTTGTGAAAACGGATTATATACAGACACAATCGGACTTTATGTAAATGGAAATTATTGATATACCTACATGGATGTCATATTATTGCTGGTAAACTTGAGAGATATTTGCTTGAGAGATATTTGTAATGCCTGTAAATTTATAAAATAAAATAAAAAAAATGTTTAGGGTACCTGTATTATATATGCATACCCTGTAGTTTAGTGTTAATAGCCCTTCCAAAAATGTTGAGGGTATGTTATGGACACTTTTTGAATACAGTGATCCATTTACGAAATATTATTATTTAAACTGGTAATTTTTCTTAGAATTACGGGTTGCTTTTTGTCTACCAGCTAAACCGCTATTATTGAATGGCTGAAAATTATTCACAATGATAGTACGAGTATATATAACGAAATTAAATGGATAATTATCACAGCTGACTGGGCTCTGCTAGTTTTCGAGTAATATTCGACCAACTTATAACCTATAGTTGAGCTGTAAAAGATTCATAGAAACTTCATACAAATTGTTTAAATAAAATGCAAAAATTACATTTTATTTTAAAATATATATTTATTATGCCAGTAAAAGATAAACTGTAAAATATATTTATATAGTTATATACAAGGGTTCTTAAATAATTATTTTCGACAGAGCTCTGCGAGTTATACTCGAACTAAACTAGTTTTTTAATATATGGGCCGATCGTCTGAGATTATAATCGATATCGTTTTCTCACAGTGTTGTTAATATTGTTAACAGTGATGTCTTAGTGGGAGTTGTTGCTGGTGTTCAAAATTTCATTTTTCTAGTTTTAACGGTGTCGAGATTCGTCTGGCACAAACCTTAATTTGACTGACCGTTAAAAATTTCGCCTAAATTATCATAAAATCCGGCATTATATCAAGCTAGTCGAGTACAGGAAACCCACTGGAATAAATGTTTTACATGTAAAAGAAAAAACCACTTCCTAGTTAGCAACGCCTTGTAGACCATGAATATAATTTGGCCTATCGATTTCTCTGAGTGGCGTTTCGTTCGATATAACGCACTGGAATAAACGTGTTGCATGTAAAAGAAAAAGCCGGTTTCTAGTTAGCAACGCTTAGTAGACCATATATATGTTTGGCCTATCGATTTCCGAGTGGCGTTACGTTCAATATGGCGATTTTCTTTGATATCCTTCTAACTCATTCCCCATTACGAGCGCTCATAGCGTAACGCTTTTCGCGACTTAATTTACTTAACCAAGGCTTCGGAGTGTGTCTAAGTGGATTTGCTGACATTTAAGTTTTAAATTGGCTCATGGCAGTGGCTGGGCCGGGCGTAACGGCTTTCAGAATGCAGTGGCTAGTGGCTATAAGAGTTACGTTAGCGGCTTAGCCTTCGTTAGTCTTTTTCAATATAATGATGCAAGTGGCTAGGGTTTCGTTGCTTTTTTCAGTAATATTTTTTGTCTGTTAATGTACGGAACGCTAAAAACCAGACTTAATAGCAACTACCTATAATTAAGTTTTATCGTTCATATTTTCCATTTTCACAAATCCGATGTTCTTTATAATATGTGAATATCTATGTGAAAGCAGCCAACTTATATACCAATAGTACAGGACGAGAGAACAAAGTGGTTTGTTAGCATCGTTAATTAAATTAGTGGACGCGCCTAAATACACTCGAATAATTTTGAGGTATCCTGCGAGTCCAACCACCCGTTTGGCTGGGAATTCTGCTCTTGGGCAGTGAAACGGCGTGGTTATATTTCCCTTCCGATTGTACAAAAGCAACGCTGTAAAAATATCGTGACCGATAATAATACGGTGTTCTATAACAATATAAAACTGACCTAACCCAATCCAACCTAACGTAACTTGCAATCCAACCTAACTTAACTAAACCTATATCGGCATAACCTAACCTTTTTTACGTGACTAGGAGGAAACTTTGATGGTACCGTAGTTCCCGTCCGCAGTGACATGCCCGATTCTCTTGGGAGAGTGTCCAGTCGTGCGACTAAAACCTTTCATCAGCTTTCTTACCTGAAACCGCAATCCTGAATCCTACTGACTTCGGCTCGAATATTTTCTTTAAGTTGTGTAACAGTGCTCGGATTTGTTTTGTAAACAACGGATTTTAAGTATCCCCATAAGAAAAAGTCACATAGGCTTAAATCGGTTGACCTAGGTGGCCACGGTACGGTACCGTTTCGGGATATGTTTTTTTCTGGAAATAACTGGCACACCGGACTGTTACTTTAGGCATATGTAAAGGCTCTTGATGCATTTGTCTTGGGTTGTGGACATTCCAGTAACGAAAGTTCTGCTTATTCACATATCCTCCAATGTGAAAGTGAGCTTCGTCACTAATGAATATGTTGCCCATCCGGGTAGCAGTAACACCATAACAGCCAAAACTATAACAGGCTCGACATTTTCATCCGTGGCTACCAATGGTGTAGGTCCTGGCCTGGGCCTATTTAATGTTGATCCTGTAGCTCTGAACCTTGCTACCCATGATTGAATGAGGTTGATCGATGGTCCATCACGTAATCGACGAATACCGTAACGATTATTAAATCGACGGCGTGCTACAGACAGCGAAAATCCACTCGAAATGTACGCCTCGACGGCAAAAGCGCGGTGCTCTCCACTCCACTGTTCCATGGCTACAAAAACATCCGCATCGCTTGCGCTTCTAACGACGTCCCCCGCGCCCCTCTTATGTGTTGCGTTCAGAAACTATGTTTGTTCAAACTTTGAAATCTGCCACTGGAGATCCTGTATTTTGAAGGACAACTCCGGGAACTGCATACCGTGAACAAACTTTATAACGGTCGCGATCTGTTATCGCTTTTATCAATTCTGTTACCCGAATAATGTACGATCATCATTATATTGAAATCTCGTAATGTGGTACTTTATTCCCGTGATAATTAAGTTTAATTGTTATTTCTTAAATTAGATTTGATGTTTCTTGTAGTTATGATTATTCTTACTTTTTATATTACGTGAAGGAAACTTAAAAATTAATATTTAAAAAAGTACGTAAAATTATTGAGTCATTTGCATTTCTGCCAATGATTTTTGAAAAGATAGAGTTACAAAATAGTTTTGTTATTAAAATGTTGCAAAATTTTAAACAGAACGATAAACATTTTTTCGCGTTATCGCTTAAGATAATTTTAGAAGTTTCGGAAATTATACAATGTATTTTTTTAAACTAAGGAAATATCGACATTAACTTTGGTAATGTTTCCCCAGTTTACCACCCCCAGCAGATTGGAGCCGTACTTAAGACTTGCACGTGTAATACTTATCGAGAATAAATTCTGAGTGGGACGATATTACTAACACTGTATTGAGTTAGACATATCACGTAAACACGTGAGACATATCACGTAAACACGTGAGACATATCACGTAAACACGTGTGACATATCACGTAAATATATCTGTGAGACATATCACGTTAACAATTTTATAAAGAATATTAGGTAAGGATTCTTTGAAAGCAACAAAAGTGTACGGCTATACGTAGATCAATAATTGCTTCTAAATTCACTCTCTATTATTGCCGATTGCTTCTCAATGATGATGTGTAAATTTTTGACAAAGCTGGATGCTTTATATATCGCAAATTGAACAATTCCGAGTCCTGAATGTAGGTGATTTAGAACAAAGCGTTAAGCGGTCAAATGAAAGTTTCATATGCTTTTTGCGTACCGAGCGTCTTAGAAGTAGATCTTCTTGTGACAAACCTTCAAACAAACTGAATATATGTCTGTTCATCTGAATGGAGCACCCGGCAATAATGCTCCAAAAGCTTCTTTGTTCCGGTACCTTGAGATTTTCCTCTTGGCTAGCTATCGATTTCCGGTCGGTAGTAGTTATTTCGCATTATCATCAGCGGATCTCTTATGCCAATAAGTGGTTAATATAGGTTTTTACTTTTGATAATGCTGATGTTTTTCTGGATGGCTGAGCCATGTACAGTTAGACTTTTTTTAGGAGAGCATCGATTAATTTGTTTTTTTTATATTTCTAGGCCTAATACCACCCAGTCTCTTCTGAACGTGGTAAATACGCTTAATTAATTTAAAACGAAGACGCGTAACCGGAGAACCGCGTAACATAATTCAAATTTAAAACCGGCCTTTAGCGTTTTTTCCATTGTCCACGGTTTTCTTACAGCAAAATTGAAACATTTGTTTTGTAGTTGAGTATTTACTCTCAATTTTATTAAACGAAATTTCACAGGGCCGCCACAGATAGCCATACCGTTACAAAATAAGTTTATTGCTTCCCTTTTGATGTCTGAAAAACGGATAATAAACACAATTCTACGGCTTACTTCAAAGTCATATTGATAAATTATCCTGAATTGATGTCTCTCTGACAGTGGGCGGCATTTGCAGCGGTGTTGAAAAAGCTTTAAAGAAGGGCTTCTAAAATTCCGTAGCCAAATTAGGAACTCGCAACAGTTCATGCCCTTCTTTCTGTACGTCTGTTGTCATAGCCATTTTACTCGCAAAATACTAGTTCTATAAAGCTTAAATTTAGCAAAGCTACAATAATAGTTTTTTATAAAGTTTAATATTCATGTTAAAAAAGTTTTAGGATGCAACGGAAAAGAAATCACTCTACATGTAAAGTGAGGATAATTTTTTTAATTTTTATTTAAACCATTTTTAAGAAAAAGGGCTAGATTTTTCAAAACATTCTAGGCTGTCTATTGCACTGGTCTACAAAATTAAAACCATTTTTGCCCCACCAAAATTTATAGCAGATTTTGAATGTACTATGGCTACCCAACAATAACATGTTAATGAATCATCAGGTTTCTTTGTGACGGAAAAACAGACAGTTATAATTACTAAATGTACAATTATAATTGTAAATATTTACGATTTACGCGAGTATTTGGCATGTGGTAGGTTCCTTTTAAGTTTCCAGTAATAATAAGCTAATATTCCTAAATTCTTTTTCCCTTGATAACGCTTCTCTATTAAGGAAATGTCCCGATGAAATCTCTTGTCTCGTTCGTCACTTACAGCGCTTCGGTTTTCGGGGATGAAATCCAAATGCGGGTCCAGGATATGTATTTTCAAGGACACATGACACCCCAAAGTTTTATATGAGAATATAAGTTCAATCATTTTGTGTTCAAAACTCTTATTCTTCATTACGAAAGAGACCAAAGCGTCCGGAACCCGTTTTTCTCGACCGCTGGCGAACGTACGATTGCCTACAAATTTCAGTGTACCTTTTATATAGATTTAATTTAATGATTTTTATATATTTTTTGAGAACTTAGTGCTTTATTTTGGCTAAGACAGATATTGCAATTTTGCTTCTCAACTCGAAAGATTCCCAACTCGAAACTACATTCGTAATAAACTGAATCTTTTATAATTAATTTGCGATAAATTTGAGATAAGTCAACCCAAATTACGTCTGTTTCACGATTTTTTCTACTTAAATAACTCACAACTTATAGTAACAGATTTTTTTTAAATCCTTTCCTTAGTTTAGAGGTAATTCGTGTATCTTTCTAATGATAAATTATTTATGAACATATGTTGCATGTTTCTGTAGATTTATCAGATTTTAATCCACCCGTAACGGAAAGATATGCACGATAGTCACTTATGACCTCAAGGAGGTTTCCAGTTAAGCATATATTCTTTCACAGCCGATAGCATGCTTTGAGCAGCTGAATTCGACCGATGCGCAGACTGGCTAAATCTGTTCGACAAATTGTGAATTGATGCCGACCAATGTGACTAATCTCGATACGAACGCCGAAGATGAATGCCGTTGAATGAGCATAACACGCGACTGACAAATACTTTACGTGAGTCTGTCTACAAAATTGGACGGAGCACATCATCGGAAGTTCATCTAGCACTGGGCTGTTTATTGTATTATCGAGAGATCTATACAGAAAGAAATGTCTCGCCTTTTCAAATTGATTCTATTAAATTATGAGCAATCCAATGCGGAAACTAAAGTTGGCAGAAGATGGAAAATATTGGACGTCTGACGTCGAGTTTTTTTTTTAATTCACTTTCGCGACCATTCGCAAGCTTGCTGAAATGTTGTTTTCATATTTGTTCTTTTTTTTAATTTTGTTGTGGGAGACGAGTGAGGCTTATCAAGTTACGAAGCGCTCGAAAGAACTACGATACGCTCTTTGCTTGTTTGAAATGTTTCATTAAATGCATTTAAATCCGAAACGTTGTTTAGATCGAGATACAAAGCTGGTACGTTAAATGTTTTACCCACCTCTCTATATTGTGAAGCTGCCTCTCACTCGAGTAGAGTAAGTAGCAATAATAAAATAGCATTCGTCTAGCTGGAAACATTTAGTTCGCTTCTTCTTTCTCATATGGGCAATTCTTGGAAAAGCTTTTGACCGGTCGATATCCTAGGGACTACTACTATAGTTCCGATTAGATTGTAGTTTTTTTTTAAATTTGTCGCGGTATATTAAATTAAACAAATAAGTTATGGTAAATACGCTATTTTTTTGTTTCGTTATACATGTTGTTTTTTTTTATTTTTGTGATTATAAAATATTCATAGTGTTGGATTCAAATAACACTATTCGTTGCAGCAACGCGCACCTTTCGCTACGCCATTTTCTCACGGCTCGATCTCGCAATTAACTTCAAATTTGTGTAACGTATCCTGGTCAGATATTTTTATTGTGAGAACGAGTTATTTGCAGAAAATTGTTGGACAAATTTAGAAATTTTTTCAATATAAAATACGCAAAATTTTGAGCCCAACCACTTAAACACGCACATGCACGCATTTTTTAGACTCTGTTGATGCCAAATAAAAAATTATAATTTATTTTTTTATGGAAGCTGACAATGGTTTCATTATGAAAGTCTAATAAATGCGAAATTAAAAATATATTTCTATTTCTGGTTAATACTGGTAGATTTACAACTCTTGTCGTCGTCTCTAATAAAATAATAAATTTCTATCAGATTATTTATAATATATAATATAAATAATAAACTGTTACTATTATATATTCTTCTTAGTCAGCAGTACAGTCTGCTTTCCCAATCTGCAGGCAGTACGACTTGATACTAGGTTTCTCCACCTGTTGACTCCCAAAATTTTGAAGTCCTTCTCTACACTGTTCAACCACCTTGTAGGTAGTATTTCTCTTCTCCTTGTACCTTCATTCTTCACGAACGTCAGTTTTTTAACTGGGTCCAGATCTTCCCGTCGAAAAACGTGTCCCAACCATCTTATTCTGTAGGACTTGATTACTCTCAAAATGTTTGCTTGTCCATATTTAGTATAAATTTCCTTATTGTATAAGCTTCTCCAGATATTATTTTCTTTGACCGCTCCAAAAATTAATCGGAGGATCTTTCTTTCAAAGATCGGTAGTTTATTCTCTTCTGCTTTATTATATCTTACGTTTTATAACTATACAATAGCAATAAGTGGCAATCGTACTTTTTACAATTATAGCAGAATCTTACGACGCCTAAGTATATTTAGAACCAATTGGTTAGGTGGTGATAGGCGCTTCGTAAGAAATTAACGTTCCTTTTGACCACAACCTGCCCGCGTTTTCATCCGTCACTGCAAACAATCTCAAGAAAAGTTGTCAGGTACTGTAATATTAATTGCATAGTTATAGGACTAATCTCATCTCAGTCCATCTCGGAAATATTTGTCGTAAAAAAATTCCATGTTTTTATTTTCTTTCCCCATCTACACATTTTTAAACAACTATACTATTACTTAGTTCTAAGGGAAAATATAAGTTAGAGTTGTAACTACTAAAACCGACAAAGTACGAGTCTGACTCGTGCATCAACGGTGTTGCACCTCGTTGAAGTTAAATTATTTATCATAAATCATAATTAATATGAACTTCTTAGCGTAATAAATATTTAATAAAACCCAATGTATCGTGAATACCACACCCTTTTTAATGATTTGTGTTAATATGGATTTGTTTGTGTGAGAGGCATGTTTGGGATCGCATAGAAGCTAAAGCTTATTTTTTTAGAATTATTATCTGTCGCTCTGTTAGAGATGCACGCGAAACTACTGAGTCGATTTTAAAGATATTTTTGCTGGGACGATACTTGGATTAAGATTTAGTCTATGTTTGGTTCTGATCGAATATTCTAAATCACCATATCGTTATGGTTTTCCTACAACCCTTACATAGACTTCTAGAAACAGTTTTTTTTTAATAATTTGTCCAAGAGTTTTGGAAATAAACTGGTAGGTGGAAGGGAGAAATATTTTTTCCACATTTTCAGCATGTCTCTGAATAAATACTACCTCTGAAATTATTAACAAAATAATTTCCGAGACCCTATTAACTAGCTTATTTAAATGATATCATACACTATATATGGCATTTTTTTTATTTAAAATTTTTTGTCGAATAATTGATTGGTCTCCAAAAAACAGGGTACGAAATTTCACCGCCGAAAAATTTTCATAAGTCTAAACATTCATAGGAGAAAATTAGCAGGAAATAGAGAGGATAGTAAATGAGAAAGGCATGCATGAGAGAGGCATGCTGCCTCCAAAGACGTCATGTTAAGACATATCATTAGCGGTGTAAAAGTGGTCCACAAAATACAGTGAAATTGCTTGTCTTCAAAAGAGCTATCTCTTTGATAAATGGCCCTTTTTGAAAACTGGGCACAACATTTTTCCATTCGACAATGAAAGAAAAATTTCATAAGCGAAAAGTCTACTGAGGTACAAACAATTGAAACCTAGCGAGTAACTATAGAAGAAAATTAGTACGAATTGGAAAAGGGAAGTAAACATACTGCCTTCAAAGACGTTGTATTGAGGAGACATGTCATTGGCATTCTAAAAGTGATCAAGTCATTCTTTAATACAGCTATCTTATGTATGCGTGCTCTCTTCGAAACAAGGTACAACATTTTTCCATTCAACCATAAAAGAAACATTTCTTGAACGAAAAGTCTCTACTTAGGTACAAACAATTGAAACCTAGCAAGTATCCATAGGAGAAAATTAGTACGAATTGGAGAAGGGAAGTAAACATACTGCCTTCAAAGACTTTATATTGAGACGTATCATTAGCACTCTAAAAGTGATCAAGTCATTCTTTAATACAGCTATCCTACGTATACGTGTTCTCTTTGAAACAGAGCAATATATTTTCCATTTAACAAACGAAAAATAAATTTCGTAAATGGAGATTTGTTAAGCTGGAAACGGTAGAAAGATAGCGTTTTTTAAATTATTTTAGTATTAAGTATTTTGTTCTCATATTTATATATCTAAGTAACGGGATAGGTTTATATTAGTTAACTATAAGTAATAACCAGTCAAAAGTTAATGAAAAACATAGTCATCCATCGCTCATATTGTCATATATCTAATAAAAAGAAAAGTTAAAAACAAGTTGAAAAAAGTGAAAACAAGAGCAGAGAGAGAGTGAAGAGAAGAAGATCCGCACAAAACGTAGGATGAGAATGTCGGCGAGCATAAAAATACCTGTCAAGAACCACTTTGCTTTGTAACACCAGGCGTTCAATAATGTTTTGCTGAGGATATGGTCGGTTTCAGAACTATAGAGGTGCAACCTAATCTTTTTAATTAAAAAAATCTCCATCTTATTACCCTTTTACTACGCACATATTCACAAACTTTAAAGTATATAATTTTTTTCGTTGCGCGGTTTAATAATAATTTATTACCAAAATTTAAATGACAGGTAAACTGTCGGCGACATATTTATTAACCAATTCTTCATTTCACCGTCTCGCTTGCATATGGGGTTGCGTGTCCTAGTTGGCTTGCCGTGATCCGGCGTAAGCTCGTAGCGCGATTCGTAGCTCGGTTTTGTAGCTCTACGAAAATACCCAAAGTACCCATAGGTTCATGCTCAATAATATAATATTAAATTTTTATTTAAATTACCATATTATAGTGTACAGTAGATATACTTATTGGTATATAAGAAAGAAATACCCGCAAAATGATTACAGCCATATTGTATTTTTTCATCGTTTTATACGTTCTATTAAATCTATTTTGAATTTTTAGAGTTTAGCAATAAATTCATAAATATAATTTCTATCACAGATACTTGTAGTAAAATTTCAGACCTTGTAAAATTTTAGGACCCGATATATTTTCAGAGGCTAACCGCATGTGCAACGCTATTTTTTTTTATAATTTTTATCACTAAACAATCTTATTAAATTTGTTTGAGATCACGAAAATAGACAAAAGTACGTCTGTTTTTTCGGTCGTTCTTTGTCAAGAATTGCGAACTGTAAACCACTGTACATCATAATAAATATTGTAAAAAATGCCATTATTTCTAGAGGAAGATATCCTCTTTCCGAAAAATCTTGTCCAAACCTTATTGATTGCTTGAAAAATTAATTGAGTTATAATTATTTCTAATATGAAGACTCTAGACTGGCGCGCTAATCGACAATAAACCCGCGCCCGCGACGTGTGCAATTAGTATTAAGCAGAATAGCGAAGCAAACGTAGTCTTTAAAGATATTGTGATAACTAAACATGGCATTTGCGCTCAAGATGCGGTCGTTAGTCGAGTAGTAGTCGTTGAATATCCAATTCAACAAGATGTCCGTTACGGGGTTCGTCCTCGAGATCGTAGTCCTCATTCCTGAATTTTCTGAACCAAATCTTTGCCGTCGCGTAAGAGAATGTGGATTCGCCTATGCATTCGCATGACCATATTATTTGTGGCAGTCACCTTGGCCTATTTATACCCTACAGTAAAACCTTGTAGAAGTTTCGAGACTCTTTCTAGAAAAGTCCCGAAGTTGTGGCTAAAAGCTTACTAGCCAATCTAATATGTTGAAGGATACATAGTGTTTGCATATATTAATTTAATTTTTCACCATATGAATGTACTGTCTAGAATACATTTTATAGGTGTAAAAATTAAAATACATAGAGCGCCGTCGATTGATGTATATAAGTACACTAATCATTTTTGTAATAATCAAGCATCTAGAATCTAGGCACTTCTTTGTGTGCCTCTACTAATTCATTGTAAACAGATTTTTGAAGACATTAAATTGTAAATCTTCAGATTAAGTGAACCGTTTCCGATGTAATAAAAACTAAATGTTACTTCAAGTACGTTCACAACCAAACAATCTTAATGCATTCTATTGATTATCTTTCATTCCCCAAATTAACTTTTTTGAAAATTTTCTCAATGTACAATATAAGAATAGTTTACAATTTTGTTATTTGTATTGGTAAAAATAAAATGCTCAAAAGTAACGCCATCAAAATGCTTTGATGCGCTGGGTGCTGAGAGTAGAGGCCGGGCGGAAAACCTAATTAGATGGTAGCTCACAAAATTCCACTCTTGGTTCCATCAGATCAATTATGATTGTGAAAGCCGATGGACCGGAAGTGATATTATGTTTTAGCTCTAACGTAGATTTTTAGGGGAAAAGGAACTCTAATTTAAGTACAAATATGACCACGCAGCTTAGTGCGAAAGTGATTCGCTTATATGGAGTGCATTTTTTCTGTGTCAGCTTTTAACTTTTTTTATCCGAGTACCTTCGACCTTTGTACTGACTTCTTATTGCGAGACTTAGCCGCTTCCTTCTTCTTCTCTTGTGCGCGTTTCTTTGCGTCAGACGGCATTGTTACAATTAATTTACTGAAAAATGCAAATACTTTACGTTCGTATGAATAAAACGGTGTATCATCATAAATCCCGCATTGTAAAACGTCATCTGCTGCACTGCATACCGACATTTAGATATCGAACGCAAACGTCATTGTACGCACTTTCGAGTGCTTGGTAAATCAGAAAATTTGACACGAAACATTCAGTTAACGTACGAAACGTACGAACATCTAGTTTATCGACGTGGTATCTAGTTTTTAACTATGGTTCTAAATTTAGTAACGATTTTAAAATATTTAAAATACAGATGTCATAACAAATTAAAATATACTGTTTACTGTACGGAGAATCACTGAATATAAGTTCATCTATATTTTAAAACTATAATTAGATAGTTATTTAACTTACAAGTTATTTTATTTAATTATTGAAAGAGAAGAACGGTTGCACTTCGTCTCGCATCTTACACGTGCTAGTTTCAAAAGATAGAGAATATAGACTAGGAAGATAAAGATATGTTAGTTTTGGTTTAGTTTATAGACACAAAGTTAAGTTCTTATTCAATAAATGCAAATTAGCTTAAAAGTAAAATGTGATTACTGATTTTAAATGAAACTAATGTTTCTTTACATAATTATTTTTATGTTTTTGTATCACAATCTATGCAAAATTTTTCATTTCATAACTTAATATTTTATTAACAAGTAATATTTAACAACTTATTACGAAAACAATTTAACTAGTTTATCTTGTATTATTATGAGGTTTAGTACATTTCAAATTAAAAATATTTCAATCCAAATTGTAAAATTGAATTTAATAGAAATTTAAATTAATTACAATGCATTTAAAATTCTATAGTTTTAGCTATGAAATAGAACGAAACAATAATGTAAGTTACATAAATAGAAGTTTTAGAGTGAATTTTAAAAATAAATTTATTTAATTTTAGACTCACATTTCCATAAATTTAAGACGCAAATTGTGCAAATATTTTAATGACATGGGCACAGGTGCAAATATTTTAATTTTACAAAAAGTTTAAAGAGTGAAGTCATATTAATTGTCTATGTATCTGATTTACGTGTTGAAATCATAGAACAAAATTTTTACTCTATGCCCAAAGTCTGTCGTTGGGGGGTCTGGTTGGGTTGAGCCAATGATGTAAAGGTAGCGCCGGCCCCTCTCTACCCGAGAGAGTGGGCCGCGCGCGTCTTCCAACATCTTTGGGTTGAGCAGTCGACGATTATTTTTCTAGACGTCATTCCAGCACAGTCGGCCGTGGTGGCTGGTCGTTCTTACTTTGGTAGGTCGTGATTATGCTTTTATTATATTTTATTATTTATGTGTTAATTTAATTTTACACATAAATAACACTAAAATAATAAAATGATGCAATTTTCTTTTTCATAATTATTAAGCTTTGTGTTTATTATTGCAGGTTTGTTCATTTTGGCGGGTTTTCAACTCTTAACTATTTGGGTGTCGTTCGAAAATCAACTCGCAGACTTTGGTAAGTGAACTAAATATTTTATTTTCTAATTTCAATTCTTTCTTTTACGTGTTTATAACTTTTAAATCATGAATAATTTAATTTTCTTCAGGTCTTATATTTTTCTTTCAACGTGAAAATTTTTACGTTTTTTTTTGTATAATTTTCACTCGCGTAATTACTCTTATACGTATCACTTTACGTTGCAATTAATATGGCGGTTATTAACGGCAAAGTAAAAAATAAAATAAATGTATATAATCAATAATCTATATAACAAAACGCGTTGTAATTTGGAAATAACGCTAATATTTTTATGTCCCGAAGTTAAGGGAACATGGAAAATTTCGAAGCTTTGAGACATTTAAACGGATGTGCAATCTCGTTAAAAATGGTTCGATTAAAACGCAAAAGGCATTTTTTTTATCTAGTTTTAGAGTTAGAGATTAGAAAGTGAAATAAAAAATTGTTTTTTAAATTTTAAAACCAGTCGTTAATTTTGTTTAATTGCATATTGAAAGTACGAGATTTTTTGCATTTTTTTTATTAATCGTTCTACAATCGTCAATAACGGAGTTATTCGCTCTAAAGTAAAAAAAAACAATTTTGATTTTAACTGGTAAAAACTCGCAAGAAAGTTCACTTTAAAATTATGTCAAAATTCGCATATTTCACATTATTTATAGAACATGGCGTCACCTTTTGCAAATCGATTTAATGAATAATGTCTTTACGGTTTTTGAAAGAGTCGCCAATTACCTACCATGAAAAATGGCTTAGATTTTTTTCCACAAATCCCATATGGTCACACTTGCCGTTATATATAAAAGAAACTAATTGATTATCGCAATTTTATTAAAAGGCTGAACACATTAATCTGTTAATGAAATTAATGTCATAATTATGTCGATAAAAAAATGTTTGAAGCGTAAATCCGATGGTGTAACCTCATTGTGTTCCGTTTTCGGCAATGTTAATGGCGGCGGTGATATATTCTATAAATTTTTTAAGAAAAAATAAATTTACTTTATTACAACGTTAGTTTCGCTAAATGTATAGTTAAAACAAGAGACTATGATCCATTTTAAATTATTGGATTACAAATTCAAGATTTTAATAAAGCGGCAATGATCTTTTAAGTATCGACAAAATGAATGTTAAATTTTGAAGTTTTCATTCATTTTTAAACAGCGTTATCCGGAGAGTAGCCCGATTAAAATGAAAGAAAAAATATTTTAAATTTGAAATTTCATACTTTATTTCTTAAACATTCCATCTACGATTCTTGCAAAGTTATAATTTACTTATGTACGCTTACTTCTATAGCACAATACAAGAATAACTTTACTTAGCACACAAATAATGAATGGAAATACAATAATAAAACGACTAGAGCATGATTATAAATACGGTTGGTAAAATCTAAATTCAATCAAATCATTAAATTTTAAGAATTAAAATCTAAAATTTATTTGAGAGATAAGTTATCCACCATTTTATTTTTCTGCGGCTCTCCATTTCAAGCCAATCATCTGCCATACCGTTTCCAAATTATTGCACTTTGACTTTATTATTTTGTCATGCAGAGTAGTAAACAGTTCGATTTTACTTTAAAATGAAATTTAAAATTGAATTTAATTATTTTACAAATTTAAACGAATATACGGCATTCAATTTAATATGAAATTTAAAATTGAATTTAATTATTTTACAAATTTAAATGAATATTCGGTATTCAATTAAACACGTGTATATAATTAATTGTTACATTTACTAAAACGATCTAAATAAAGTTTAATTAATAATGAAATGAAATGAATATGCTGATAATTTATTTCAATTTATTAATCTCGAGTATTTAATAATTTATACCGAATTCGTAACGGTCTGGTAGGTGATTCGCTTACAATAGAAAGCAAGCAGAAAAATCGAATGGTGAATACTTATCTGTCAAATAAACTAAATATATGTTTAGTGAGAATGAAATTGGGTGTCGAATTTTTTGTTGCATCACCAACTTCATCCTATAGTTTTAAAATTTCACCTTCATTATTTTTTCGTAACGCGCCTAAAGAAATATAACTTCTGTGATACAAGTTTTTAATAAAGTTTATTAATTGCGTCTTATTCTGTTTTTTTAACATTCTACAAAAATGTAATAAACCTACCAGTAATGGTAAATTGAAAATTGTTTTTTTCATATTTGTCTCATAAAACGTGACGTCATATAAAACAAATGTGGAAAATGAGAATTTTAACACCATTTTATCTACATAAAATATTCAAACAAGAAAATATTAAATCGTACATTTTTAAAGGAGATATTTTTTGATTTTCGAAATTGAATATACATTTGTTTTAACAGGCAAAAATAAGTTTTCAGTCTACGAATCCGAACGGAACCCTATTGTTTCGGCAATGCCTGTTTAAAAGCATTTGAATCAAAAATATGTACATTAACATGCAAAGCATTAATTATCCAAAGTATGCATTAAAATGCAATGTATGTGTTATTCATAGTATGCATTAAAATGCAATACATGCCTTATACAAAATGTTTTAAATGGTCAGATCCCTTTTTTGGTGGTTTGCGTTTGGGTGATTTTATAAAATATGAGTAATCAAAATATTCATGCAATTTTGTAATATTTGTCTTATAGAATTGACATTTAATAAAGCGGTTAAACCTGAGTCGGACTTCACGCGATTAATTATCATTGCAGTACCCAAAATTATAAAATTAAAAAAACAACTTTTAAATGAAAACGGATTGATATGAGGATATGTGGTACACGGGTTGATATCTTATGTGTATTTGAATGAGGATTTCAAATTATCATTTTTTAACTATCAATACTTTAGTTTTAATTTGGATTCATATGTAATTACATTGTTTATAATAAAATAAACTGGTAAAATTAAGAAATGTGGCTAAAATGATCCTCAGTGCTTAAAGGATCTTTGGATTTTCTTTCTAGAATTATTCCGATTGTTGCTTTTGAGTGGGATAAGAACCTTTTTAGCCATTGAAATCTACTAAATTACTCAAATTAAGTACTTGAGGACTAAAGTACTTTACTTAAAAACTTGAATTATACAAATTATTAGCTCTAATTAGATACCCCATGGGATAGGGTAAAATTTTCATTTTGCCACACATTTTCTTAACAATTGATTATTTCGAAAATAGTCAACACATGGTACAACCATTCCAAATATTTAATTGCAATTCGTATTCAAGTGAAACGTAACAGATATAAGGCAAATAATGCTTGCACATTTAAGTGGGACCAGAAATATTATATTTTATAACCAAAAACATTTTTGTTTATGGTTGAAAATTAACTAGCAATACAAAAGAGGTTCACTAAAATAGTACTCGACGTCGAACGTTTAGTGGGTTCGTTTGTTATTATAAAATATATTAAAATGTTTGTTAATGAAAAAAAATTGTTATCAAGAAAGAAAACTGTCTTATTGCCCACCGTGGTTGCCTTTAATTGAGCGATAGTATAAAAGAAGGGAATATGTATTAACAGTATTAGTTTTAGTCACGGAGCCACAAACCCACCCCCGGACAATCCAAAGCGACTTTACAGCGAAGGTGATATTTTTTTATCACTTAAAGTGATAGAAATATCACTTCGTTATCATCACAGATGTAATGATCGAGAGCGAAACAGATTCACAGTACGAATTAGGCCACAGATCAAACGAAACATTCCGCTCCCCGCTTACTTCATTTCTACTCTGAGGTGCACGCGGCCGTTTTCATATAAATTGGTATTGATGGGGGACTCCAGTAAGCCCGCCGTGCGTCCGGCGAGACGGTCGTACCGCTTTAGTTTTAGTCCATACTTTTTCCAATATGGCTATTGGATGTATAAAGATTATATCTATAATTGAGACAAGATCATGTTTGCTTATTAAAACTATATAATTATGGTTTAGCGGCTAAACACTTCTATTAAGTACATCCCCTAAGTTTCTCGGCAGTTTTTAATCGGGGTGGAAATATTAGAGTGTTAAGCAAGATTTTGTAATGTGTACAGAAGTATTAAGAAGAATTGAAAACTTTCGAGACAGGCGTTCTTGTTTGCTTTCGAAATAGGTATTTATTGTGAATTCCGCATTTCTTGGGTCGGCAAGGTTAGCAATGTGGAGGTTCTAGAAAGAATGCAGATAGACAAAGGATTCATAGAGACCACATAAACACGCCGGGGACAGACGGAGTTCAAAATATCGTTTGGAAAAGTAACTACTTGCCAGCGTGACAGGGATAACCAGATGGTCCCAGGCGCAGTTCTGCGCGCCAGTGCATAATCCAAAGGGGTAACGGTGTTTTAAAATAACGTAACGTATATTCACTCAAAATTATATTCCGACAACAAAATATGTCGTGAAATGGCCAATCGAGTTGTATTGAAAATTTTCATCTTAAATCTTTTATTCAGAGGTTTACGCCTTTAACATGCGACCTACATATATACGGCTGATGTCAAAATACGACGGGTTTCTCTTTCGAGAGCAGGCACGTTTGTTTCCTTGATACCTAATAACACGTAAACTATTTGCTCAATTGTTACCGAATTGCACATCTAAAGGCCGTGTAACATGAAAGTTATGATATGATACCGTTTATATTAATGGTACGTTTGTTTCCTTGATACCTAATAACACGTAAACTATTTGACCAACTGTTACCGAATTGCACACCTAAACACAGTGTAACTTGAAAGTTATGATATGATACCGTTTATATTAATGGTACCTTTGGTTCCTTGCTACCTAAATAACACGTAAACTATTTGACCAATTGTTACCAAATTGCACACCTAAAGGCGTGTAACATGAAAGTTATGATACCGTTTATATTAATGGTACGTTTGTTTCCTTGCTACCAAATAACAAGTAAACTATTTGACCACTTGTTACCGAATTGCACACCTAAAGGCCGTGTAACATGAAAGTTATTATACCGTTTATATTAATAGCTTTGCCCGAGACTTCGTACGCACGGATCTATGGATCAGTTTTTATAAATACACTTCCACTTTTCAACTCTGATTAGACCCGTTCGTCCAATGTATGGGTGGAAAACTTCATTGCGCGATTAAAAAAACAGATAGTGTAATCTATTGATCTGCATTGGTGCACTGTACATTTGTTTAATTACTTTGCGTCGCGTAGTTAGGCACTTCTTTGATATTTACATTACATGAGTACGTATTGTATCATAAATTCATTTATGGAAATATTAAATTGAAGAGTGAACAGTCTATGACATAAAAAAAAATGAATGTACCTTCAGATTGACCGTATTTTTTAAACTAATTCCATATGGCTCGGGTAAGTAGTGTTACCTGATGCGTGCACACAAACGCATAGACAAAATTTAGAAATATGATCTTATTGCGTTCTATCATTTATCGTTCATTTTCTAACTATTTTTTTACAAATATTTTCATTGTACAGACAAGCAAAGTTTTGTTTTATTATATGTAGAAAAGATTTGTATTAATATATACAGATTTGATAAGAGTTAAGTTTAATCAAATCGGTCATTTAATAAATCATTTAGAACATCATTGTTAAATATCGCGCTAAATAATGTGGCGGCCGAAGTTTTACTACTTCTAAGTCTTTCAAGTAAAGTATAAAAGTCGATATTATATATTAATTAAGCAAGCATTTTTAAATTTGGTTTATTGTGGAAAAAGCCGCGACAGAAAGCTTTTTTTTGTTTTTGCAATATAAATGTTGTCATATAAATGTAAAGTTAAAAAGTATTTGATAATCTTTGAATGTTTTCACATTTTATAAGCACAGTAACATATTTATTCTGAACAGTTCGTGAAAGGGGTAAGAATGTATGCTTTAAAACATAAACAGAAATTGCGTGTCTGTTCATGCGTTTTTCACATAATTTCGAAAGGAATACATCGCAAAAGCGCTTTTTTGACGAAACTCTGGGAATCAAGAAATTCCGTAAAGGAGAGTAGAACTACAAAAATAACATTTTATTGTAGTTATTTTTTCCGATCTAATTGGCACGGCGCGAAATACGTCTAGCTGAATTAATGACGACGTTTTGGGGAGATATTATCCTGTAACTAGGGTCATCAAGGGCAAATATTAGAATGCCGGTCGCTATGGCTAACAATCCTGATTTTATGAAATATATCAAATCTGTAAACATATTAAGAGGAGACGTGTTCGTGTATCTATTATTAAGAATCGGCTGGGGTGGGGCGATATCAGAAATATAATACAATCTGCGAGACATATCACAGTTGCTATGTAAAAAATAGTACACAGTTTAAAATATTATACAAATCAACAGCTTTTCTACGTGAACATGCAGCGTCTTGATAATATACACAAATACTGTATTATAGTTATATAAAGTTGTTTACTTGTACTTTAGTTGGTACTCGCATTAATATGTCGACAATCGAAATTTGTGAAAAAGGATTATATACAGACACAATCGGACTTTATGTAAATGGAAATTATTGATATACCTACATGGATGTCATATTATTGCTGGTAAACTTGAGAGATATTTGTTTGAGGGATATTTGTAATGCCTGTAAAGTTAAAAATAAAATAAAAAAAATGTTTAGGGTACCTGTCTTATATATGCGTACACTGTAGTTTAGTGTTAATAGGCCTTCCAAAAATGTAGTGGGTGTGTTATGGACACTTTTTGGATACAGTGATCCATTTTCGAAATATTAACATTTAAACTGGTAATTTTTCTTAGAATTACGGGTTGCTTTTTGTCTACCAGCTAAACCGCTATTATTGAATGTCTGAAAATTATTCACAATAATAGTACGAGGATACATAATGAAATTAAATGGATAATTATTATAGCTGACTGGGCTCTGCTAGTTTTCGAGTAATATTCGACCAACTTATAACCTATAGTTGAGCTGTAAAAGATTCATAGAAACTTCATACAAATTGTTTAAATAAAATGCAAAAATTACATTTTATTTTAAAATATATATTTATTATGCCAGTAAAAGATAAACTGTAAAATATATTTATATAGTTATATACAAGGGTTCTTAAATAATTATTTTCGACAGAGCTCTGCGAGTTATACTCGAACTAAACTAGTTTTTTAATATATGGGCCGATCGTCTGAGATTATAATCGATATCGTTTTCTCACAGTGTTGTTAATATTGTTAACAGTGATGTCTTAGTGGGAGTTGTTGCTGGTGTTCAAAATTTCATTTTTCTAGTGTTAACGGTGTCGAGATTCGTCTCGCACAAACCTTAATTTGACTGACCATTAAAAATTTCGCGTAAATTATCATAAAATCCGGCATTATATCAAGCTAGTCGAGTGCAGGAAACCCACTGCAATAAATGTTTTACATGTAAAAGAAAAAACTAGTTTCTAGTTGAGTCGAGTGCATGAAACCCACTGGAATAAATGTTTTACATGTAAAAGAAAAAACCACTTTCTAGTTAGCAACGCTTTGTAGACCATGAATATAATTTGGCCTATCGATTTCTCTGAGTGGCGTTTCGTTCGATATAACGCACTGGAATAAATGTGTTGCATGTAAAAGAAAAAGCCAGTTTCTAGTTAGCAACGCTTAGTAGACCATATATATGTTTGGCCTATCGATTTCCGAGTGGCGTTTCGTTCAATATGGCGATTTTCTTTGATATCCTTCTAACTCATTCCCCATTACGAGCGCTCATAGCGTAACGCTTTTCGCGACTTAATTTACTTAACCAAGGCTTCGGAGTGTGTCTAAGTGGATTTGCTGACATTTAAGTTTTAAATTGGCTCACGGCAGTGGCTGGGCCGGGCGTAACGGCTCTCAGAATGCAGTGGCTAGTGGCTATAAGAGTTACGTTAGCGGCTTAGCCTTCGTTAGTCTTTTTCAATATAATGATGCAAGTGGCTAGGGTTTCGTTGCTTTTTTCAGTAATATTTTTTGTCTGTTAATGTACGGAACGCTAAAAACCAGACTTAATAGCAACTACCTATAATTAAGGTTTATCGTTCATATTTTCCATTTTCACAAATCCGATGTTCTTTATAATATGTGAATATTTATGTGAAAGCAGCCACCTTATATACCAATAGTACAGGACGAGAGAACAATGTGGTTTGTTATCATCGTTAATTAAATTAGTGGACGCGCCTAAATACTTTCGAATAATTTTGAGGTATCCTGCGAGTCCAACCACCCGTTTGGCTGGGAATTCTGCTCTTGGGCAGTGAAACGGCGTGGTTATATTTCCCTTCCGATTGTACAAAAGCTACGCTGTAAAAATATCGTGACCGATAATAATACGGTGTTCTATAACAATATAAAACTGACCTAACCCAATCCAACCTAACGTAACTTGCAATCCAACCTAACTTAACTAAACCTATATCGGCATAACCTAACCTTTTTTACGTGACTAGGAGGAAACTTTGATGGTACCGTAGTTCCCGTCCGCAGTGACATGCCCGATTCTCTTGGGAGAGTGTCCAGTCGTGCGACTAAAACCTTTCATCAGCTTTCTTACCTGAAACTGCAATCCTGAATCCTACTGACTTCGGCTCGAATATTTTCTTTAAGTTGTGTAACAGTGCTCGGATTTGTTTTGTAAACAACGGATTTTAAGTATCCCCATAAGAAAAAGTCACATAGGCTTAAATCGGTTGACCTAGGTGGCCACGGTACGGTACCGTTTCGGGATATGTTTTTTTCTGGAAATAACTGCCGCACTGCATTCACGGACACATTAGCAGTGCGAGCTGTGGCCCCATCCTGCTGGAACCATGTGTTTTGGTTGAAGGATGGACTATTCTGTAGTTCTACTCTGAAAAAGCCATTAAACATCTGGGCATATCTCCCCGAATTCACAGTTACCGTTTGGCCACGTTGATTTTCAAAGAAATAAGGCCCTATGATTGCAGATGCAGACATGGCACACCAGACTGTTACTTTAGGTTTATGTAAAGGCTCTTGATGCATTTGTCTTGGGTTGTGGACATCCCAGTAACGAAAGTTCTGCTTATTCACATATCCTCCAATGTGAAAGTGAGCTTCGTCACTAATGAATATGTTGCCCATCCGGGTAGCAGTAACACCATAACAGCCAAAACCATAACAGGCTCGACATTTTCATCCGTGGCTACCAATGGTGTAGGTCCTGACCTGGGCCTATTTAATGTTGATCCTGTAGCTCTGAACCTTGCTACCCATGATTGAATGAGGTTGATCGATGGTCCATAACGTAATCGACGAATACTGTAACGATTATTAAATCGACGGCGTGCTACAGACAGCGAAAATCCACTCGAAATGTACGCCTCGACGGCAAAAGCGCGGTGCTCTCCACTCCACTGTTCCATGGCTACAAAAACATCCGCATCGCTTGCGCTTCTAACGACGCCCCCGCGCCCCTCTTATGTGTTGCGTTCAGAAACTATGTTTATTCAAACTTTGAAATCTGCCACTGGAGATCCTGTATTTTGAAGGACAACTCCGGGAACTGCATACCGTGAACAAACTTTATAACGGTCGCGATCTGTTATCGCTTTTATCAAGTCTGTTACCCGAATAATGTACGATCATTATTCTATTGAAATTATTGAAATCTCGTAATGTGGTACTTTATTCCCGTGATAATTAAGTTTAATTGTTATTTCTTAAATTAGACTTGATGTTTCTTGTAGTTATGATTATTCTTACTTTTTATATTACGTGAAGGAAACTTAAAAATTATTATTTAAAAAAGTACGTAAAATTATTGAGTCATTTTCATTTCTGCCAATGATTTTTTAAAAGATAGTTACAAAATAGTTTTGTTATTAAAATGTTGCAAAATTTTAAACAGAACGATAAACATTTTTTCGCGTTATCGCTTAAGATAATTTTAGAAGTTTCGGAAATTATACAATGTATTTTTTTAAACTAAGGAAATATCGACATTAACTTTGGTAATGTTTCCCCAGTTTACCACCCCCAGCAGCGTGGAGGCGTACTTAAGACTTGCACGTGTAATACTTATCGAGAATAAATTCTGAGTGGGACGATATTACTAACACTGTATTGAGTTAGACATATCACGTAAACACGTGAGACATATCACGTAAACACGTGTGACATATCACGTAAACAATTTTATGAAGAAATATTAGATAAGGATTCTTTGAAAGCAACAAAAGTGTACGGCAATACGTAGATCAATAATTGCTTCTAAATTCACTCGCTATTATTGCCGATTGCTTCTCAACGATGATGTGTAAATCTTTGACAAAGCTGGATGCTTTATATATTGCAATTTGATCGATTCCGAGTCCTGAATGTAGGTGATTTAAAACAAAGCGGCTAGGCGGTCAAATGAAACTTTCATATGCTTTTTGCGTACCTAGAAGTAGCGTCTTAGAAGTAGATCTTCTTATGACAAACTTTCAAACAAACTGAATATATTTCTGTTCTTCTGAATGGAGCACCCGGCAATAATGCTCCAAAAGCTTCTTTGTTCCGGTACCTTGAAGTTTTCCTCTAGGCTAGCTATCGATTTCCGGTGGGTAGTAGTTATTTCGCATTATCATCAGCGGATCTCTTATGCCAATAAGTGGTTAATATAGGTTTTTACTTTTGATAATGCTGATGTTTTTCTGGATGGCTGAGTCATGTACAGTTAGACTTTTGTATGAGAGCATCGATTAATTTGCCTTTTCCGTCAATTTTTTTTAGTTTTTTTTTATATTTCTAGGCCTAATACCACCCATTCTCTTCTGAACGTGGTAAATACGCTTAATTAATTTAAAACGAAGACGCGTAACCGGAGAACCGTGCAACATAATTCAAATTTAAAACCGACCCTTCGCGTTTTTTCCATTGAACACGGCTTTTTTACAGCAAAATTGAAACATTTGTTTTGTGGCTGAGTATTTACTCTCAATAATTTTATTAAACGAAGTTTCACAGAGCCGCACAGATAGCCATACCATTATAAAATAAATTTATTCCTTCCCTTTTGATGTCTGAAAAACGGATAATAAACACAATTCTACGGCTTAATTCAAAGTGATATTGATAAATTATCCTGAATTGATGTCTCTCTGACAGCACTTCAGAGCTACAGTGGGCGGCATTTGCAGCGGTGTTGAAAAAGCTCACCTTTAAAGAAGGGCTTCTATTTTAAGCTTCTTCACATTTAATAGTTTGTTTATTTACTCATGCCAAATGGAAAAAAACGTGATCGCAAAAAAAATGGAAAAATAGAAAAAATAAATAAATAGTTAAACGTAAGAACTTTTATTGCAAAATGTTTAAAATTCCGTAGCCAAATTAGGAACTCGTAACAGTTCATGCCCTTCTTTCTGTACGTCTGTTGTCATAGCCATTTTACACGCAAAATACTAGTTCTATAAAGCTTAAATTTAGCAAAGCTACAAATTTATTATAAAGTTTCATATTCATGTTAAAAAAATTTTAGGACGCAAAGGAAAAGAAAAGAAAGATAATTTTTTTATTTTTATTTAAACCATATCTAAGAAAAAGGGCTAGATTTTTCAAAACGTTCTAGGATGTCTATCGCACTGGTCTACAAAATTAAAACCTTTTTTGCCCCACCAAAATTTATAGCAAATTTTGAATGTACTATGGCTACGCAACCATTATGGTTGCGTAGCCATATGTTAATGAATCATGTTAATGAAAAAAATTGAACCATAAGGTTTCTTTGTGACGGAAAATCAGACAGTTATAATTACTAAATGTACAATTATAATTGTAAATATTTACGATTTTCGCGAGTATTTGGCATGTGGTAGGTTCCTTTTAAGTTTCCAGTAGTAATCAGGTAATATTCCTGAATTCTTTTTCCCTTCATAACGCTTCTCTATTAAGGAAATGTCCGGATGAAATCTCTTGTCTCGATCGTCACTTACAGCGCTTAGGTTTTCGGGGATGAAATCCAAATGCGGGTCCAGGATATGTATTTTCAAGGACACATGACACCCCAAAGTTTTGTATGAGAATATAAGTTCAATCATTTTGTGTTCAAAACTCTTATTCTTCATTACGAAAGAGATCAAAGCGTCCGGAACCCGTTTTTCTCGACCGCTGGCGAACGTACGATTGCCTACAAAATCAGTGTACCTTTTATATAGATTTAATTTAATGATTTTTATGCATTTTTGGAGAACTTAGTGCTTTATTTTGACTAAGACGAATATTGAAATTTTGCTTCTCAACTCGAAAGATTTCCAACTCGAAACTATATTCGTAATAAACTGAATCTTTTATCATTAATTTGCGATAAATTTGAGATAAGTCAACCCAAATTACGTCTGTTTCACGATTTTTTCTACTTAAATAACTCACAACTTATAGTAACAGATTTTTTTTAAATTCTTTCCTTAGTTTAAAGGTAATTAGTGTATCTTTCTAATGATAAATTATTTATGAACATATATTGCATGTTTCTGTAGATTTATCAGATTTTAATCCACCCGTAACGGAAAGATATGCGCGATAGTCACTTATGACCTTAAGGAGGTTTCCAGTTAAGCATATATTCTTTCACAGCCGATAGCATGCTTTGAGCAGCTGAATTCGACCGATGCGCAGACTGGCTAAATCTATTCGACAAATTGTGAATTGATGCCGACCAATGTGACTAATCTCGATACGAACGCCGAAGATGAATGCCGTTGAATGAGCATAACACGCGACTGACAAATACTTTACGTGAGTCTGTCTACAAAATTGGACGGAACACATCATCGGAAGTTCATCTTGCACTCGGCTGTTTATTGTATTATCGAGAGAAATAAATGTCTCGTCTTTTCAAATTTATTCTATTAAATTATGAGCAATCCAATGCAGAAACTAAAGTTGGCAGAAGATGGAAAATATTGGACGTCTGACGTCGAGTTTTTTTTAATTTTACTTTCGCGACCATTCGCAAACTTGCTGAAATGTTGTTTTCATATTTGTTGGCTTTTTTAATTTTGTTCTGAGAGACGAGTGAGGCTTATCAAGTTACGAAGCGCTCAAAAGAACTACGATACGCTCTTTGCTTGTTTGAAATGTTTCTTTAAATGCATTTAAATCCGAAACGTTGTTTAGATCGAGATACAAAGCTGGTACTTTAAATGTTTTACCCACCTCTCTATATTGTGAAGCTGCCTCTCACTCGAGTAGAGTAAGTAGCAATAATAAAATAGCATTCGTCTAGCTGGAAACATTTAGTTCGCTTCTTCTTTCTCATATGGGCAATTCTTGGAAAAGCTTTTGACCGGTCGATATCCTAGGCACTACTACTATAGTTCCGATTAGATTGTAGTTTTTTTTAATTTGTCGCGGTATATTAAATTAAACAAATAAGTTATGGAAAATACGCTATTTTTTTGTTTCGTTATACATGTTGTTTTTTTTTATTTTTGTGATTATAAAATATTCATAGTGTTGGATTCAAAAAACACTATTCGTTGCAGCAAGCGCACCTTTCGCTACTTCTCACGGCTCGATCTCGCAATTAACTTCAAATTTGTGTAACGTATCCTGGTCAGATATATTTATTGTGAGTACGAGTTATTTGCAGAAAATTGTTAGACAAATTTGGAAATTTTTTCAAATAAAATACGCTAAATTTTGAGCCCAACCACTTAAACACGCACATGCACGCATTTTTAACTTTTTTTCAGACGCTGTTGATGCCAAATAAAAAATAGTAATTTATTTTTTTATGGAAGCTGACAATGATTTCATTATGGAAGTCCAATAAATACGAAATTAAAAATGTATTTCTGGTTAATACTGGTAGATTTACATCGCTTGTCGTCGTCTCTAATAAAATAATAAATTTCGATCAGACTATTTATAATATATAATATATAATATAAATAATGAACTGTTATTATTATATATTCTTCTTAGTCAGCAGTACAGTCTGCTTTCCCAATCTGCTCACTCCAGGCAGTACGACTTGATGCAAGGTTTCTCCACCTGTTGACTCCCAAAATTTTGAAGTCTTTCTCTACACTGTCCAACCACCTTGTAGGTAGTATTCCTCTTCTCCTTGTACCTTCAATCATCGCGAACGTCAGTTTTTTAATTTGGTCCAGATCTTTCCGTCGAAAAACGTGTCCCAGCCATCTGATTCTGTAGGACTTGATTACTCTCAAAATGTTTGCTTGTCCATATTTAGTATAAATTTCATTATTGTATAAGCTTCTCCAGATATTATTTTCTTTGACCGCTCCAAAAATTGATCGAAGGATTTTTCTTTCAAAGATCGGTAGCCTATTCTCTTCTGATTTATTATATCTTACGTTTTATAACTATACAATAGCAATAAGTGGCAATCGTACTTTTTACAATTATAGCAGAATCTCACGACGCCTAAGTATATTTAGAACCAATTGGTTAGGTGGTGATAGGCGCTTCGTAAGAAATTAACGTTCCTTTTTACCACAACCTGCCCCCGTTTTCATCCGTCACTGCAAACAATCTCAAGAAAAGTTGTCAGGTACTGTAATATTAATTGCATAGTTATAGGACTAATCTCATCTCAGTCCATCTCGGAAATATTTGTTGTAAAAAAACTCCATGTTTATATTTTGTTTCCCCATCTACACATTTTTAAACAACTATACTATTACTTCGTTCTAATTGAAAATATAAGTTAGAGCTGCAACTACTAAAACTGACAAAGTGCGAGTCTGACTCGTGCATCAACGGTGTTGTACCTCGTTGAAGTTAAATTATTTATTATAAATCATCATTAATATGAACTTCTTAGCGTAATAAATATTTAATAAAACCCAATATATCGTGAATACCACACCTTTTTTTTTAAACAAAACAATACTACTAACCATTGATTAATCATTCCAAATTTCCTAACGTACAGATAAATTTGTTACATAAAATCGTACGGATAAATTTATTACATAACATCGTACGGATAAATTTGTTACATAAAATCGTATGGATAAATTTGTTACATAACAACGCACGGATAAATTTGTTATATAACATCGTACGGATAAATTTGTTAAATAAAATCGTACTGATAAATTTGTTGCATACAATTGTACGGATACATTTGTTACATGACATCGTACGGATGAATTTGTGTTAATATGGATTTGTTTGTATGAGAGGCATGTTTGGGATCGCATAGAAGCTAAAGCTTATTTTTTTAGAATTATTATCTGTCGCTCTGATAGAGACGCACGCGAAACTACTGAGTCGATTTTAAAGATATTTTGCTGGGACGATACTTGGATTAAGATTTAGTCTATGTTTGGTTCTCATCGAATATTCTAAATCACCATCGTTATGGTTTTCCTACAACCCTTACATAGACTTCTAAAAACAGTTTTTTTTAATAATTTGTCCAAGAGTTTTGGAAATAAACTGGTAGGTGGAAGGGAGAAATATTTTTTTCACATTTTCAGCATGTCTCTGAATAAATACTACGTCTGAAATTATTAACTAGCTTATTTAAATGATATCATACACTATATATGGCATTTTTTTTATTTAAAATTTTTTGTCGAATAATTGATTTGTCTCCAAAAACGGAGCACGAAATTTTTCATTTCATCGCCGAAAAATTTTCCTAAGTCCAAACATTCATAGGAGAAAATTAGCAGGAAATAGAGAGGATAGTAAACATGCTGCCTCCAAAGACGTCATGTTAAGACATCATTAGCGGTGTAAAAGTGGTCCACAAAATACAGTGCAATTGCTTGTCTTGTCAACACAGCTATCTCTTTGATAAATGGCCCTTTTTGAAAACTGGGCACAACATTTTTCCATTCGACAATGAAAGAAACATTTCATAAGCGAAAAGTCTCTACTGAGGTACAAACAATATAAACCTAGCAAGTATCCATAGGAGAAAATTAGTACGAATTGGAAAAGGGAAGTAAACATACTGCCTTCAAAGACTTTATATTGAGACGTATCATTAGCACTCTAAAAGTGATCAAGTCATTCTTTAATACAGCTATCCTACGTATACGTGCTGTCTTTGAAACAGAGCAATATATTTTCCATTTAACAATCGAAAAATAAATTTCATAAACGGAGATTTGTTAAGCTGGAAACGGTAGAAAGATAGCGTTTTTAAAATTATTTTAGTATTAGGTATTTTGTTCTCATATTTATATATCTGAGTAAGGGTATAGGTTTATATTAGTTAACTATAAGTAATAACCAGTCAAAAGTTAATGAAAAACATAGTCGTCCATCGCTCATATTGTCATATATCTAATAAAAAGAAAAGTTAAAAACAAGAGCAGAGAGAGAGAGTGAAAAGAAGAAGATACGCACAAAACGTAGGATGAGAATGTCGGCGAGCATAAAAATACCTGTCAAGAACCACTTTGCTGTGTAACACCAGGCGTTCAATAATATTTTGCTGAGGATATGGTCGGTTTCAGAACTATAGAGGTGCAACCTAATCTTCTTTAATTAAAAAAATCTCCATCTTATTACCCTTTTACTACGCACATATTCACAAACTTTAAAGT
The DNA here is from genome assembly GCA_039881145.1 of Druceiella hillmani. NCBI lineage: Eukaryota > Metazoa > Arthropoda > Insecta > Lepidoptera > Hepialidae > Druceiella > Druceiella hillmani. Next base: position 8,103,675 of record JAYKKI010000011.1, on the reverse strand, counting down.
ATATAATTTTTTTCGGTGCGCGGTTTAATAATAATATATTACCAAAATTTAAATGACAGGTAAACTATCGGCTACATATTTATTAACGAATTCTTCATTTCACCGTCTCGCTTGCATATGGGATTGCGTGTCCTAGTTGGCTTGCCGTGATCCGGCGTAAGCTCGTAGCGCGATTCGTAGCTCGGTTTTGTAGCTCTACGAAAATACCCAAAGTACCCATAGGTTCATGCTCAATAATATAATATTAAATTTTTATTTAAATTACCATATTATAGTGGACAGTAGATATACTTACTGGTATATAAGAAAGAAATACCCGCAAAATGATTACAGCCATATTGTATTTTTTCATCGTTTTATACGTTCTATTAAATCTATTTTGAATTTTTAGAGTTTAGCAATAAATTCATAAATATAATTTCTATCACAGATACTTGTAGTAAAATTTCAGACCTTGTAAAATTTTAGGACCCGATATATTTTCAGAGGCTAACCGCATGTGCAACGCTATTTTTTTTTATAATTTTTATCACTAAACAATCTTATTAAATTTGTTTGAGATCACGAAAATAGACAAAAGTACGTCTGTTTTTTCGGTCGTTCTTTGTCAAGAATTGCGACCTGTAAACCACTGTACATCATAATAAATATTGTAAAAAATGCCATTATTTCTAGAGGAAGATATCCTCTTTCCGAAAAATCTTGTCCAAACCTTATTGATTGCTTGAAAAATTAATTGAGTTATAATTATTTCTAATGTGAAGACTCTAGACTGGCGCGCTAATCGACAATAAACCCGCGCCCGCGACGTGTGCAATTAGTATTAAGCAGAATAGCGAAGCAAACGTAGTCTTTAAAGATATTGTGATAACTAAACATGGCATTTGCGCTCAAGATGCGGTCGTTAGTCGAGTAGTAGTCGTTGAATATCCAATTCAACAAGATGTCCGTTACGGGGTTCGTCCTTCCGATCGTAGTCCTCATTCCTGAATTTTCTGAACCAAATCTTTGCCGTCGCGTAAGAGAATGTGGATTCGCCTATGCATTCGCATGATCATATTATTTGTGGCAGTCACCTTGGCCTATTTATACCCTACAGTAAAACCTTGTAGAAGTTTCGAGACTCTTTCTAGAAAAGTCCCGAAGTTGTGGCTAAAAGCTTACTAGCCAATCTAATATGTTGAAGGATACATAGTGTTTGCATATATTAATTTAATTTTTCACCATATGAATGTACTGTCTAGAATACATTTTATAGGTGTAAAAATTAAAATACATAGAGCGCCGTCGATTGATGTATATAAGTACACTAATCATTTTTGTAATAATCAAGCATCTAGAATCTAGGCACTTCTTTGTGTGCCTCTACTAATTCATTGTAAACAGATTTTTGAAGACATTAAATTGTAAATCTTCAGATTAAGTGAACCGTTTCCGATGTAATAAAAACTAAATGTTACTTCAAGTACGTTCACAACCAAACAATCTTAATGCATTCTATTGATTATCTTTCATTCCCCAAATTAACTTTTTTGAAAATTTTCTCAATGTACAATATAAGAATAGTTTACAATTTTGTTATTTGTATTGGTAAAAATAAAATGCTCAAAAGTAACGCCATCAAAATGCTTTGATGCGCTGGGTGCTGAGAGTAGAGGCCGGGCGGAAAACCTAATTAGATGGTAGCTCACAAAATTCCACTCTTGGTTCCATCAGATCAATTATGATTGTGAAAGCCGATGGACCGGAAGTGATATTATGTTTTAGCTCTAACGTAGATTTTTAGGGGAAAAGGAACTCTAATTTAAGTACAAATATGACCACGCAGCTTAGTGCGAAAGTGATTCGCTTATATGGAGTGCATTTTTTCTGTGTCAGCTTTTAACTTTTTTTATCCGAGTACCTTCGACCTTTGTACTGACTTCTTATTGCGAGACTTAGCCGCTTCCTTCTTCTTCTCTTGTGCGCGTTTCTTTGCGTCAGACGGCATTGTTACAATTAATTTACTGAAAAATGCAAATACTTTACGTTCGTATGAATAAAACGGTGTATCGTCATAAATCCCGCATTGTAAAACGTCATCTGCTGCACTGCATACCGACATTTAGATATCGAACGCAAACGTCATTGTACGCACTTTCGAGTGCTTGGTAAATCAGAAAATTTGACACGAAACATTCAGTTAACGTACGAAACGTACGAACATCTAGTTTATCGACGTGGTATCTAGTTTTTAACTATGGTTCTAAATTTAGTAACGATTTTAAAATATTTAAAATACAGATGTCATAACAAATTAAAATATACTGTTTACTGTACGGAGAATCACTGAATATAAGTTCATCTATATTTTAAAACTATAATTAGATAGTTATTTAACTTACAAGTTATTTTATTTAATTATTGAAAGAGAAGAACGGTTGCACTTCGTCTCGCGTCTTACACGTGCTAGTTTCAAAAGATAGAGAATATAGACTAGGAAGATAAAGATATGTTAGTTTTGGTTTAGTTTATAGACACAAAGTTAAGTTCTTATTCAATAAATGCAAATTAGCTTAAAAGTAAAATGTGATTACTGATTTTAAATGAAACTAATGTTTCTTTACATAATTATTTTTATGTTTTTGTATCACAATCTATGCAAAATTTTTCATTTCATAACTTAATATTTTATTAACAAGTAATATTTAACAACTTATTACGAAAACAATTTGACTAGTTTATTTTGTATTGTCAAAGTTTTGTCACCGCGATACCGCCGCGTCCAATATATTTACTTTTGTCTAATCAGTTTGTTTTGCGTTCGATCAGTTTGATAATTGAATGATACAATACAATATTATTTGCATATTTATCGAACACATCTTGCCTGTATTTAGAAAAAAATGTGTCGGTGGAGATCTATAATTTAATTAAAAAATTTTCTCGTTGAGAATGCAGATTTTGTTCATAGGAAAAGTAAAATGTCTAGAATTATTATTTACCGTTATCGTTAAGTTGCTATTTATTCGTAACATTATTCATTCTTTGTGGGAGAAATTTTCAATAAATGAATTAATAAATTACAATTTAATTTTCTTCAGGTCTTATATTTTTCTTTCAACGTGAAAATTTTTACGTTTTTTTTTGTATAATTTTCACTCGCGTAATTACTCTTATACGTATCACTTTACGTTGCAATTAATATGCCGGTTATTAACGGCAAAGTAAAAAATAATATAAATGTATATCATCAATAATCTATAAAACAAAACGCGTTGTAATTTGGAATTAACGATAATTTTTTTATGTCCCGAAATTAAGGGAACATGGAAAATTTCGAACCTTTGAGACATTTAAACTGATGTGCAATCTCGTTAAAAATGGTTCTATTGAAACGTAAAAGGCATTTTTTTTATCTAGTTTTAGAGTCAGAAATTAGAAAGTAAAATGAAGAAATGTTTTTCAATTTTAAAACCAGTTGTTAAATTTTTTAATTGCATATTGAAAGTACGAGATTTTTTGTATTTTTTTTTTATTAATCGTTCTACAATCATCAATAACGGAGTTATTCGCTCTAAAGTAAAAAAAAACAATTTTGATTTTAACTGGTAAAAACTCGCAAGAAAGTTCACTTTAAAATTATATCAAAATTCGCATATTTAACATTATTTATAGAACAAGGCGTCCCGTTTTGTAAAACGATTTAGTGAATAATGTCCTTACGATTTTTGAGAGTCACCAATTACCATGAAAAATGGCTTAGATTTTTTTCCACGTATCCCACATGGTCACACTTGCCGTTATATGTAAAAGAAACTAATTGATCATCGCAATTTTATTAAAAGGCTGAACACATTAATCTATTAATGAAATTAATGTCATAATTATGTCGATAAAAAAATGTTTGAAGCGTAAATCCGATGGTGTAACCTCATTGTGTTCCGTTTTCGGCAATGTTAATGGCGGCGGTGATATATTCTATAATTTTTTTAAGAAAAAGGGAATTTACTTTATTACAACGTTAGTTTCGCTAATTGTATAGTTAAAACAAGAGACTATGATCCATTTTAAATTATTGGATTACAAATTCAAGATTTTAATAAAGCGTCGTTTATCTTTTAAGTGTCGACAAAATGAATGTTAAATTTTGAAGTTTTCATTCATTTTTAAACAGCGTTATCCGGAGAGTGGCCCGATTAAAATAAAAGAAAAAAATATTTTAAATTTGAAATTTCATACTTTTTCTTAAACATTCCATCTACGATTCTTGCAAAGTTATAATTTACTTATGTACGCTTACTTCTATAGCACAATACAAGAATAACTTTACTTAGCACACAAATAATGAATGGAAATAAAATAATAAAACGACTAGAGCATGATTATAAATACGGTTGGTAAAATCTAAATTCAATCAATTAATTAAATTTTAAGAATTAAAATCTAAAATTTATTTGACAGATAAGTTATCCACCATTTTATTTTTCTGCGGCTCTCCATTTCAAGCCAATCATCTGCCATACCGTTTCCAAATTATTGCACTTTGACTTTATTATTTTGTCATGCAGAGTAGTAAACAGTTCGATTTTACTTTAAAATGAAATTTAAAATTGAATTTAATTATTTTTCAAATTTAAATGAATATGCGGCATTCAATTTAATATAAACACCTGTATATAATTAATTGTTACATGTACTAAAACAATCTAAATAAAGTTTAATTAATAATGAAAAGAAATGAATATGCTGATAATTTATTTCAATTTATTTATCTCGAGTATTTAATAATTTATACAGAATTCGAAACGGTCTGGCAGGTGATTCGCTTACAATAGAAAGCTAGCAGAAAAATCTAATGGTGAATACTTATCTGTCAAATAAACTAAATATATATTTAGTGAATTTTTTGTTACATTGCACCAACTTCATCCTATAGTTTTAAAATTTCACCTTCATTATTTTTTCATAACGCGCCTAAAGAAATATAACTTCAAAAGTATCTAAATGTTTTCACAATTATAAAACCCTGATCTGGTGATACAGGTTTTTAATAAAGTTTATTAATTGAGTCTTATTCTGTTTTTTTTATCTTTCTACAAAAATGTAATAAACACACGACTAGTTTTTCAAAACGTGACGTCATATTGAAACAAATGTGCAAAATGCGAATTTTGACACAATTTTATCTACATAAAATACTCATATCTGATATCATTGCTAATTTTAAAACACTGTTCTGGTGATACACGTTTTTAATAAAATTTATTAATTGCGTCTTATTCTGTTTTTTTATCATTCTACAAAGATGTAATAAACCTGCCAATAATGGTAAATTGAAAATATTTCTTTTCACATTTGTTTCATAAAATGTGACGTTATGTGAAACAAATGTGGAAAATGCGAATTTTAACACCATTTTATTTACCTAAAATACTCAAACAAGAAAATATTAAATCGTACATTTTTAAAGGAGATATTTTTTAATTTTCGAAATGGAATATACATTTGTTTTAACAGTCAAAAATACGTTTTTCGGTCTAAGTGTCCGAACGGAACCCTATTGTTTTGGCAATGCCTGTTTAAAAGAATTTGAATCAAAAATATGTACATTAACATGCAAAGCATTAATTATCCAAAGTATGCATTAAAATGGAACGTATGTGTTATTCATAGTATGCATTAAAATGCAATACATGCCTTATACAAAATGTTTTAAATGGTCAGATCCCTTTTTTGGTGGTTTGCGTTTGGGTGATTTTATAAAATATGAGTAATCAAAATATTCATACAATTTTGTAATATTTGTTTTATAGAATTGACGTTAATAAAGCGGTTAAACCTGAGTCGGACTTCGCGCGATTAATTATCCGTACCCGCAATACCCAAAATTATAAAATAAAAAAAAACTTTTAAATGAAGGCGGATTGATATGAGGATATGTGGTATACGGATTGATATCTTATGTATATTTGAATGAGGATTTCAAATTATCATTACCAATACTTTAGTTTTGATTTGGATTCATATGTAATTACATTGTTTATAATAAAATAAACTGGTAAAATTTAGAAATGTTGCAAAAATGATCCTCAGTGCTTAAAGGTTCTTTGGATTTTCTTTCTCGAATTATTCCGATTATTGCTTTTGAGTGGGATAAGAACCTTTTTAGCCATTGAAATCTATTAAATTACTCAAATTAAGTACTTGAGGACTAAAGTACTTTACTTAAAAACTTGAATTATACAAATTATTAGCTCTAATTAGATACCCCATGGGATAGGGTAACATTTTCAATTTGCCACACATTTTCTTAACAATTGCTTATTTCGAAAATAGTCAACACATGGTACAACCATTCCAAATATTTAATTGCAATTCGTATTCAAGCGAAACGTAACAGATATAAGCAAATATTGCTTGCACATTTAAGTGGGACCAGAAATATTATATTTTATAACCAAAAACATTTTTGTTTATGGTTGAAAATTAACTACCAATACAAAAGAGGTTCACTAAAATAGTACTCGACGTCGAACGTTTAGTTGGTTCGTTTGTTATTATAAAATATATTAAAATGTTTGTTAGTGAAAGAAATTCGTTATCAAGAAAAAAGTTCTGCTTTTGATTGCTTTAATTGAGCGACAGTATAAAAGAAGGGAATATGTATTAACAGTATTAGTTTTAGTCACGGAGCCACAAACCCACCCCTGGACAATCCAAAGGGACTTTACAGCGAAAGTGATATTTTTTATCACTAACTTGGCAGCGAAAGTGATAAAAATGTCACTTCGTTACACGAAGTACAAATAATTCTTGCTGCACTTTTTTTTCATTCACGTCTCATCAAGAGCGATACAGATTCAAAAGAAACATTCCGCTCCCCGCTTACTTCGTTCCTACTCTGAGGTGCATGCAGCCGTATTCATATAAATTGGTATTGATGGGCGACTCCAGTAAGCCCGCCGTGCGCCCGGCGAGACGGTCGTACCTCTTTGGTTTTAGTCCATAGTTTTTCCAATATGGCTATTGGATTTATAAAGATTGGATGAACTGACGATGACTGATGGAAAAACAGATGGTCCCAGGCGCATTTCTGGTTGAAGAACCTCGGAGACTGGTACGGTTTACCGTCAGCGCATTTATTTAAAAGAGGAATGCACGGCCTCATCAAAATCATGATTATCTTCTACGAAAATTAGAGTTAATCCTTTCATTCCTCTATGTAGACGTCTTCAATAATTTTTATTGTTTGTCTATCTACACCGATCCACATTAAAGGTATTCCCACTATTATTTTGATGTTATTCCGCCAGCGAAACATAGTACGAATTAGGCCACTGGTCCCGGTTGGGGACTTACCTTCTGATATATGCCTCTCCTAAGGCTAATTCAATGATGTAGCTCGTTCATATATTATTACGAGTTTTAAATAAAAAACAAAAAAAAATACTATGGGACAATATACGCGCCAGTGCACAATCCAAAGGGGTAACGGCGTTTCAAAATAACATAACGTATATTCACTCATAGTTATATTCCCGACAACTAGATATGTCGTGAAATGGCTAATCGAGTTGTATTGCACATTTTCATCGTAGATTTTTTTATTCAGAGCTTACGCCTTTAACGTGCGACCTACATGAACAGCTGACTTCAAAATACGACGGGTTTCTTTTTTGAGAGTTGGTACATTTATTTTCTTGCTACCTAACAACGCATAAACTATTTGACCAATTGTAACCGAATTGCACACCTAAAGACAGTGTAACATGAAAGATATGATATGATACCGTTTATATTAATGGTACGTTTGTTTCCTTGCTACCTAATAACATGTAAACTATTTGACCAATTATTACCGAATTGCACACCTAAAGACTGTGTAACATGAAAGGTATGATATTGTTCATATTAATGGTACGTTTGTTTCCTTGCTACCTAATAACACTTAAACTATTTGACCAATTGTTACCGAATTGCACACCTAAAGACCGTGAAATATGAAAGTTATGATACCGTTTATATTAATGGTACGTTTGTTTCCTTGCTACTTAATAACGCGTAAACTATTTGACCACTTGTTACCGAATTGCATACGTAAAGGCCGTGTAACATGAATGTTATGATACCGTTTATATTAATAGCTGTGCCCGAGACTTCGTACGCACGGATCTATGGATCAGTTTTTATAAATACATTTCCACTTTTCAACTCTGATTACATCCGTTTGTTCAATGTATGGGTGGGAAACTTCATTGCGCGATTAAAAAAAAACAGATAGCGTAATTTATTGATCTGCATTGGTGCACTGTACATTTGTTTAATTACTTTGCGTCGCGTAGTTAGGCACTTCTTTGATATTTACATTACGTCAGTATGTAATGTAAATTTATCATCTGATTGAGTGAACAGTCTGACATAAAAACATGACCGAAATATGATCTTATTGCATTCTATCATTTATCGTTCATTTTCTAATTATTTCTTTTTCAAATATTTTTGTTGTACAGACAAGCAAAGTTTTGTTTTATTATATGTAGAAAAGCAAAGTTTTATATTAATATATTCAGCTAAATAATGAGGCGGCCGAAGTTTTAAGAGTTCTAAGTCTTTCAATTAAAGTATAAAAGTCTATATTATATATAAATTAAGCAAGCATTTTTAAATTTGGTTTATTGCGAAAAAAGCCTCGACAGAAACCTTTTTTTTTTGTTTTTGCAATATAAATGTTGTCATATAAATGTAAAGCCGTAGTTAAAAAATATTTGATACTCTTTGAATGTTTTCACATTTTATAAGGAGAGTAACATATTTATTCTTTACTGTTTTGTATGATTTCAAACATAAACATATATTGCGTGTCTGTTCATGCATTTTTCACATAATTTCGTAAGGAATACAACGCAAAAGCGGCTTCGCTTTTTTGACGAAACTCTGGGAATCAAGAAATTCCGTAAAGGAGAGTAGAACTACAAAAATAACATTTTATTGTAGTTATTTTTTCCGATCTAATTGGCACGGCGCGAAATACGTCATAGCTGAATTAGTGACGACGTTTTGGGGAGATATTATCCTGTACCTAGGGTCATCAAGGGCAAATATTAGAATGCCGGTCGCTATGGCTAACAATCCTGATTTTATGAAATATATCAAATCTGTAAACATATTAAGAGGAGACGTGTTCGTGTATCTATTATTAAGAATCGGCTGGGGTGGGGCGATATCAGAAATATAATACAATCTGCGAGACATATCACAGTTGCTATGTAAAAAATAGTACACAGTTGAAAATATTATACAAATCAACAGCTTTTCTACGTGTACATGCAGCGTCTTGATAATATACACAAATACTGTATTATAGTTATATAAAGTTGTTTACTTGTACTTTAGTTGGTACTCGCATTAATATGTCGACAATCGAAATTTGTGAAAAAGTATTATATACAGACACAATCGGACTTTATGTAAATGGAAATTATTGATATACCCACATGGTTGTCATATTATTGCTGGTTAACCTTAGAGATATTTGCTTGAGAGATATTTGTAATGCCTGTAAAGTTATAAAATAAAATAAAAAAAATGTTTAGGGTACCTGTATTATATATGCATACCCTGTAGTTTAGTGTTAATAGCCCTTCCAAAAATGTTGAGGGTATGTTATGGACACTTTTTGAATACAGTGATCCATTTACGAAATATTATTATTTAAACTGGTAATTTTTTTTAGAATTACGGGTTGGAATTCCCCTACCAGCTAAACCGCTATTATTGAATATCTGAAAATTATTCACAATAATAGTACGAGTATATATAATGAAATTAAATGGATAATTATCATAGCTGACTGGACTCTGCTAGTTTACGAGTAATATTCGACCAACTTATAACCTATAGTTGAGCTGTAAAAGATTCATAGAAACTTCATACAAATTGTTTAAATAAAATGCAAAAATTACATTTTATTTTAAAATATATATTTATTATGCCAGTAAAAGATAAACTGTAAAATATATTTATATAGTTATATACAAGGGTTCTTAAATAATTATTTTCAACATAGCTCTGCGAGTTATACTCGAACTAAACTAGTTTTTTAATATATGGGCCGATCGTCTGAGATTATTATCGATATCGTTTTCTCACAGTGTTGTTAATATTGTTAACAGTGATGTCTTAGTGGGAGTTGTTGCTGGTGTTCAAAATTTCATTTTTCTAGTTTTAACGGTGTCGAGATTCGTCTGGCACAAACCTTAATTTGACTGACCGTTAAAAATTTCGCCTAAATTATCATAAAATCCGGCATTATATCAAGCTAGTCGAGTGCAGGAAACCCACTGGAATAAATGTTTTACATGTAAAAGAAAAAACTAGTTTCTAGTTGAGTCGAGTGCATGAAACCCACTGGAATAAATGTTTTACATGTAAAAGAAAAAACCACTTCCTAGTTAGCAACGCCTTGTAGACCATGAATATAATTTGGCCTATCGATTTCTCTGAGTGGCGTTTCGTTCGATATAACGCACTGGAATAAACGTGTTGCATGTAAAAGAAAAAGCCGGTTTCTAGTTAGCAACGCTTAGTAGACCATATATATGTTTGGCCTATCGATTTCCGAGTGGCGTTACGTTCAATATGGCGATTTTCTTTGATATCCTTCTAACTCATTCCCCATTACGAGCGCTCATAGCGTAACGCTTTTCGCGACTTAATTTACTTAACCAAGGCTTCGGAGTGTGTCTAAGTGGATTTGCTGACATTTAAGTTTTAAATTGGCTCGTGGCAGTGGCTGGGCCGGGCGTAACGGCTCTCAGAATGCAGTGGCTAGTGGCTATAAGAGTTACGTTAGCGGCTTAGCCTTCGTTAGTCTTTTTCAATATAATGATGCAAGTGGCTAGGGTTTCGTTGCTTTTTTCAGTAATATTTTTTGTCTGTTAATGTACGGAACGCTAAAAACCAGACTTAATAGCAACTACCTATAATTAAGTTTTATCTTTCATATTTTCCATTTTCACAAATCCGATGTTCTTTATAATATGTGAATATCTATGTGAAAGAAGCCAACTTATATACCAATAGTACAGGACGAGAGAACAAAGTGGTTTGTTAGCATCGTTAATTAAATTAGTGGACGCGCCTAAATACTTTCGAATAATTTTGAGGTATCCTGCGAGTCCAACCACCCGTTTGGCTGGAAATTCTGCTCTTGGGCAGTGAAACGGCGTGGTTATATTTCCCTTCCGATTGTACAAAAGCTACGCTGCAAAAATATCGTGACCGATAATAATACGGTGTTCTATAACGATATAAAACTGAGCTAACCCAATCCAACCTAACGTAACTTGCAATCCAACCTAACTTAACTAAACCTATATCGGCATAACCTAACCTTTTTTACGTGACTAGGTGGAAACTTTGATGGTACCATAGTTCCCGTCCGCAGTGACATGCACGATTCTCTTGGGAGAGTGTCCAGTCGTGCGACTAAAACCTCTCATCAGCTTTCTTACGTGAAACCGCAATGAGCATTACTTCAGAAGGATGCTATATTATATTTGGAAAGCTCTCTGTATATTCCATTTATTACACACAATTAGTTAATGACTTTTCTTTTATTTTTTATGCAACGTTGATTCTTCCTTAGAAACCAACAAGAGTCAGGCGAAAGTCAAATTAGAATGTAGAAAATGCATTTTGAGCAACATTCTGTATCCAAAGTTTTGGTACGACTGAAGCAGTTCATTTACTAAAAGTTGATATTTGGTTTTTTTATTGTCTAGAAAGCTCTTGATGACTGTAACGAAACAGTTAATATTTGTATATATACTTCACTTTCTTTGTCCTTTGCTTTAATAAAATGTTTTATTTTTGTATGGGAGGTAAGATAACTTTTTGGGGATCAGCTAAAGGCAGCTATTTGACATTATTACTTCCTGGTTGATACGTAATTCTTGCTGGCAAATCCTTCTTAACATAGTAATTTTTCGTTACGCGACTGTTCCACAAGCACAAAAAAGAATATTTTGTGAAGCCACCCTGCAATCCAAGGAGGTTATAGCAATGATTTTGAGGTCTCCACAAATTGCCCAACTGTGTTACTTGTAATTGATTAACTTCAAAAAAAAAATAGTATCATAACAAACGGAATTTTCTTTTGTTTACATTTCATCTACTTCAAAGTCCCATGTAATAAGAAATACAGCACATATTAGTTGTCGACGGCTTTTCCAGATTTCTAATTCTAAATCCAAAATAGGAGCAGTAAGTTGCTTTTAACTCCTCCGTATTTTTTTTAGTTGTTTGGTGAAATTTTACAACTTCTTTGATCACTAGCCATATTTTTATGAATAAAACATAGGTATAGTTTACTTGATATAATAACACAAAAAAGTACTTGTTGATTCGTAATATTTACAACCATCTATTGGGAAGACGCGTGTACAATAAGCTAATTCAAGCGAAATATTTAACTTCAATTTAAAAGAATATTAGACCTGTCACCACACTTTGATGATTTGATGTGCGAAAGGTGAGGGTAGGACAATAATAATGTTATTACTGTTCTGGTTGTCTGACCCTTGTTCCCTTATGTATTTTTTGTTAAAAATTAGTTCCTTAAGTTACGTTAATACCCCTTATGTATTTTTTGTTAAAAATTAGTTCCTTAAGTTACGTTAATACAGGGTGTCCAGTGACAGATTTCAATGTTTGAAAAATTGTAAAAAAAAAACTACACCCCTAATACAAAGTAGGTTTATTTTAACTTTATAACAACAAATGCGGATTAAATTTTTTAAAAACCACGTTTTCCAAATGGCGGCCATCGAGTCTGACACACTCTTCGAGTCTAGCACGCATGTTTTCAAAAACGCGTTTGCAGAGCGACTGGGTATCCTACTGACTTCGGCTCGAATATTTTCTTTAAGTTGTGTCACAGTGCTCGGATTTGTTTTGTAAACAACGGATTTTAAGTATCCCCATAAGAAAAAGTCACATGGGCTTAAATCGGGTGACCTAGGTGGCCACGGTACGGTACCGTTTCGGGATATGTTTTTTTCCGGAAATAACTGCCGCACTGCATTCACGGACACATTAGCAGTGTGAGCTGTGGCCTCATCCTGCTGGAACCATGTGTTTTGGTTGAAGGATGGACTATTCTGTAGTTCTACTCTGAAAAAGTCATTTAACATCTGGGCATATCTCCCCGAATTCACAGTTACAGTTTGGCCACGTTGATTTTCAAAGAAATAAGGCCCTATGATTGCAGATGCAGACATGGCACACCAGACTGTTACTTTAGGTTTATGTAAAGGCTCTTGATGCATTTGTTTTGGGTTGTGGACATCCCAGTAACGAAAGTTCTGCTTATCCACATATCCTCCAATGTGAAAGTGAGCTTCGTCACTAAAGAATATGTTGCCCATCCGGGTAGCAGTAACACCATAACAGCCAAAACCATAACAGGCTCGACATTTTCATCCGTGGCTACCAATTGTGTAGGTCCTGGCCTGGGCCTATTTAATGTTGATCCTGTAGCTCTGAACCTTGCTACCCATGATTGAATGCTACCCATGATCGATGGTCCATCACGTAATCGACGAATACTGTAACGATTATTAAATCGACGGCGTGCTACAGACAGCGAAAATCCACTCGAAATGTACGCCTCGACGGCAAAAGCGCGGTGCTCTCCACTCCACTGTTCCATGGCTACTAAAACATCCGCATCGCTTGCGCTTCTAACGACGCCCCCCGCGCCCCTCTTATGTGTTTCGTTCAGAAACTATGTTTATTCAAACTTTGAAATCTGCCACTGGAGATCCTGTATTTTGAAGGACAACTCTGGAACTGCATGCCGTGAACAAACTTTATAACGGTCGCGATCTGTTATCGCTTTTATCAAGTCTGTTACCCGAATAATGTACGATCATTATTATATTGAAATTATTGAAATCTCGTAATGTGGTACTTTATTCCCGTGATAATTAAGTTTAATTGTTATTTCTTAAATTAGACTTGATGTTTCTTGTAGTTATGATTATTCTTACTTTTTACATTACGTGAAGGAAACTTAAAAATTATTATTTAAAAAAGTACGTAAAATTATTGAGTCATTTGCATTTCTGCCAATGATTTTTTAAAAGATAGAGTTACAAAATAGTTTTGTTACTAAAATGTTGCAAAATTTTAAACAGAACGATAAACATTTTTTCGCGTTATCGCTTAAGATAATTTTAGAAGTTTCGGAGATTATGCAATGTATTTTTTTAAACTAAGGAAATATCGACATTAACTTTGGTAATGTTTCCCCAGTTTACCACCCTCAGCAGCGTGGAGGCGTACTTAAGACTTGCATGTGTAGTACTTATCGAGAATCAATTCTGAGTGGGACGATATTACTAACACTGTATTGAGTTAGACATATCACGTAAACACGTGAGACATATCACGTAAACACGTGTGACATATCACGTAAACATATCTGTGAGACATATCACGTAAACAATTTTATAAAGAATATTAGGTAAGGATTCTTTGAAAGCAACGAAAGTGTACGGCTATACGTAGATCAATAATTGCGTCTAAATTCACTCGCTATTATTGCCGATTTCTTCTCAATGATGATGTGTGAATCTTTGACAAAGCTGGATGCTTTATATATTGCAATTTGATCGATTCCGAGTCCTGAATGTAGGTGATTTAAAACAAAGCGGCTAGGCGGTCAAATGAAACTTTCATATGCTTTTTGCGTACCTAGAAGTAGCGCCTTAGAAGTAGATCTTCTTGTGACAAACCTTCAAACAAACTGAATATATTTCTGTATATCTGAATGGAGCACCCGTCAAGAAGCTTCTTTGTACCGGTACCTTGAGATTTTCCTCTTGGCTAGCTACCGATTTCCGGTCGGTAGTAGTTATTTCGCATTATCATCAGCGGATCTCTTAAGCCAATAAGTGGTTAATATAGGTTTTTACTTTTGATAATGCTGATGTTTTTCTGGACGGCTGAGCCATGTACAGTTAGACTTTTTTATGAGAGCATTGATTAATTTGCCTTTTCCGTCAATTCTTTTTAGTTTTTTTTTATATTTCTAGGCCTAATACCACCCATTCTCTTCTGAACGTGGTAAATACGCTTAATTAATTTAAAACGAAGACGCGTAAGCGGAGAACCGCGTAACATAATTCAAATTTAAAACCGGCCTTTCGCGTTTTTTCCATTGTCCACGGCTTTCTTACAGGAAAATTGAAACATTGATTTTGGAGTTGAGTAGTTTCTCTCAATTTTATTAAACGAAGTTTCACAGAGCCGCACAGATAGCCATACCATTACAAAATAAGTTTATTGCTTCCCTTTTAATGTCTGAAAAACGGATAATAAACACAATTCTACGGCTTACTTCAAAGTCATATTGATAAATTATCCTGAATTGATGTCTCTCTGACGGCATTTCAGGGCTACAGTGGGCGGCATTTGCAGCGGTGTTGAAAAAGCTCACCTTCAAAGAAGGGCTTCTATTTTAAGCTTCTAAACGTTTAATAGTTTGTTTATTTACTCATGCTAAATGGAAAAAAACGTGACCGCAAAAGAAAAACGGAAAAATAGAAAAAATAAATAAATAGTTAAACGTAAGAAATTTTATTCCAAAATTTTTAGAATTCCGTAGCCAAATTAAGAACTCGTAACAGTTCATGCCCTTCTTTCTGTACGTCTGTTGTCATAGCCATTTTACTCGCAAATTACTAGTCCTATAAAGCTTAAATTTGGCAAGGCCACAAATTTTTTATAAAGTTTAATATTCATGTTAAAAAAATTTTAGTACGTAAAGGAAAAGAAATCACTCGACATGTAAAGTGAGGATAATTTTTTTAATTTTTATTTAAACCATATCTAAGAAAAAGGGCTAGATTTTTCAAAACATTCTAGGCTGTCTATCGCACTGGTCTACAAAATTAAAACCTTTTTTGCCCCACCAAAATTTATAGCAAATTTTGAATGTACTATGGCTATCCAACAATAATATGATAATGAAAAAAAATTGAAACATCAGTTTTTTTGTGACAGAAAATCAGACAGTTATAATTACTAAATGTACAATTATAATTGTACATATTTACGATTTTCGCGAGTATTTGGCATGTGGTAGGTTCCTTTTAAGTTTCCAGTAGTAATCAGCTAATACTCCTAAATTCTTTTTCCCTTCATAACGCTTCTCTATTAAGGAAATGTCCGGATGAAATCTCTTGTCTCGTTCGTCACTTACAGCGCTTAGGTTTTCGGGGATGAAATCCAAATGCGGGTCCAGGATATGTATTTTCAAGGACACATGACACCCCAAAACTTTGTATGAGAATATAAGTTCGTTAATTTCTTGCTCTACGATTTCCTAAAAGAAATGTTAACGATATTAATAAAACATTAACAAAACATTTCCAGGCAATTTTTTCATGAACATTAATTTTCTGTTCAAAACTCTTATTCTTCATTACGAAAGAGACCAAAGCGTCCGGAACACGTTTTTCTCGACCGCTGGCGAACGTACGATTGCCTACAAATTTCAGTGTACCTTTTATATAGATTTAATTTAGTGATTTTTATACATTTTTTGAGAACTTAGTGCTTTATTTTGACTAAGACAGATAGTGCAATTTTGCTTCTCAACTCGAAAGATTCCCAACTCGAAACTATATTCGTAATAAACTGAATCTTTTATCATTAATTTGCGATGAATTTGAGATAAGTCAACCCAAATTACGTCTGTTTCACGATTTTTTTCTACTTAAATAACTCACAACTTATAGTAACAGATTTTTTTAAATCCTTTCCTTAGTTTAAAGGTAATTAGTGTATCTTTCTAATGATAAATTATTTATGAACATATGTTGCATGTTTCTGTAGATTTATCAGATTTTAATCCACCCGTAACGGAAAGATATGCGCGATAGTCACTTATGACCTTAAGGAGGTTTCCAGTTAAGCATATATTCTTTCACAGCCGATAGCATGCTTTGAGCAGCTGAATTCGATCGATTCGCAAAGACTGGCTAAATCTGTTCGACAAATTGTGAATTAATGCCGACCAATGTGACTAATCTCGATACGAACGCCGAAGATGAATGCCGTTGAATGAGCATAACACGCGACTGACAAATACTTTACGTGAGGCTGTCTACAAAATTGGACGGAACACATCATCGGAAGTTCATCTTGCACTCGGCTGTTTATTGTATTATCGAGAGAAATAAATGTCTCGTCTTTTCAAATTTATTCTATTAAATTATGAGCAATCCAATGCAGAAACTAAAGTTGGCAGAAGATGGAAAATATTGGACGTCTGACGTCGAGTTTTTTTTAATTTTACTTTCGCGACCATTCGCAAACTTGCTGAAATGTTGTTTTCATATTTGTTGGCTTTTTTTATTTTGTTCTGAGAGACGAGTGAGGCTTATCAAGTTACGAAGCGCTCAAAAGAACTACGATACGCTCTTTGCTTGTTTGAAATGTTTCTTTAAATGCATTTAAATCCGAAACGTTGTTTAGATCGAGATACAAAGCTGGCACTTTAAATGTTTTACCCACCTCTCTATATTGTGAAGCTGCCTCTCACTCGAGTAGAGTAAGTAGCAATAATAAAATAGCATTCGTCTAGCTGGAAACATTTAGTTCGCTTCTTCTTTCTCATATGGGCAATTCTTGGAAAAGCTTTTGACCGGTCGATATCCTAGGGACTACTACTATAGTTCCGATTAGATTGTAGTTTTTTTTTAAATTTGTCGCGGTATATTAAATTAAACAAATAAGTTATGGAAAATACGCTATTTTTTTGTTTCGTTATACATGTTGTTTTTTTATTTTTTGTGATTATAAAATATTCATAGTGTTGGATTCAAATAACACTATTCGTTGCAGCAACGCGCACCTTTCGCTACGCCATTTTCTCACGGCTCGATATCGCAATTAACTTCAAATTTGTGTAACGTATCCTGGTCAGATATTTTTATTGTGAGAACGAGTTATTTGCAGAAAATTGTTGGACAAATTTGGAAATTTTTTCAAATAAAATACACTAAATTTTGAGCCCAACCACTTAAACACGCACATGCACGCATTTTTAACTTTTTTTCAGACGCTGTTGATGCCAAATAAAAAATAATAATTTATTTTTTTATGGAAACTGACAATGATTTCATTATGGAAGTCCAATAAATACGAAATTAAAAATGTATTTCTGGTTAATACTGGTAGATTTACATCGCTTGTCGTCGTCTCTAATAAAATAATAAATTTCTATCAGACTATTTATAATATATAATATATAATATAAATAATAAACTGTTACTATTATATATTCTTCTTAGTCAGCAGTACAGTCTGCTTTCCCAATCTGCTCACTCCAGGCAGTACGACTTGATGCAAGGTTTCTCCACCTGTTGACTCCCAAAATTTTGAAGTCTTTCTCTACACTGTCCAACCACCTTGTAGGTAGTATTCCACTTCTCCTTGTACCTTGAATCATCGCGAACGTCAGTTTTTTAATTGGGTCCAGATCTTTCCGTCGAAAAACGTGTCCCAGCCATCTGATTCTGTAGGACTTGATTACTCTCAAAATGTTTGCTTGTTCATATTTAGTATAAATTTCATTATTGTATAAGCTTCTCCAGATATTATTTTCTTTGACCGCTCCAAAAATTGATCGAAGGATTTTTCTTTCAAAGATCGGTAGCCTATTCTCTTCTGGTTTATTATATCTTACGTTTTATAACTATACAATAGCAATAAGTGGCAATCGTACTTTTTACAATTATAGCAGAATCTCACGACGCCTAAGTATATTTAGAACCAATTGGTTAGGTGGTGATAGGCGATTAGTAAGAAATTAACGTTCCTTTTTACCACAACCTGCCCCGTTTTCATCCGTCACTACAAACAATCTCAAGAAAAGTTGTCAGGTACTGTAATATTAATTGCATAGTTATAGGACTAATCTCATCTCAGTCCATCTCGGAAATATTTGTTGTAAAAAAACTCCATGTTTATATTTTGTTTCCCCATCTACACATTTTTAAACAACTATACTATTACTTCGTTCTAATTGAAAATATAAGTTAGAGCTGCAACTACTAAAACCGACAAAGTGCGAATCTGACTCGTGCATCAACGGTGTTGTACCTCGTTGAAGTTAAATTATTTATTATAAATCATCATTAATATGAACTTCTTAGCGTAATAAATATTTAATAAAACCCAATATATCGTGAATATCACACCCTTTTTTTTTTAAACAAAACAATATTACTAACCATTGATTAATCATTCCAAATTTCCTAACGTACAGATAAATTTGTTACATAAAATCGTACGGATAAATTTATTACATAACATCGTACGGAAAAATTTGTTACATAACATCGTACGGATAAATTTGTTACATAACATCGTACGGAAAAATTTGTTACATAAAATCGTATGGATAAATTTGTTACATAACACGGCACGGATATATTTTTTACATAACATCGTACGGATAAATTTGTTAAATAAAATCGTACGGATAAATTTGTTACATACAATTGTACGGATACATGTGTTACATGACATCGTACGGATGAATTTGTGTTAATATGGATTTGTTTGTGTGACGGGGATGTTTGGGATCGCATAGAAGCTAAAGCTTATTTTTTTAGAATTATTATCTGTCGCTCTGATAGAGACGCACGCGAAACTACTGAGTCGATTTTAAAGATATTTTTGCTGGGACGATACTTGGATTAAGATTTAGTCTATGTTTGGTTCTGATCGAATATTCTAAATCACCATATCGTTATGGTTTTCCTACAACCCTTACATAGACTTCTAGAAACAGTTTTTTTTAAATAATTTGTCCAAGAGTTTTGGAAATAAACTGGTAGGTGGAAGGGAGAAATATTTTTTCCACATTTTCAGCATGTCTCTGAATAAATACTACCTCTGAAATTATTAACAAAATAATTTCCGAGACCCTATTAACTAGCTTATTTAAATGATATCATACACTATATATGGCATTTTTTTTATTTAAAATTTTTTGTCGAATAATTGATTTGTCTCCAAAAAACAGGGTACGAAATTTCACCGCCGAAAAATTTTCATAAGTCTAAACATTCATAGGAGAAAATTAGCAGGAAATAGAGAGGATAGTAAATGAGAAAGGCATGCATGAGAGAGGCATGCTGCCTCCAAAGACGTCATGTTAAGACATATCATTAGCGGTGTAAAAGTGGTCCACAAAATACAGTGAAATTGCTTGTCTTCAACAGAGCTATCTCTTTGATAAATGGCCCTTTTTGAAAACTGGGCACAACATTTTTCCATTCGACAATGAAAGAAAAATTTCATAAGCGAAAAGTCTACTGAGGTACAAACAATTGAAACCTAGCGAGTAACTATAGAAGAAAATTAGTACGAATTGGAAAAGGGAAGTAAACATACTGCCTTCAAAGACGTTGTATTCATTGGCATTCTAAAAGAGATCAAGTCATTCTTTAATACAGCTATCTTATGTATGCGTGCTCTCTTCGAAACAAGGTACAACATTTTTCCATTCAACCATAAAAGAAACATTTCTTGAACGAAAAGTCTCTACTGAGGTACAAACAATTGAAACCTAGCAAGTATCCATAGGAGAAAATTAGTACGAATTGGAGAAGGGAAGTAAACATACTGCCTTCAAAGACTTTATATTGAGACGTATCATTAGCACTCTAAAAGTGATCAAGTCATTCTGTAATATAGCTATCCTACGTATACGTGTTCTCTTTGAAACAGAGCAATATATTTTCCATTTAACAAACGAGAAATAAATTTCGTAAATGGAGATTTGTTAAGCTGGAAACGGTAGAAAGATAGCGTTTTTTAAATTATTTTAGTATTAAGTATTTTGTTCTCATATTTATATATCTAAGTAATGGGATAGGTTTATATTAGTTAACTATAAGTAATAACCAGTCAAAAGTTAATGAAAAACATAGTCATCCATCGCTCATATTGTCATATATCTAATAAAAAGAAAAGTTAAAAACAAGTTGAAAAAAGTGAAAACAAGAGCAGAGAGAGAGTGAAGAGAAGAAGATCCGCACAAAACGTAGGATGAGAATGTCGGCGAGCATAAAAATACCTGTCAAGAACCACTTTGCTTTGTAACACCAGGCGTTCAATAATGTTTTGCTGAGGATATGGTCGGTTTCAGAACTATAGAGGTGCAACCTAATCTTTTTAATTAAAAAAATCTCCATCTTATTACCCTTTTACTACGCACATATTCACAAACTTTAAAGTATATAATTTTTTTCGTTGCGCGGTTTAATAATAATATATTACCAAAATTTAAATGACAGGTAAACTATCGGCGACATATTTATTAACGAATTCTTCATTTCACCGTCTCGCTTGCATATGGGCTTGCGTGCCCTTGTTGGCTTGCCGTGATCCGGCGTAAGCTCGTACCGCGGTTCGTAGGTCGGTTTCGTAGCTCGGTTTCGTAGCTCGATTTTGTAGCTCCACGAAAATACCCAAAATACTCATAGATTCACGCTCAATAATATAATATTCAATTTTTATTTAAATTACCATATTATAGTGTACAGTAAATATACTTATCGGTATATAAGAAAGGAATACCCGCAAAATGATTATTGTCAAATTGTATTTTTTCATCGTTTTGTACGTTCTATTAAAACTGCCATTTAGAGTTTAGCAAAAAATTCATAAATATAACTACTACCACAGATACTTGTAGTAAAATTTCAGACCTTGTAAAATTTTAGGACTCGATATATTTTCAGAGGCTAATCGCATGTTCAACTCTATTTTTTTTTTATAATTTTTATCACTAAACAATCTTATTAAATATGTTTGAGAATTTGAGATCACGAAAATAGACAAAAGTACGTCTGTTTTCTCGGCCGTTCTTTGTCAAGAATTGCGACCTGTAAACCACTGTAGATCATAATAAATATAGTAAAAAATGCCATTATTTCTAGAGGAAGATATCCTCTTTCCGAAAAATCTTGTCCAAACCTTATTGTTTTCTTGAAAAATTAATTGAGTTATAATTATTTTTAATGTGAAGACTCTAGACTGGTACGCTAATCGACAATAAACCCGCGTCCGCGAGGTGTGCAATTAGTAGGAAGCAGAATAGCGAAGCAAACGTAGTCTTTAAAGATATTGTGATAACTAAACATGGCATTTGCGCTCAAGATGCGGTTGTTAGTCGAGTAGTAGTCGTTGAATATCGAATTCAACAGGATGTCCGTTACGGGGTTCGTCCTCGAGATTGTAGTCCTCATTCCTGAATTTTCTGAATCAAATCTTTGCCGTCGCGTAAGAGAATGTGGATTCGCCTATGCATTCGCATGACCATATTATTTGAGTCAGTCTTTGCACCGTGACTCAGACGAAATTCGTAAAGTAATAGAATCCATATTTGATATCGATTAAAATCTGACTGTTGTCAACTGACTACACCTTGGCCTATTTATACCCTACAGTAAAACCTTCTAGAAGTTTCGAGAATCTTTCTAGAAAAGTCCCGAAGTTGTGGCTAAAAGTTTACTAGCCAATCTAATATGTTGAAGGATACATAGTGTTTGAATATATTAATTTAATTTTTCACCATATGAATGTACTGTCTAGTATACATTTTATAGGTGTAAAAATTAAAATACATAGAGCGCCGTCGATTGATGTATATAAGTACACTAATCATTTTTGTAATAACCAAGCATCTAGAATCTAGGCACTTCTTTGTGTGTCTCTACTAATTCATTGTAAACAGATTTTTGAAGACATTAAATTTGTAAATCTTCAGATTAAGTGAACCGTTTCCGATGTAATGAAAACTAAATGTTACTTCAAGTACGTTCACAACCAAACAATCTTAATGCATTCTATTGATTATCTTTCATTCCCCAAATTAACTTTTTTGAAAATTTTCTCAATGTACAATATAAGAATAGTTTACAATTTTGTTATTTGTATAGGTAAAAATAAAATGCTCAAAAGTAACGCCATGAAAATGCTTTGATGCGCTGGGTGCTGAGAGTAGAGGCCGGGCGGATACCCAAATTAGATGGTAGCTCACAAAATTCCACCCTTGGTTCCATCAGCTCAATTATGATTGTGAAAGTCGATGGACCGGAAATGTTATTATGTTTTAGTTCTAACGTAGATTTTTAGGGAAAAAGGGACTCTAAGTACAAATATGACCACGCAGGTTAGTGTGAAAGTGATTCGCTTATATGGAGTGCATTTTTTCTGTGTCAGCTTTTAACTTTTTTTACCCGAGTACCTTCGACTTTTGTACTGACTTCTTATTGCGAGACTTAGCCGCATCCTTCTTGTTCTCTTGTGCGCGTTTCTTTGCATCAGACGGCATTGTTAGAATTAATTTACTGAAAAATTCAAATACTTTAAGTTCGTATGAATAAAATGGTGTGTCATCATAAATCCCGCATTGTAAAACGTCATCTGCTGCAATGCATACCAACATTTAGATATCGAAGGCAAACGTCATTGTACGCACTTTCGAGTGCTTGGTAAATCAGGATATTTGACACGAAACATTCAGTTAACGTACGAAACGTACGAACATCTAGTTTAGCGACGTGGTATCTAATTTTTAACTATGGTTCTAAATTTAGTTAACGATTTTAAAGTATTTAAAATACAGATGTCATTAACAAATTAAAATATACTATTTACTGAACGGAGAATCACTGAATATAAGTTCATCTATATTTTAAAACTATAATTAGATAGTTATTTAACTTACAAGTTATTTTATTTAATTATTGAAAGAGAAGAACGGTTGCACTTCGTCTCGCGTCTTACACGTGCTAGTTTCAAAAGATAGAGTATAGACTAGAAATATAAAGATATGTTAGTTTTGGATTAGTTTATAGACACAAAGTTAAGTTCTTATTCAATAAATACAAATTAGCTTAAAAGTAAAATATGATTACTGATTTTAAATGAAACTAATGTTTCTTTACATAATTATTTTTATGTTGTTGTATCACACTCTATTCAAAATATTTCATTTCATAACTTAATATTTTATTAACAAGTAATATTTAACAACTTATTACGAAAACAATTTAACTAGTTTATCTTGTATTATTATGAGGTTTAGTACATTTCAAATTTAAAATATTTCAATCCAAATTGTAAAATTGAATTTAATACAAATTTAAATTAATTACAATGCATTTAAAATTCTATGGTTTTAGCTATGAAATAGAACGAAACAATAATGTAAGTTACATAAATAGAAGTTTTAGAGTGAATTTTAAAAATAAATTTATTTAATTTTAGACTCACATTTCCATAAATTTAAGACGCAAATCGTGCAAATATTTTAATGAAATGGGCACAGGTGCAAATATTTTAATTTTACAAAAAGTTTAAAGAGTGAAGTCATATTAATTGTCTATGTATCTGATTTACGTGTTGAAATCATAGAACAAAATTTTTACTCTATGCCCAAAGTCTGTCATTGGGGGGTCTGGTTGGGTTGAGCCAATGATGTAAAGGTAGCGCCGGCCCCTCTCTACCCGAGAGAGTGGGCCGCGCGCGTCTTCTAACATCTTTGGGTTGAGCAGTCGGCGATTATTTTTCTAGACGTCATTCCAGCACAGTCGGCCGAGGTGGCTGGTCGTTCTTACTTTGGTAGGTCGTGATTATGCTTTTATTATTTTTTATTATTTATGTGTTAATTTAATTTTACACATAAATAACACTAAAATAATAAAATGATGCAATTTTCTTTTTCATAATTATTAAGCTTTGTGTTTATTATTGCAGGTTTGTTCATTTTGGCGGGTTTTCAACTCTTAACTATTTGGGTGTCGTTCGAAAATCAACTCGCAGACTTTGGTAAGTGAACTAAATTTTTAATTTTCTAATTTCAATTCTTTCTTTTATGTGTTTATAACTTTTAAATCATGAATAATTTAATTTTCTTCAGGTCTTATATTTTTCTTTCAACGTGAAAATTGTTACGTTTTTTTGTATAATTTTCACTCGCGTAATTACTCTTATACGTATCACTTTACGTTGCAATTAATATGGCGGTTATTAACGGCAAAGTAAAAAATAATATAAATGTATATCATCAATAATCTATAAAACAAAACGCGTTGTAATTTGGAATTAACGATAATTTTTTTATGTCCCGAAGTTAAGGGAACATGGAAAATTTCGAACCTTTGAGACATTTAAACTGATGTGCAATCTCGTTAAAAATGGTTCGATTGAAACGCAAAAGGCATTTTTTTTATCTAGTTTTACAGTTAGAGATTAGAAAGTGAAATAAAAAAATGTTTTTTCAATTTTAAATCCAGTCGTTAATTTTGTTTAATTGCATATTGAAAGTACGAGATTTTTTGCATTTTTTTTATTAATCGTTCTACAATCGTCAATAGCGGAGTTATTCGCTCTAAAGTAAAAAAAAACAATTTTGATTTTAACTGGTAAAAACTCGCAAGAAAGTTCACTTTAAAATTATGTCAAAATTCGCATATTTCACATTATTTATAGAACATGGCGTCATCTTTTGCAAAGCGATTTAATGAATAATGTCTTTACGGTTTTTGAAAGAGTCACCAATTACCATGAAAAATGGATTAGATTTTTTTCCACGTATCCCACATAGTCACACTTGCCGTTACATGTAAAAGAAACTAATTGATCATCGCAATTTTATTAAAAGGCTGAACACATATAATCTGTTAATGAAATTAATGTCATAATTATGTCGATAAAAAAATGTTTGAAGCGTAAATCCGATGGTGTAACCTCATTGTGTTGCGCTTTCGGCAATGTTAATGGCGGCGGTGATATATTCTATAAATTTTTTAAGAAAAAATAAATTTACTTTATTACAACGTTAGTTTCGCTAAATGTATAGTTAAAACAAGAGACTATGATCCATTTTAAATTATTGGATTACAAATTCAAGATTTTAATAAAGCTGCAATGATCTTTTAAGTATCGACAAAATGAATGTTAAATTTTGAAGTTTTCATTCATTTTTAAACAGCGTTATCCGGAGAGTAGCCCGATTAAAATGAAAGAAAAAATATTTTAAATTTGAAATTTCATACTTTATTTCTTAAACATTCCATCTACGATTCTTGCAAAGTTATAATTTACTTATGTACGCTTACTTCTATAGCACAATACAAGAATAACTTTACTTAGCACACAAATAATGAATGGAAATACAATAATAAAACGACTAGAGCATGATTATAAATACGGTTGGTAAAATCTAAATTCAATCAAATCATTAAATTTTAAGAATTAAAATCTAAAATTTATTTGAGAGATAAGTTATCCACCATTTTATTTTTCTGCAGCTCTCCATTTCAAGCCAATCATCTGCCATACCGTTTCCAAATTATTGCACTTTGACTTTATTATTTTGTCATGCAGAGTAGTAAACAGTTCGATTTTACTTTAAAATGAAATTTAAAATTGATTTTAATTATTTTACAAATTTAAACGAATATACGGCATTCAATTTAATATGAAATTTAAAATTGAATTTAATTATTTTACAAATTTAAATGAATATTCGGTATTCAATTAAACACGTGTATATAATTAATTGTTACATTTACTAAAACGATCTAAATAAAGTTTAATTAATAATGAAATGAAATGAATATGCTGATAATTTATTTCAATTTATTAATCTCGAGTATTTAATAATTTATACCGAATTCGTAACGGTCTGGTAGGTGATTCGCTTACAATAGAAAGCAAGCAGAAAAATCGAATGGTGAATACTTATCTGTCAAATAAACTAAATATATGTTTAGTGAGAATGAAATTGGGTGTCGAATTTTTTGTTGCATCACCAACTTCATCCTATAGTTTTAAAATTTCACCTTCATTATTTTTTCGTAACGCGCCTAAAGAAATATAACTTCTGTGATACAAGTTTTTAATAAAGTTTATTAATTGCGTCTTATTCTGTTTTTTTAACATTCTACAAAAATGTAATAAACCTACCAGTAATGGTAAATTGAAAATTGTTTTTTTCATATTTGTCTCATAAAACGTGACGTCATATAAAACAAATGTGGAAAATGGGAATTTTAACACCATTTTATCTACATAAAATATTCAAACAAGAAAATATTAAATCGTACATTTTTAAAGGAGATATTTTTTGATTTTCGAAATTGAATATACATTTGTTTTAACAGGCAAAAATAAGTTTTCAGTCTACGAATCCGAACGGAACCCTATTGTTTCGGCAATGCCTGTTTAAAAGCATTTGAATCAAAAATATGTACATTAACATGCAAAGCATTAATTATCCAAAGTATGCATTAAAATGCAATGTATGTGTTATTCATAGTATGCATTAAAATGCAATACATGCCTTATACAAAATGTTTTAAATGGTCAGATCCCTTTTTTGGTGGTTTGCGTTTGGGTGATTTTATAAAATATGAGTAATCAAAATATTCATGCAATTTTGTAATATTTGTCTTATAGAATTGACATTTAATAAAGCGGTTAAACCTGAGTCGGACTTCACGCGATTAATTATCATTGCAGTACCCAAAATTATAAAATTAAAAAAACAACTTTTAAATGAAAACGGATTGATATGAGGATATGTGGTACACGGGTTGATATCTTATGTGTATTTGAATGAGGATTTCAAATTATCATTTTTTAACTATCAATACTTTAGTTTTAATTTGGATTCATATGTAATTACATTGTTTATAATAAAATAAACTGGTAAAATTAAGAAATGTGGCTAAAATGATCCTCAGTGCTTAAAGGATCTTTGGATTTTCTTTCTAGAATTATTCCGATTGTTGCTTTTGAGTGGGATAAGAACCTTTTTAGCCATTGAAATCTACTAAATTACTCAAATTAAGTACTTGAGGACTAAAGTACTTTACTTAAAAACTTGAATTATACAAATTATTAGCTCTAATTAGATACCCCATGGGATAGGGTAAAATTTTCATTTTGCCACACATTTTCTTAACAATTGATTATTTCGAAAATAGTCAACACATGGTACAACCATTCCAAATATTTAATTGCGATTCGTATTCAAGTGAAACGTAACAGATATAAGGCAAATAATGCTTGCACATTTAAGTGGGACCAGAAATATTATATTTTATAACCAAAAACATTTTTGTTTATGGTTGAAAATTAACTAGCAATACAAAAGAGGTTCACTAAAATAGTACTCGACGTCGAACGTTTAGTGGGTTCGTTTGTTATTATAAAATATATTAAAATGTTTGTTAATGAAAAAAAATTGTTATCAAGAAAGAAAACTGTCTTATTGCCCACCGTGGTTGCCTTTAATTGAGCGATAGTATAAAAGAAGGGAATATGTATTAACAGTATTAGTTTTAGTCACGGAGCCACAAACCCACCCCCGGATAATCCAAAGCGACTTTACAGCGAAGGTGATATTTTTTTATCACTTCAAGTGATAGAAATATCACTTCGTTATCATCACAGGTGTAATGATCGAGAGCGAAACAGATTCACAGTACGAATTAGGACACAGATCAAACGAAACATTCCGCTCCCCGCTTACTTCATTTCTACTCTGAGGTGCACGCGGCCGTTTTCATATAAATTGGTATTGATGGGGGACTCCAGTAAGCCCGCCGTGCGTCCGGCGAGACGGTCGTACCGCTTTAGTTTTAGTCCATACTTTTTCCAATATGGCTATTGGATGTATAAAGATTATATCTATAATTGAGACAAGATCATGTTTGCTTATTAAAACTATATAATTATGGTTTAGCGGCTAAACACTTCTATTAAGTACATCCCCTAAGTTTCTCGGCAGTTTTTAATCGGGGTGGAAATATTAGAGTGTTAAGCAAGATTTTGTAATGTGTACAGAAGTATTAAGAAGAATTGAAAACTTTCGAGACAGGCGTTCTTGCTTGCTTTCGAAATAGGTATTTATTGTGAATTCCGCATTTCTTGGGTCGGCAAGGTTAGCAATGTGGAGGTTCTAGAAAGAATGCAGATAGACAAAGGATTCGTAGAGACCACATAAACACGCCGGGGTCATATGGAGTTCAAAATATCGTTTGGGAAAGTAACTCTACTTGCCAGCGTGACAGGGAAAACCAGATGGTCCCAGGCGCAGTTCTGCGCGCCAGTGCATAATCCAAAGGGGTAACGGTGTTTTAAAATAACGTAACGTATATTCACTCAAAATTATATTCCGACAACAAAATATGTCGTGAAATGGCCAATCGAGTTGTATTGAAAATTTTCATCTTAAATCTTTTATTCAGAGGTTTACGCCTTTAACATGCGACCTACATATATACGGCTGATGTCAAAATACGACGGGTTTCTCTTTCGAGAGCAGGCACGTTTGTTTCCTTGATACCTAATAACACGTAAACTATTTGCTCAATTGTTACCGAATTGCACATCTAAAGGCCGTGTAACATGAAAGTTATGATATGATACCGTTTATATTAATGGTACGTTTGTTTCCTTGATACCTAATAACACGTAAACTATTTGACCAACTGTTACCGAATTGCACACCTAAACACAGTGTAACTTGAAAGTTATGATATGATACCGTTTATATTAATGGTACCTTTGTTTCCTTGCTACCTAAATAACACGTAAACTATTTGACCAATTGTTACCGAATTGCACACCTAAAGGCGTGTAACATGAAAGTTATGATACCGTTTATATTAATGGTACGTTTGTTTCCTTGCTACCAAATAACAAGTAAACTATTTGACCACTTGTTACCGAATTGCACACCTAAAGGCCGTGTAACATGAAAGTTATTATACCGTTTATATTAATAGCTTTGCCCGAGACTTCGTATGCACGGATCTATGGATCAGTTTTTATAAATACACTTCCACTTTTCAACTCTGATTAGACCCGTTCGTCCAATGTATGGGTGGAAAACTTCATTGCGCGATTAAAAAAACAGATAGTGTAATCTATTGATCTGCATTGGTGCACTGTACATTTGTTTAATTACTTTGCGTCGCGTAGTTAGGCACTTCTTTGATATTTACATTACATGAGTACGTATTGTATCATAAATTCATTTATGGAAATATTAAATTGAAGAGTGAACAGTCTATGACATAAAAAAAATGAATGTACCTTCAGATTGACCGTATTTTTTAAACTAATTCCATATGGCTCGGGTAAGTAGTGTTACCTGATGCGTGCACACAAACGCATAGACAAAATTTAGAAATATGATCTTATTGCGTTCTATCATTTATCGTTCATTTTCTAACTATTTTTTTACAAATATTTTCATTGTACAGACAAGCAAAGTTTTGTTTTATTATATGTAGAAAAGATTTGTATTAATATATACAGATTTGATAAGAGTTAAGTTTAATCAAATCGGTCATTTAATAAATCATTTAGAACATCATTGTTAAATATCGCGCTAAATAATGTGGCGGCCGAAGTTTTACTACTTCTAAGTCTTTCAAGTAAAGTATAAAAGTCGATATTATATATTAATTAAGCAAGCATTTTTAAATTTGGTTTATTGTGGAAAAAGCCGCGACAGAAAGCTTTTTTTTGTTTTTGCAATATAAATGTTGTCATATAAATGTAAAGTTAAAAAGTATTTGATACTCTTTGAATGTTTTCACATTTTATAAGCACAGTAACATATTTATTTTGAACAGTTCGTGAAAGGGATAAGAATGTATGCTTTAAAACATAAACAGAAATTGCGTGTCTGTTCATGCGTTTTTCACATAATTTCGTAAGGAATACAACGCAAAAGCGGCTTCGCTTTTTTGACGAAACTCTGGGAATCAAGAAATTCCGTAAAGGAGAGTAGAACTACAAAAATAACATTTTATTGTAGTTATTTTTTCCGATCTAATTGGCACGGCGCGAAATACGTCTAGCTGAATTAATGACGACGTTTTGGGGAGATATTATCCTGTACCTAGGGTCATCAAGGGCAAATATTAGAATGCTGGTCGCTATGGCTAACAATCCTGATTTTATGAAATATATCAAATCTGTAAACATATTAAGAGGAGACGTGTTCGTGTATCTATTATTAAGAATCGGCTGGGGTGGGGCGATATCAGAAATATAATACAATCTGCGAGACATATCACAGTTGCTATGTAAAAAATAGTACACAGTTTAAAATATTATACAAATCAACAGCTTTTCTATGTGAACATGCAGCGTCTTGATAATATACACAAATACTGTATTATAGTTATATAAAGTTGTTTACTTGTACTTTAGTTGGTACTCGCATTAATATGTCGACAATCGAAATTTGTGAAAACGGATTATATACAGACACAATCGGACTTTATGTAAATGGAAATTATTGATATACCTACATGGATGTCATATTATTGCTGGTAAACTTGAGAGATATTTGTTTGAGGGATATTTGTAATGCCTGTAAAGTTAAAAATAAAATAAAAAAAATGTTTAGGGTACCTGTCTTATATATGCGTACACTGTAGTTTAGTGTTAATAGGCCTTCCAAAAATGTAGTGGGTGTGTTATGGACACTTTTTGGATACAGTGATCCATTTTCGAAATATTAACATTTAAACTGGTAATTTTTCTTAGAATTACGGGTTGCTTTTTGTCTACCAGCTAAACCGCTATTATTGAATGTCTGAAAATTATTCACAATAATAGTACGAGGATACATAATGAAATTAAATGGATAATTATTATAGCTGACTGGGCTCTGCTAGTTTTCGAGTAATATTCGACCAACTTATAACCTATAGTTGAGCTGTAAAAGATTCATAGAAACTTCATACAAATTGTTTAAATAAAATGCAAAAATTACATTTTATTTTAAAATATATATTTATTATGCCAGTAAAAGATAAACTGTAAAATATATTTATATAGTTATATACAAGGGTTCTTAAATAATTATTTTCGACAGAGCTCTGCGAGTTATACTCGAACTAAACTAGTTTTTTAATATATGGGCCGATCGTCTGAGATTATAATCGATATCGTTTTCTCACAGTGTTGTTAATATTGTTAAGAGTGATATCTTAGTGGGAGTTGTTGCTGGTGTTCAAAATTTCATTTTTCTAGTGTTAACGGTGTCGAGATTCGTCTCGCACAAACCTTAATTTGACTGACCATTAAAAATTTCGCGTAAATTATCATAAAATCCGGCATTATATCAAGCTAGTCGAGTGCAGGAAACCCACTGCAATAAATGTTTTACATGTAAAAGAAAAAACTAGTTTCTAGTTGAGTCGAGTGCATGAAACCCACTGGAATAAATGTTTTACATGTAAAAGAAAAAACCACTTTCTAGTTAGCAACGCTTTGTAGACCATGAATATAATTTGGCCTATCGATTTCTCTGAGTGGCGTTTCGTTCGATATAACGCACTGGAATAAATGTGTTGCATGTAAAAGAAAAAGCCAGTTTCTAGTTAGCAACGCTTAGTAGACCATATATATGTTTGGCCTATCGATTTCCGAGTGGCGTTTCGTTCAATATGGCGATTTTCTTTGATATCCTTCTAACTCATTCCCCATTACGAGCGCTCATAGCGTAACGCTTTTCGCGACTTAATTTACTTAACCAAGGCTTCGGAGTGTGTCTAAGTGGATTTGCTGACATTTAAGTTTTAAATTGGCTCATGGCAGTGGCTGGGCCGGGCGTAACGGCTCTCAGAATGCAGTGGCTAGTGGCTATAAGAGTTACGTTAGCGGCTTAGCCTTCGTTAGTCTTTTTCAATATAATGATGCAAGTGGCTAGGGTTTCGTTGCTTTTTTCAGTAATATTTTTTGTCTGTTAATGTACGGAACGCTAAAAACCAGACTTAATAGCAACTACCTATAATTAAGGTTTATCGTTCATATTTTCCATTTTCACAAATCCGATGTTCTTTATAATATGTGAATATCTATGTGAAAGCAGCCACCTTATATACCAATAGTACAGGACGAGAGAACAATGTGGTTTGTTAGCATCGTTAATTAAATTAGTGGACGCGCCTAAATACTTTCGAATAATTTTGAGGTATCCTGCGAGTCCAACCACCCGTTTGGCTGGGAATTCTGTTCTTGGGCAGTGTTTCACGGCGTGGTTATATTTCCCTTCCGATTGTACAAAAGCTACGCTGTAAAAATATCGTGACCGATAATAATACGGTGTTCTATAACAATATAAAACTGACCTAACCCAATCCAACCTAACGTAACTTGCAATCCAACCTAACTTAACTAAACCTATATCGGCATAACCTAACCTTTTTTACGTGACTAGGAGGAAACTTTGATGGTACCGTAGTTCCCGTCCGCAGTGACATGCCCGATTCTCTTGGGAGAGTGTCCAGTCGTGCGACTAAAACCTTTCATCAGCTTTCTTACCTGAAACTGCAATCCTGAATCCTACTGACTTCGGCTCGAATATTTTCTTTAAGTTGTGTAACAGTGCTCGGATTTGTTTTGTAAATAACGGATTTTAAGTATCCCCATAAGAAAAAGTCACATAGGCTTAAATCGGTTGACCTAGGTGGCCACGGTACGGTACCGTTTCGGGATATGTTTTTTTCTGGAAATAACTGCCGCACTGCATTCACGGACACATTAGCAGTGCGAGCTGTGGCCCCATCCTGCTGGAACCATGTGTTTTGGTTGAAGGATGGACTATTCTGTAGTTCTACTCTGAAAAAGTCATTTAACATCTGGGCATATCTCCACGAATTCACAGTTACCGTTTGGCCACGTTGATTTTCAAAGAAATAAGGCCCTATGATTGCAGATGCAGACATGGCACACCAGACTGTTACTTTAGGTTTATGTAAAGGCTCTTGATGCATTTGTCTTGGGTTGTGGACATCCCAGTAACGAAAGTTCTGCTTATTCACATATCCTCCAATGTGAAAGTGAGCTTCGTCACTAATGAATATGTTGCCCATCCGGGTAGCAGTAACACCATAACAGCCAAAACCATAACAGGCTCGACATTTTCATCCGTGGCTACCAATGGTGTAGGTCCTGACCTGGGCCTATTTAATGTTGATCCTGTAGCTCTGAACCTTGCTACCCATGATTGAATGAGGTTGATCGATGGTCCATAACGTAATCGACGAATACTGTAACGATTATTAAATCGACGGCGTGCTACAGACAGCGAAAATCCACTCGAAATGTACGCCTCGACGGCAAAAGCGCGGTGCTCTCCACTCCACTGTTCCATGGCTACAAAAACATCCGCATCGCTTGCGCTTCTAACGACGCCCCCGCGCCCCTCTTATGTGTTGCGTTCAGAAACTATGTTTATTCAAACTTTGAAATCTGCCACTGGAGATCCTGTATTTTGAAGGACAACTCCGGGAACTGCATACCGTGAACAAACTTTATAACGGTCGCGATCTGTTATCGCTTTTATCAAGTCTGTTACCCGAATAATGTACGATCATTATTCTATTGAAATTATTGAAATCTCGTAATGTGGTACTTTATTCCCGTGATAATTAAGTTTAATTGTTATTTCTTAAATTAGACTTGATGTTTCTTGTAGTTATGATTATTCTTACTTTTTATATTACGTGAAGGAAACTTAAAAATTATTATTTAAAAAAGTACGTAAAATTATTGAGTCATTTTCATTTCTGCCAATGATTTTTTAAAAGATAGTTACAAAATAGTTTTGTTATTAAAATGTTGCAAAATTTTAAACAGAACGATAAACATTTTTTCGCGTTATCGCTTAAGATAATTTTAGAAGTTTCGGAAATTATACAATGTATTTTTTTAAACTAAGGAAATATCGACATTAACTTTGGTAATGTTTCCCCAGTTTACCACCCCCAGCAGCGTGGAGGCGTACTTAAGACTTGCACGTGTAATACTTATCGAGAATAAATTCTGAGTGGGACGATATTACTAACACTGTATTGAGTTAGACATATCACGTAAACACGTGAGACATATCACGTAAACACGTGTGACATATCACGTAAACAATTTTATGAAGAAATATTAGATAAGGATTCTTTGAAAGCAACAAAAGTGTACGGCAATACGTAGATCAATAATTGCTTCTAAATTCACTCGCTATTATTGCCGATTGCTTCTCAACGATGATGTGTAAATCTTTGACAAAGCTGGATGCTTTATATATTGCAATTTGATCGATTCCGAGTCCTGAATGTAGGTGATTTAAAACAAAGCGGCTAGGCGGTCAAATGAAACTTTCATATGCTTTTTGCGTACCTAGAAGTAGCGTCTTAGAAGTAGATCTTCTTATGACAAACTTTCAAACAAACTGAATATATTTCTGTTCTTCTGAATGGAGCACCCGGCAATAATGCTCCAAAAGCTTCTTTGTTCCGGTACCTTGAAGTTTTCCTCTAGGCTAGCTATCGATTTCCGGTGGGTAGTAGTTATTTCGCATTATCATCAGCGGATCTCTTATGCCAATAAGTGGTTAATATAGGTTTTTACTTTTGATAATGCTGATGTTTTTCTGGATGGCTGAGTCATGTACAGTTAGACTTTTGTATGAGAGCATCGATTAATTTGCCTTTTCCGTCAATTTTTTTTAGTTTTTTTTTATATTTCTAGGCCTAATACCACCCATTCTCTTCTGAACGTGGTAAATACGCTTAATTAATTTAAAACGAAGACGCGTAACCGGAGAACCGTGCAACATAATTCAAATTTAAAACCGACCCTTCGCGTTTTTTCCATTGAACACGGCTTTTTTACAGCAAAATTGAAACATTTGTTTTGTGGCTGAGTATTTACTCTCAATAATTTTATTAAACGAAGTTTCACAGAGCCGCACAGATAGCCATACCATTATAAAATAAATTTATTCCTTCCCTTTTGATGTCTGAAAAACGGATAATAAACACAATTCTACGGCTTAATTCAAAGTGATATTGATAAATTATCCTGAATTGATGTCTCTCTGACAGCACTTCAGAGCTACAGTGGGCGGCATTTGCAGCGGTGTTGAAAAAGCTCACCTTTAAAGAAGGGCTTCTATTTTAAGCTTCTTCACATTTAATAGTTTGTTTATTTACTCATGCCAAATGGAAAAAAACGTGATCGCAAAAAAAATGGAAAAATAGAAAAAATAAATAAATAGTTAAACGTAAGAACTTTTATTGCAAAATGTTTAAAATTCCGTAGCCAAATTAGGAACTCGTAACAGTTCATGCCCTTCTTTCTGTACGTCTGTTGTCATAGCCATTTTACACGCAAAATACTAGTTCTATAAAGCTTAAATTTAGCAAAGCTACAAATTTATTATAAAGTTTCATATTCATGTTAAAAAAATTTTAGGACGCAAAGGAAAAGAAAAGAAAGATAATTTTTTTATTTTTATTTAAACCATATCTAAGAAAAAGGGCTAGATTTTTCAAAACGTTCTAGGATGTCTATCGCACTGGTCTACAAAATTAAAACCTTTTTTGCCCCACCAAAATTTATAGCAAATTTTGAATGTACTATGGCTACGCAACCATTATGGTTGCGTAGCCATATGTTAATGAATCATGTTAATGAAAAAAATTGAACCATAAGGTTTCTTTGTGACGGAAAATCAGACAGTTATAATTACTAAATGTACAATTATAATTGTAAATATTTACGATTTTCGCGAGTATTTGGCATGTGGTAGGTTCCTTTTAAGTTTCCAGTAGTAATCAGGTAATATTCCTGAATTCTTTTTCCCTTCATAACGCTTCTCTATTAAGGAAATGTCCGGATGAAATCTCTTGTCTCGATCGTCACTTACAGCGCTTAGGTTTTCGGGGATGAAATCCAAATGCGGGTCCAGGATATGTATTTTCAAGGACACATGACACCCCAAAGTTTTGTATGAGAATATAAGTTCAATCATTTTGTGTTCAAAACTCTTATTCTTCATTACGAAAGAGACCAAAGCGTCCGGAACCCGTTTTTCTCGACCGCTGGCGAACGTACGATTGCCTACAAAATCAGTGTACCTTTTATATAGATTTAATTTAATGATTTTTATGCATTTTTGGAGAACTTAGTGCTTTATTTTGACTAAGACGAATATTGAAATTTTGCTTCTCAACTCGAAAGATTTCCAACTCGAAACTATATTCGTAATAAACTGAATCTTTTATCATTAATTTGCGATAAATTTGAGATAAGTCAACCCAAATTACGTCTGTTTCACGATTTTTTCTACTTAAATAACTCACAACTTATAGTAACAGATTTTTTTTAAATTCTTTCCTTAGTTTAAAGGTAATTAGTGTATCTTTCTAATGATAAATTATTTATGAACATATATTGCATGTTTCTGTAGATTTATCAGATTTTAATCCACCCGTAACGGAAAGATATGCGCGATAGTCACTTATGACCTTAAGGAGGTTTCCAGTTAAGCATATATTCTTTCACAGCCGATAGCATGCTTTGAGCAGCTGAATTCGACCGATGCGCAGACTGGCTAAATCTATTCGACAAATTGTGAATTGATGCCGACCAATGTGACTAATCTCGATACGAACGCCGAAGATGAATGCCGTTGAATGAGCATAACACGCGACTGACAAATACTTTACGTGAGTCTGTCTACAAAATTGGACGGAACACATCATCGGAAGTTCATCTTGCACTCGGCTGTTTATTGTATTATCGAGAGAAATAAATGTCTCGTCTTTTCAAATTTATTCTATTAAATTATGAGCAATCCAATGCAGAAACTAAAGTTGGCAGAAGATGGAAAATATTGGACGTCTGACGTCGAGTTTTTTTTAATTTTACTTTCGCGACCATTCGCAAACTTGCTGAAATGTTGTTTTCATATTTGTTGGCTTTTTTAATTTTGTTCTGAGAGACGAGTGAGGCTTATCAAGTTACGAAGCGCTCAAAAGAACTACGATACGCTCTTTGCTTGTTTGAAATGTTTCTTTAAATGCATTTAAATCCGAAACGTTGTTTAGATCGAGATACAAAGCTGGTACTTTAAATGTTTTACCCACCTCTCTATATTGTGAAGCTGCCTCTCACTCGAGTAGAGTAAGTAGCAATAATAAAATAGCATTCGTCTAGCTGGAAACATTTAGTTCGCTTCTTCTTTCTCATATGGGCAATTCTTGGAAAAGCTTTTGACCGGTCGATATCCTAGGCACTACTACTATAGTTCCGATTAGATTGTAGTTTTTTTTAATTTGTCGCGGTATATTAAATTAAACAAATAAGTTATGGAAAATACGCTATTTTTTTGTTTCGTTATACATGTTGTTTTTTTTTATTTTTGTGATTATAAAATATTCATAGTGTTGGATTCAAAAAACACTATTCGTTGCAGCAAGCGCACCTTTCGCTACTTCTCACGGCTCGATCTCGCAATTAACTTCAAATTTGTGTAACGTATCCTGGTCAGATATATTTATTGTGAGTACGAGTTATTTGCAGAAAATTGTTAGACAAATTTGGAAATTTTTTCAAATAAAATACGCTAAATTTTGAGCCCAACCACTTAAACACGCACATGCACGCATTTTTAACTTTTTTTCAGACGCTGTTGATGCCAAATAAAAAATAGTAATTTATTTTTTTATGGAAGCTGACAATGATTTCATTATGGAAGTCCAATAAATACGAAATTAAAAATGTATTTCTGGTTAATACTGGTAGATTTACATCGCTTGTCGTCGTCTCTAATAAAATAATAAATTTCGATCAGACTATTTATAATATATAATATATAATATAAATAATGAACTGTTATTATTATATATTCTTCTTAGTCAGCAGTACAGTCTGCTTTCCCAATCTGCTCACTCCAGGCAGTACGACTTGATGCAAGGTTTCTCCACCTGTTGACTCCCAAAATTTTGAAGTCTTTCTCTACACTGTCCAACCACCTTGTAGGTAGTATTCCTCTTCTCCTTGTACCTTCAATCATCGCGAACGTCAGTTTTTTAATTTGGTCCAGATCTTTCCGTCGAAAAACGTGTCCCAGCCATCTGATTCTGTAGGACTTGATTACTCTCAAAATGTTTGCTTGTCCATATTTAGTATAAATTTCATTATTGTATAAGCTTCTCCAGATATTATTTTCTTTGACCGCTCCAAAAATTGATCGAAGGATTTTTCTTTCAAAGATCGGTAGCCTATTCTCTTCTGATTTATTATATCTTACGTTTTATAACTATACAATAGCAATAAGTGGCAATCGTACTTTTTACAATTATAGCAGAATCTCACGACGCCTAAGTATATTTAGAACCAATTGGTTAGGTGGTGATAGGCGCTTCGTAAGAAATTAACGTTCCTTTTTACCACAACCTGCCCCCGTTTTCATCCGTCACTGCAAACAATCTCAAGAAAAGTTGTCAGGTACTGTAATATTAATTGCATAGTTATAGGACTAATCTCATCTCAGTCCATCTCGGAAATATTTGTTGTAAAAAAACTCCATGTTTATATTTTGTTTCCCCATCTACACATTTTTAAACAACTATACTATTACTTCGTTCTAATTGAAAATATAAGTTAGAGCTGCAACTACTAAAACTGACAAAGTGCGAGTCTGACTCGTGCATCAACGGTGTTGTACCTCGTTGAAGTTAAATTATTTATTATAAATCATCATTAATATGAACTTCTTAGCGTAATAAATATTTAATAAAACCCAATATATCGTGAATACCACACCTTTTTTTTTAAACAAAACAATACTACTAACCATTGATTAATCATTCCAAATTTCCTAACGTACAGATAAATTTGTTACATAAAATCGTACGGATAAATTTATTACATAACATCGTACGGATAAATTTGTTACATAAAATCGTATGGATAAATTTGTTACATAACAACGCACGGATAAATTTGTTATATAACATCGTACGGATAAATTTGTTAAATAAAATCGTACTGATAAATTTGTTGCATACAATTGTACGGATACATTTGTTACATGACATCGTACGGATGAATTTGTGTTAATATGGATTTGTTTGTATGAGAGGCATGTTTGGGATCGCATAGAAGCTAAAGCTTATTTTTTTAGAATTATTATCTGTCGCTCTGATAGAGACGCACGCGAAACTACTGAGTCGATTTTAAAGATATTTTGCTGGGACGATACTTGGATTAAGATTTAGTCTATGTTTGGTTCTCATCGAATATTCTAAATCACCATCGTTATGGTTTTCCTACAACCCTTACATAGACTTCTAAAAACAGTTTTTTTTAATAATTTGTCCAAGAGTTTTGGAAATAAACTGGTAGGTGGAAGGGAGAAATATTTTTTTCACATTTTCAGCATGTCTCTGAATAAATACTACGTCTGAAATTATTAACTAGCTTATTTAAATGATATCATACACTATATATGGCATTTTTTTTATTTAAAATTTTTTGTCGAATAATTGATTTGTCTCCAAAAACGGAGCACGAAATTTTTCATTTCATCGCCGAAAAATTTTCCTAAGTCCAAACATTCATAGGAGAAAATTAGCAGGAAATAGAGAGGATAGTAAACATGCTGCCTCCAAAGACGTCATGTTAAGACATCATTAGCGGTGTAAAAGTGGTCCACAAAATACAGTGCAATTGCTTGTCTTGTCAACACAGCTATCTCTTTGATAAATGGCCCTTTTTGAAAACTGGGCACAACATTTTTCCATTCGACAATGAAAGAAACATTTCATAAGCGAAAAGTCTCTACTGAGGTACAAACAATATAAACCTAGCAAGTATCCATAGGAGAAAATTAGTACGAATTGGAAAAGGGAAGTAAACATACTGCCTTCAAAGACTTTATATTGAGACGTATCATTAGCACTCTAAAAGTGATCAAGTCATTCTTTAATACAGCTATCCTACGTATACGTGCTGTCTTTGAAACAGAGCAATATATTTTCCATTTAACAATCGAAAAATAAATTTCATAAACGGAGATTTGTTAAGCTGGAAACGGTAGAAAGATAGCGTTTTTAAAATTATTTTAGTATTAGGTATTTTGTTCTCATATTTATATATCTGAGTAAGGGTATAGGTTTATATTAGTTAACTATAAGTAATAACCAGTCAAAAGTTAATGAAAAACATAGTCGTCCATCGCTCATATTGTCATATATCTAATAAAAAGAAAAGTTAAAAACAAGAGCAGAGAGAGAGAGTGAAAAGAAGAAGATACGCACAAAACGTAGGATGAGAATGTCGGCGAGCATAAAAATACCTGTCAAGAACCACTTTGCTGTGTAACACCAGGCGTTCAATAATATTTTGCTGAGGATATGGTCGGTTTCAGAACTATAGAGGTGCAACCTAATCTTCTTTAATTAAAAAAATCTCCATCTTATTACCCTTTTACTACGCACATATTCACAAACTTTAAAGTATATAATTTTTTTCGGTGCGCGGTTTAATAATAATATATTACCAAAATTTAAATGACAGGTAAACTATCGGCTACATATTTATTAACGAATTCTTCATTTCACCGTCTCGCTTGCATATGGGATTGCGTGTCCTAGTTGGCTTGCCGTGATCCGGCGTAAGCTCGTAGCGCGATTCGTAGCTCGGTTTTGTAGCTCTACGAAAATACCCAAAGTACCCATAGGTTCATGCTCAATAATATAATATTAAATTTTTATTTAAATTACCATATTATAGTGGACAGTAGATATACTTACTGGTATATAAGAAAGAAATACCCGCAAAATGATTACAGCCATATTGTATTTTTTCATCGTTTTATACGTTCTATTAAATCTATTTTGAATTTTTAGAGTTTAGCAATAAATTCATAAATATAATTTCTATCACAGATACTTGTAGTAAAATTTCAGACCTTGTAAAATTTTAGGACCCGATATATTTTCAGAGGCTAACCGCATGTGCAACGCTATTTTTTTTTATAATTTTTATCACTAAACAATCTTATTAAATTTGTTTGAGATCACGAAAATAGACAAAAGTACGTCTGTTTTTTCGGTCGTTCTTTGTCAAGAATTGCGACCTGTAAACCACTGTACATCATAATAAATATTGTAAAAAATGCCATTATTTCTAGAGGAAGATATCCTCTTTCCGAAAAATCTTGTCCAAACCTTATTGATTGCTTGAAAAATTAATTGAGTTATAATTATTTCTAATGTGAAGACTCTAGACTGGCGCGCTAATCGACAATAAACCCGCGCCCGCGACGTGTGCAATTAGTATTAAGCAGAATAGCGAAGCAAACGTAGTCTTTAAAGATATTGTGATAACTAAACATGGCATTTGCGCTCAAGATGCGGTCGTTAGTCGAGTAGTAGTCGTTGAATATCCAATTCAACAAGATGTCCGTTACGGGGTTCGTCCTTCCGATCGTAGTCCTCATTCCTGAATTTTCTGAACCAAATCTTTGCCGTCGCGTAAGAGAATGTGGATTCGCCTATGCATTCGCATGATCATATTATTTGTGGCAGTCACCTTGGCCTATTTATACCCTACAGTAAAACCTTGTAGAAGTTTCGAGACTCTTTCTAGAAAAGTCCCGAAGTTGTGGCTAAAAGCTTACTAGCCAATCTAATATGTTGAAGGATACATAGTGTTTGCATATATTAATTTAATTTTTCACCATATGAATGTACTGTCTAGAATACATTTTATAGGTGTAAAAATTAAAATACATAGAGCGCCGTCGATTGATGTATATAAGTACACTAATCATTTTTGTAATAATCAAGCATCTAGAATCTAGGCACTTCTTTGTGTGCCTCTACTAATTCATTGTAAACAGATTTTTGAAGACATTAAATTGTAAATCTTCAGATTAAGTGAACCGTTTCCGATGTAATAAAAACTAAATGTTACTTCAAGTACGTTCACAACCAAACAATCTTAATGCATTCTATTGATTATCTTTCATTCCCCAAATTAACTTTTTTGAAAATTTTCTCAATGTACAATATAAGAATAGTTTACAATTTTGTTATTTGTATTGGTAAAAATAAAATGCTCAAAAGTAACGCCATCAAAATGCTTTGATGCGCTGGGTGCTGAGAGTAGAGGCCGGGCGGAAAACCTAATTAGATGGTAGCTCACAAAATTCCACTCTTGGTTCCATCAGATCAATTATGATTGTGAAAGCCGATGGACCGGAAGTGATATTATGTTTTAGCTCTAACGTAGATTTTTAGGGGAAAAGGAACTCTAATTTAAGTACAAATATGACCACGCAGCTTAGTGCGAAAGTGATTCGCTTATATGGAGTGCATTTTTTCTGTGTCAGCTTTTAACTTTTTTTATCCGAGTACCTTCGACCTTTGTACTGACTTCTTATTGCGAGACTTAGCCGCTTCCTTCTTCTTCTCTTGTGCGCGTTTCTTTGCGTCAGACGGCATTGTTACAATTAATTTACTGAAAAATGCAAATACTTTACGTTCGTATGAATAAAACGGTGTATCGTCATAAATCCCGCATTGTAAAACGTCATCTGCTGCACTGCATACCGACATTTAGATATCGAACGCAAACGTCATTGTACGCACTTTCGAGTGCTTGGTAAATCAGAAAATTTGACACGAAACATTCAGTTAACGTACGAAACGTACGAACATCTAGTTTATCGACGTGGTATCTAGTTTTTAACTATGGTTCTAAATTTAGTAACGATTTTAAAATATTTAAAATACAGATGTCATAACAAATTAAAATATACTGTTTACTGTACGGAGAATCACTGAATATAAGTTCATCTATATTTTAAAACTATAATTAGATAGTTATTTAACTTACAAGTTATTTTATTTAATTATTGAAAGAGAAGAACGGTTGCACTTCGTCTCGCGTCTTACACGTGCTAGTTTCAAAAG
Organism: Druceiella hillmani; assembly: GCA_039881145.1. Lineage (NCBI taxonomy): Eukaryota > Metazoa > Arthropoda > Insecta > Lepidoptera > Hepialidae > Druceiella > Druceiella hillmani. Next base: position 8,059,804 of record JAYKKI010000011.1, on the reverse strand, counting down.
ATAGAGAATATAGACTAGGAAGATAAAGATATGTTAGTTTTGGTTTAGTTTATAGACACAAAGTTAAGTTCTTATTCAATAAATGCAAATTAGCTTAAAAGTAAAATGTGATTACTGATTTTAAATGAAACTAATGTTTCTTTACATAATTATTTTTATGTTTTTGTATCACAATCTATGCAAAATTTTTCATTTCATAACTTAATATTTTATTAACAAGTAATATTTAACAACTTATTACGAAAACAATTTGACTAGTTTATTTTGTATTGTCAAAGTTTTGTCACCGCGATACCGCCGCGTCCAATATATTTACTTTTGTCTAATCAGTTTGTTTTGCGTTCGATCAGTTTGATAATTGAATGATACAATACAATATTATTTGCATATTTATCGAACACATCTTGCCTGTATTTAGAAAAAAATGTGTCGGTGGAGATCTATAATTTAATTAAAAAATTTTCTCGTTGAGAATGCAGATTTTGTTCATAGGAAAAGTAAAATGTCTAGAATTATTATTTACCGTTATCGTTAAGTTGCTATTTATTCGTAACATTATTCATTCTTTGTGGGAGAAATTTTCAATAAATGAATTAATAAATTACAATTTAATTTTCTTCAGGTCTTATATTTTTCTTTCAACGTGAAAATTTTTACGTTTTTTTTTGTATAATTTTCACTCGCGTAATTACTCTTATACGTATCACTTTACGTTGCAATTAATATGCCGGTTATTAACGGCAAAGTAAAAAATAATATAAATGTATATCATCAATAATCTATAAAACAAAACGCGTTGTAATTTGGAATTAACGATAATTTTTTTATGTCCCGAAATTAAGGGAACATGGAAAATTTCGAACCTTTGAGACATTTAAACTGATGTGCAATCTCGTTAAAAATGGTTCTATTGAAACGTAAAAGGCATTTTTTTTATCTAGTTTTAGAGTCAGAAATTAGAAAGTAAAATGAAGAAATGTTTTTCAATTTTAAAACCAGTTGTTAAATTTTTTAATTGCATATTGAAAGTACGAGATTTTTTGTATTTTTTTTTTATTAATCGTTCTACAATCATCAATAACGGAGTTATTCGCTCTAAAGTAAAAAAAAACAATTTTGATTTTAACTGGTAAAAACTCGCAAGAAAGTTCACTTTAAAATTATATCAAAATTCGCATATTTAACATTATTTATAGAACAAGGCGTCCCGTTTTGTAAAACGATTTAGTGAATAATGTCCTTACGATTTTTGAGAGTCACCAATTACCATGAAAAATGGCTTAGATTTTTTTCCACGTATCCCACATGGTCACACTTGCCGTTATATGTAAAAGAAACTAATTGATCATCGCAATTTTATTAAAAGGCTGAACACATTAATCTATTAATGAAATTAATGTCATAATTATGTCGATAAAAAAATGTTTGAAGCGTAAATCCGATGGTGTAACCTCATTGTGTTCCGTTTTCGGCAATGTTAATGGCGGCGGTGATATATTCTATAATTTTTTTAAGAAAAAGGGAATTTACTTTATTACAACGTTAGTTTCGCTAATTGTATAGTTAAAACAAGAGACTATGATCCATTTTAAATTATTGGATTACAAATTCAAGATTTTAATAAAGCGTCGTTTATCTTTTAAGTGTCGACAAAATGAATGTTAAATTTTGAAGTTTTCATTCATTTTTAAACAGCGTTATCCGGAGAGTGGCCCGATTAAAATAAAAGAAAAAAATATTTTAAATTTGAAATTTCATACTTTTTCTTAAACATTCCATCTACGATTCTTGCAAAGTTATAATTTACTTATGTACGCTTACTTCTATAGCACAATACAAGAATAACTTTACTTAGCACACAAATAATGAATGGAAATAAAATAATAAAACGACTAGAGCATGATTATAAATACGGTTGGTAAAATCTAAATTCAATCAATTAATTAAATTTTAAGAATTAAAATCTAAAATTTATTTGACAGATAAGTTATCCACCATTTTATTTTTCTGCGGCTCTCCATTTCAAGCCAATCATCTGCCATACCGTTTCCAAATTATTGCACTTTGACTTTATTATTTTGTCATGCAGAGTAGTAAACAGTTCGATTTTACTTTAAAATGAAATTTAAAATTGAATTTAATTATTTTTCAAATTTAAATGAATATGCGGCATTCAATTTAATATAAACACCTGTATATAATTAATTGTTACATGTACTAAAACAATCTAAATAAAGTTTAATTAATAATGAAAAGAAATGAATATGCTGATAATTTATTTCAATTTATTTATCTCGAGTATTTAATAATTTATACAGAATTCGAAACGGTCTGGCAGGTGATTCGCTTACAATAGAAAGCTAGCAGAAAAATCTAATGGTGAATACTTATCTGTCAAATAAACTAAATATATATTTAGTGAATTTTTTGTTACATTGCACCAACTTCATCCTATAGTTTTAAAATTTCACCTTCATTATTTTTTCATAACGCGCCTAAAGAAATATAACTTCAAAAGTATCTAAATGTTTTCACAATTATAAAACCCTGATCTGGTGATACAGGTTTTTAATAAAGTTTATTAATTGAGTCTTATTCTGTTTTTTTTATCTTTCTACAAAAATGTAATAAACACACGACTAGTTTTTCAAAACGTGACGTCATATTGAAACAAATGTGCAAAATGCGAATTTTGACACAATTTTATCTACATAAAATACTCATATCTGATATCATTGCTAATTTTAAAACACTGTTCTGGTGATACACGTTTTTAATAAAATTTATTAATTGCGTCTTATTCTGTTTTTTTATCATTCTACAAAGATGTAATAAACCTGCCAATAATGGTAAATTGAAAATATTTCTTTTCACATTTGTTTCATAAAATGTGACGTTATGTGAAACAAATGTGGAAAATGCGAATTTTAACACCATTTTATTTACCTAAAATACTCAAACAAGAAAATATTAAATCGTACATTTTTAAAGGAGATATTTTTTAATTTTCGAAATGGAATATACATTTGTTTTAACAGTCAAAAATACGTTTTTCGGTCTAAGTGTCCGAACGGAACCCTATTGTTTTGGCAATGCCTGTTTAAAAGAATTTGAATCAAAAATATGTACATTAACATGCAAAGCATTAATTATCCAAAGTATGCATTAAAATGGAACGTATGTGTTATTCATAGTATGCATTAAAATGCAATACATGCCTTATACAAAATGTTTTAAATGGTCAGATCCCTTTTTTGGTGGTTTGCGTTTGGGTGATTTTATAAAATATGAGTAATCAAAATATTCATACAATTTTGTAATATTTGTTTTATAGAATTGACGTTAATAAAGCGGTTAAACCTGAGTCGGACTTCGCGCGATTAATTATCCGTACCCGCAATACCCAAAATTATAAAATAAAAAAAAACTTTTAAATGAAGGCGGATTGATATGAGGATATGTGGTATACGGATTGATATCTTATGTATATTTGAATGAGGATTTCAAATTATCATTACCAATACTTTAGTTTTGATTTGGATTCATATGTAATTACATTGTTTATAATAAAATAAACTGGTAAAATTTAGAAATGTTGCAAAAATGATCCTCAGTGCTTAAAGGTTCTTTGGATTTTCTTTCTCGAATTATTCCGATTATTGCTTTTGAGTGGGATAAGAACCTTTTTAGCCATTGAAATCTATTAAATTACTCAAATTAAGTACTTGAGGACTAAAGTACTTTACTTAAAAACTTGAATTATACAAATTATTAGCTCTAATTAGATACCCCATGGGATAGGGTAACATTTTCAATTTGCCACACATTTTCTTAACAATTGCTTATTTCGAAAATAGTCAACACATGGTACAACCATTCCAAATATTTAATTGCAATTCGTATTCAAGCGAAACGTAACAGATATAAGCAAATATTGCTTGCACATTTAAGTGGGACCAGAAATATTATATTTTATAACCAAAAACATTTTTGTTTATGGTTGAAAATTAACTACCAATACAAAAGAGGTTCACTAAAATAGTACTCGACGTCGAACGTTTAGTTGGTTCGTTTGTTATTATAAAATATATTAAAATGTTTGTTAGTGAAAGAAATTCGTTATCAAGAAAAAAGTTCTGCTTTTGATTGCTTTAATTGAGCGACAGTATAAAAGAAGGGAATATGTATTAACAGTATTAGTTTTAGTCACGGAGCCACAAACCCACCCCTGGACAATCCAAAGGGACTTTACAGCGAAAGTGATATTTTTTATCACTAACTTGGCAGCGAAAGTGATAAAAATGTCACTTCGTTACACGAAGTACAAATAATTCTTGCTGCACTTTTTTTTCATTCACGTCTCATCAAGAGCGATACAGATTCAAAAGAAACATTCCGCTCCCCGCTTACTTCGTTCCTACTCTGAGGTGCATGCAGCCGTATTCATATAAATTGGTATTGATGGGCGACTCCAGTAAGCCCGCCGTGCGCCCGGCGAGACGGTCGTACCTCTTTGGTTTTAGTCCATAGTTTTTCCAATATGGCTATTGGATTTATAAAGATTGGATGAACTGACGATGACTGATGGAAAAACAGATGGTCCCAGGCGCATTTCTGGTTGAAGAACCTCGGAGACTGGTACGGTTTACCGTCAGCGCATTTATTTAAAAGAGGAATGCACGGCCTCATCAAAATCATGATTATCTTCTACGAAAATTAGAGTTAATCCTTTCATTCCTCTATGTAGACGTCTTCAATAATTTTTATTGTTTGTCTATCTACACCGATCCACATTAAAGGTATTCCCACTATTATTTTGATGTTATTCCGCCAGCGAAACATAGTACGAATTAGGCCACTGGTCCCGGTTGGGGACTTACCTTCTGATATATGCCTCTCCTAAGGCTAATTCAATGATGTAGCTCGTTCATATATTATTACGAGTTTTAAATAAAAAACAAAAAAAAATACTATGGGACAATATACGCGCCAGTGCACAATCCAAAGGGGTAACGGCGTTTCAAAATAACATAACGTATATTCACTCATAGTTATATTCCCGACAACTAGATATGTCGTGAAATGGCTAATCGAGTTGTATTGCACATTTTCATCGTAGATTTTTTTATTCAGAGCTTACGCCTTTAACGTGCGACCTACATGAACAGCTGACTTCAAAATACGACGGGTTTCTTTTTTGAGAGTTGGTACATTTATTTTCTTGCTACCTAACAACGCATAAACTATTTGACCAATTGTAACCGAATTGCACACCTAAAGACAGTGTAACATGAAAGATATGATATGATACCGTTTATATTAATGGTACGTTTGTTTCCTTGCTACCTAATAACATGTAAACTATTTGACCAATTATTACCGAATTGCACACCTAAAGACTGTGTAACATGAAAGGTATGATATTGTTCATATTAATGGTACGTTTGTTTCCTTGCTACCTAATAACACTTAAACTATTTGACCAATTGTTACCGAATTGCACACCTAAAGACCGTGAAATATGAAAGTTATGATACCGTTTATATTAATGGTACGTTTGTTTCCTTGCTACTTAATAACGCGTAAACTATTTGACCACTTGTTACCGAATTGCATACGTAAAGGCCGTGTAACATGAATGTTATGATACCGTTTATATTAATAGCTGTGCCCGAGACTTCGTACGCACGGATCTATGGATCAGTTTTTATAAATACATTTCCACTTTTCAACTCTGATTACATCCGTTTGTTCAATGTATGGGTGGGAAACTTCATTGCGCGATTAAAAAAAAACAGATAGCGTAATTTATTGATCTGCATTGGTGCACTGTACATTTGTTTAATTACTTTGCGTCGCGTAGTTAGGCACTTCTTTGATATTTACATTACGTCAGTATGTAATGTAAATTTATCATCTGATTGAGTGAACAGTCTGACATAAAAACATGACCGAAATATGATCTTATTGCATTCTATCATTTATCGTTCATTTTCTAATTATTTCTTTTTCAAATATTTTTGTTGTACAGACAAGCAAAGTTTTGTTTTATTATATGTAGAAAAGCAAAGTTTTATATTAATATATTCAGCTAAATAATGAGGCGGCCGAAGTTTTAAGAGTTCTAAGTCTTTCAATTAAAGTATAAAAGTCTATATTATATATAAATTAAGCAAGCATTTTTAAATTTGGTTTATTGCGAAAAAAGCCTCGACAGAAACCTTTTTTTTTTGTTTTTGCAATATAAATGTTGTCATATAAATGTAAAGCCGTAGTTAAAAAATATTTGATACTCTTTGAATGTTTTCACATTTTATAAGGAGAGTAACATATTTATTCTTTACTGTTTTGTATGATTTCAAACATAAACATATATTGCGTGTCTGTTCATGCATTTTTCACATAATTTCGTAAGGAATACAACGCAAAAGCGGCTTCGCTTTTTTGACGAAACTCTGGGAATCAAGAAATTCCGTAAAGGAGAGTAGAACTACAAAAATAACATTTTATTGTAGTTATTTTTTCCGATCTAATTGGCACGGCGCGAAATACGTCATAGCTGAATTAGTGACGACGTTTTGGGGAGATATTATCCTGTACCTAGGGTCATCAAGGGCAAATATTAGAATGCCGGTCGCTATGGCTAACAATCCTGATTTTATGAAATATATCAAATCTGTAAACATATTAAGAGGAGACGTGTTCGTGTATCTATTATTAAGAATCGGCTGGGGTGGGGCGATATCAGAAATATAATACAATCTGCGAGACATATCACAGTTGCTATGTAAAAAATAGTACACAGTTGAAAATATTATACAAATCAACAGCTTTTCTACGTGTACATGCAGCGTCTTGATAATATACACAAATACTGTATTATAGTTATATAAAGTTGTTTACTTGTACTTTAGTTGGTACTCGCATTAATATGTCGACAATCGAAATTTGTGAAAAAGTATTATATACAGACACAATCGGACTTTATGTAAATGGAAATTATTGATATACCCACATGGTTGTCATATTATTGCTGGTTAACCTTAGAGATATTTGCTTGAGAGATATTTGTAATGCCTGTAAAGTTATAAAATAAAATAAAAAAAATGTTTAGGGTACCTGTATTATATATGCATACCCTGTAGTTTAGTGTTAATAGCCCTTCCAAAAATGTTGAGGGTATGTTATGGACACTTTTTGAATACAGTGATCCATTTACGAAATATTATTATTTAAACTGGTAATTTTTTTTAGAATTACGGGTTGGAATTCCCCTACCAGCTAAACCGCTATTATTGAATATCTGAAAATTATTCACAATAATAGTACGAGTATATATAATGAAATTAAATGGATAATTATCATAGCTGACTGGACTCTGCTAGTTTACGAGTAATATTCGACCAACTTATAACCTATAGTTGAGCTGTAAAAGATTCATAGAAACTTCATACAAATTGTTTAAATAAAATGCAAAAATTACATTTTATTTTAAAATATATATTTATTATGCCAGTAAAAGATAAACTGTAAAATATATTTATATAGTTATATACAAGGGTTCTTAAATAATTATTTTCAACATAGCTCTGCGAGTTATACTCGAACTAAACTAGTTTTTTAATATATGGGCCGATCGTCTGAGATTATTATCGATATCGTTTTCTCACAGTGTTGTTAATATTGTTAACAGTGATGTCTTAGTGGGAGTTGTTGCTGGTGTTCAAAATTTCATTTTTCTAGTTTTAACGGTGTCGAGATTCGTCTGGCACAAACCTTAATTTGACTGACCGTTAAAAATTTCGCCTAAATTATCATAAAATCCGGCATTATATCAAGCTAGTCGAGTGCAGGAAACCCACTGGAATAAATGTTTTACATGTAAAAGAAAAAACTAGTTTCTAGTTGAGTCGAGTGCATGAAACCCACTGGAATAAATGTTTTACATGTAAAAGAAAAAACCACTTCCTAGTTAGCAACGCCTTGTAGACCATGAATATAATTTGGCCTATCGATTTCTCTGAGTGGCGTTTCGTTCGATATAACGCACTGGAATAAACGTGTTGCATGTAAAAGAAAAAGCCGGTTTCTAGTTAGCAACGCTTAGTAGACCATATATATGTTTGGCCTATCGATTTCCGAGTGGCGTTACGTTCAATATGGCGATTTTCTTTGATATCCTTCTAACTCATTCCCCATTACGAGCGCTCATAGCGTAACGCTTTTCGCGACTTAATTTACTTAACCAAGGCTTCGGAGTGTGTCTAAGTGGATTTGCTGACATTTAAGTTTTAAATTGGCTCGTGGCAGTGGCTGGGCCGGGCGTAACGGCTCTCAGAATGCAGTGGCTAGTGGCTATAAGAGTTACGTTAGCGGCTTAGCCTTCGTTAGTCTTTTTCAATATAATGATGCAAGTGGCTAGGGTTTCGTTGCTTTTTTCAGTAATATTTTTTGTCTGTTAATGTACGGAACGCTAAAAACCAGACTTAATAGCAACTACCTATAATTAAGTTTTATCTTTCATATTTTCCATTTTCACAAATCCGATGTTCTTTATAATATGTGAATATCTATGTGAAAGAAGCCAACTTATATACCAATAGTACAGGACGAGAGAACAAAGTGGTTTGTTAGCATCGTTAATTAAATTAGTGGACGCGCCTAAATACTTTCGAATAATTTTGAGGTATCCTGCGAGTCCAACCACCCGTTTGGCTGGAAATTCTGCTCTTGGGCAGTGAAACGGCGTGGTTATATTTCCCTTCCGATTGTACAAAAGCTACGCTGCAAAAATATCGTGACCGATAATAATACGGTGTTCTATAACGATATAAAACTGAGCTAACCCAATCCAACCTAACGTAACTTGCAATCCAACCTAACTTAACTAAACCTATATCGGCATAACCTAACCTTTTTTACGTGACTAGGTGGAAACTTTGATGGTACCATAGTTCCCGTCCGCAGTGACATGCACGATTCTCTTGGGAGAGTGTCCAGTCGTGCGACTAAAACCTCTCATCAGCTTTCTTACGTGAAACCGCAATGAGCATTACTTCAGAAGGATGCTATATTATATTTGGAAAGCTCTCTGTATATTCCATTTATTACACACAATTAGTTAATGACTTTTCTTTTATTTTTTATGCAACGTTGATTCTTCCTTAGAAACCAACAAGAGTCAGGCGAAAGTCAAATTAGAATGTAGAAAATGCATTTTGAGCAACATTCTGTATCCAAAGTTTTGGTACGACTGAAGCAGTTCATTTACTAAAAGTTGATATTTGGTTTTTTTATTGTCTAGAAAGCTCTTGATGACTGTAACGAAACAGTTAATATTTGTATATATACTTCACTTTCTTTGTCCTTTGCTTTAATAAAATGTTTTATTTTTGTATGGGAGGTAAGATAACTTTTTGGGGATCAGCTAAAGGCAGCTATTTGACATTATTACTTCCTGGTTGATACGTAATTCTTGCTGGCAAATCCTTCTTAACATAGTAATTTTTCGTTACGCGACTGTTCCACAAGCACAAAAAAGAATATTTTGTGAAGCCACCCTGCAATCCAAGGAGGTTATAGCAATGATTTTGAGGTCTCCACAAATTGCCCAACTGTGTTACTTGTAATTGATTAACTTCAAAAAAAAAATAGTATCATAACAAACGGAATTTTCTTTTGTTTACATTTCATCTACTTCAAAGTCCCATGTAATAAGAAATACAGCACATATTAGTTGTCGACGGCTTTTCCAGATTTCTAATTCTAAATCCAAAATAGGAGCAGTAAGTTGCTTTTAACTCCTCCGTATTTTTTTTAGTTGTTTGGTGAAATTTTACAACTTCTTTGATCACTAGCCATATTTTTATGAATAAAACATAGGTATAGTTTACTTGATATAATAACACAAAAAAGTACTTGTTGATTCGTAATATTTACAACCATCTATTGGGAAGACGCGTGTACAATAAGCTAATTCAAGCGAAATATTTAACTTCAATTTAAAAGAATATTAGACCTGTCACCACACTTTGATGATTTGATGTGCGAAAGGTGAGGGTAGGACAATAATAATGTTATTACTGTTCTGGTTGTCTGACCCTTGTTCCCTTATGTATTTTTTGTTAAAAATTAGTTCCTTAAGTTACGTTAATACCCCTTATGTATTTTTTGTTAAAAATTAGTTCCTTAAGTTACGTTAATACAGGGTGTCCAGTGACAGATTTCAATGTTTGAAAAATTGTAAAAAAAAAACTACACCCCTAATACAAAGTAGGTTTATTTTAACTTTATAACAACAAATGCGGATTAAATTTTTTTAAAACCACCTTTTCCAAATGGCGGCCATCGAATCTGACACACTCTTCGAGTCTAGCACGCATGTTTTCAAAAACGCGTTTGAAGAGCGACTGGGGTATCCTACTGACTTCGGCTCGAATATTTTCTTTAAGTTGTGTCACAGTGCTCGGATTTGTTTTGTAAACAAGGGATTTTAAGTATCCCCATAAGAAAAAGTCACATGGGCTTAAATCGGATGACCTAGGTGGCCACGGTACGGTACCGTTTCGAGATATGTTTTTTTCTGGAAATAACTGCCGCACTGCATTCATGGACACATTAGCAGTGTGAGCTGTGGCCCCATCCTGCTGGAACCATGTGTTTTGGTTGAAGGATGGACTATTCTGTAGTTCTACTCTGAAAAAGTCATTTAACATCTGGGCATATCTCCCCGAATTCACAGTTACAGTTTGGCCACGTTGATTTTCAAAGAAATAAGGCCCTATGATTGCAAATGCAGACATGGCACACCAGACTGTTACTTTAGGCTTATGTAAAGGCTCTTGATGCATTTGTCTTGGGTTGTGGACATCCCAGTAACGAAAGTTCTGCTTATTCACATATCCTCCAATGTGAAAGTGAGCTTCGTCACTAATGAATATGTTGACCATCCGGGTAGCAGTAACACCATAACAGCCAAAACCATAACAGGCTCGACATTTTCATCCGTGGCTACCAATGGTGTAGGTCCTGGCCTGGGCCTATTTAATGTTGATCCTGTAGCTCTGAACCTTGCTACCCATGATTGAATGAGGTTGATCGATGGTCCATCACGTAATCGACGAATACCGTAACGATTATTAAATCGACGGCGTGCTACAGACAGCGAAAATCCACTCGAAATGTACGCCTCGACGGCAAAAGCGCGGTGCTCTCCACTCCACTGTTCCATGGCTACTAAAACATCCGCATCGCTTGCGCTTCTAACGACGCCCCCGCGCCCCTCTTATGTGTTGCGTTCAGAAACTATGTTTATTCAAACTTTGAAATCTGCCACTGGAGATCCTGTATTTTGAAGGACAACTCCGGGAACTGCATACCGTGAACAAACTTTATAACGGTCGCGATCTGTTATCGCTTTTATCAAGTCTGTTACCCGAATAATGTACGATCATTATTATATTGAAATCTCGTAATGTGGTACTTTATTCCCGTTATAATTAAGTTTAATTGTTATTTCTTAAATTAGATTTGATGTTGCTTGTAGTTATGATTATTCTTACTTTTTTTATTACGTGAAGGAAACTTAAAAATTATTATTTAAAAAAGTACGTAAAATTATTGAGTCATTTGCATTTCTGCCAATGATTTTTTAAAAGGTAGTTACAAAATAGTTTTGTTATTAAAATGTTGCAAAATTTTAAACCGAACGATAAACATTTTTTCGCGTTATCGCTTAAGATAATTTTAGAAGTTTCGGAAATTATGCAATGTATTTTTTTAAACTAAGGAAATATCGACATTAACTTTGGTAATGTTTCCCCAGTTTACCACCTCCAGCAGCGTGGAGGCGTACTTAAGACTTGCACGTGTAATACTTATCGAGAATCAATTCTGAGTGGGACGATATTACTAACACTGTATTGAGTTAGACATATCACGTAAACACGTGAGACATATCACGTAAACACGTGTGACATATCACGTAAACAATTTTATGAAGAAATATTAGATAAGGATTCTTTGAAAGCAACAAAAGTGTACGGCTATACGTAGATCAATAATTGCTTCTAAATTCACTCGCTATTATTGCCGATTGCTTCTCAACGATGATGTGTAAATCTTTGACAAAGCTGGATGCTTTATATATTGCAATTTGATCGATTCCGAGTCCTGAATGTAGGTGATTTAAAACAAAGCGGCTAGGCGGTCAAATGAAACTTTCATATGCTTTTTGCGTACCTAGATGTAGCGTCTTAGAAGTAGATCTTCTTATGACAAACCTTCAAACAAACTGAATATATTTCTGTTCATCTGAATGGAGCACCCGGCAATAATGCTCCAAAAGCTTCTTTGTTCCGGTACCTTGAGATTTTCCTCTTGGCTAGCTATCGATTTCCGGTCGGTAGTAATTATTTCGCATTATCATCAGCGGATCTCTTATGCCAATAAGTGGTTAATATAGGTTTTTACTTTTGATAATGCTGATGTTTTTCTGGATGGCTGAGCCATGTACAGTTAGACTTTTTTAGGAGAGCATCGATTAATTTGCCTTTTCCGTCAATTTTTTTAATTTTTTTTTATATTTCTAGGCCTAAGTCTCTTCTGAACGTGGTAAATACGCTTAATTAATTTAAAACGAAGACGCGTAACCGGAGAACCGTGCAACATAATTCAAATTTAAAACCGACCCTTCGCGTTTTTTCCATTGTCCACGGCTTTTTTACAGCAAAATTGAAACATTTGTTTTGTGGCTGAGTATTTACTCTCAATAATTTTATTAAACGAAGTTTCACAGAGCCGCACAGATAGCCATACCATTACAAAATAAGTTTATTGCTTCCCTTTTGATGTCTGAAAAACGGATAATAAACACAATTCTACGGCTTAATTCAAAGTGATATTGATAAATTATCCTGAATTGGTGTCTCTCTGACAGCACTTCAGAGCTACAGTGGGCGGCATTTGCAGCGGTGTTGAAAAAGCTCACCTTTAAAGAAGGGCTTCTATTTTAAGCTTCTTCACATTTAATAGTTTGTTTATTTACTCATGCCAAATGGAAAAAAACGTGACCGCAAAAAAAACGGAAAAATAGAAAAAATCAATAAATAGTTAAACGTAAGAACTTTTATTCCAAAATTTTTAAAATTCCGTAGCCAAATTAGGAACTCGTAACAGTTCGTGCCCTTCTTTCTGTACGTCTGTTGTCATAGCCATTTTACACGCAAAATACTAGTTCTATAAAGCTTAAATTTAGCAAAGCTACAAATTTATTATAAAGTTTCATATTCATGTTAAAAAAATTTTAGGACGCAAAGGAAAAGAAAAGAAACATAATTTTTTTATTTTTATTTAAACCATATCTAAGAAAAAGGGCTAGATTTTTCAAAACATTCTAGGCTGTCTATTGCACTGGTCTACAAAATTAAAACCTTTTTTGCCCCACCAAAATTTATAGCAAATTTTGAATGTACTATGGCTACGCAACCATTATGGTTGCGTAGCCATATGTTAATGAATCATGTTAATGAAAAAAATTGAACCATCAGGTTTCTTTGTGACGCAAAAACAGACAGTTATAATTACTAAATGTACAATTATAATTGTAAATATTTACGATTTTCGTGAGTATTTGGCATGTGATAGGTTCCTTTTAAGTTTCCAGTAGTAATCAGCTAATATTCCTAAATTCTTTTTCCCTTCATAACGCTTCTCTATTAAGGAAATGTCCCGATGAAATCTCTTATCTCGTTCGTCACTTACAGCGCTTAGGTTTTCGGGGATGAAATCCAAATGCGGGTCCAGGAAGGTGTATTTTCAAGGACACATGACACCCCAAAGTTTTGTATGAGAATATAAGTTCAATCATTTTGTGTTCAAAACTCTTATTCTTCATTACGAAAGAGACCAAAGCGTCCGGAACCCGTTTTTCTCGACCGCTGGCGAACGTACGATTGCCTACAAATTCAGTGTACCTTTTATATAGATTTAATTTAATGATTTTTATATATTTTTTGAGAACTTAGTGCTTTATTTTGACTAAGACCGATATTTAAATTTTGCTTCTCAACTCGAAAGATTGCCAACTCGAAACTATATTCGTAATAAACTGAATCTTTTATAATTAATTTGCGATAAATTTGAGATAAGTCAACCCAAATTATGTCTGTTTCACGATTTTTTCTACTTAAATAACTCACAACTTATAGTAACAGATTTTTTTTAAATCCTTTCCTTAGTTTAAAGGTAATTAGTGTATCTTTCTAATGATAAATTATTTATGAACATATATTGCATGTTTCTGTAGATTTATCAGATTTTAATCCACCCGTAACGGAAAGACATGCGCGATAGTCACTTATGACCTTAAGGAGGTTTCCAGTTAAGCATATATTCTTTCACAGCCGATTGCATGCTTTGAGCAGCTGAATTCGACCGATGCGCAGACTGGCTAAATCTTTTCGACAAATTGTGAATTGAAGCCGACTAATCTCGATACGAACGCCGAAGATGAATGCAGTTGAATGAGCATAACACGCGACTGACAAATACTTTACGTGAGTGTGTCTACAAAATTGGACGGAACACATCATCGGAAGTTCATCTTGCACTCGGCTGTTTATTGTATTATCGAGAGATCTATACAGAAATAAATGTCTCGCCTTTTCAAATTGATTCTATTAAATTATGAGCAATCCAATGCGGAAACTAAAGTTGGCAGAAGATGGAAAATATTGGATGTCTGACGTCGATTTTTTTTAAATTTTACTTTCGCGACCATTCTCAAGCTTGCTGTTTGTTGTTTTCATATTTGTTGGTTTTTTTAATTTTGTTGTGGGAGACGAGTGAGGCTTATCAAGTTACGAAGCGCTCAAAAGAACTACGATACGCTCTTTGCTTGTTTGAAATGTTTCTTTAAATGCATTTAAATCCGAAACGTTGTTTAGATCGAGATACAAAGCTGGTACTTTAAATGTTTTACCCACCTCTCTATATTGTGAAGCTGCCTCTCACTCGAGTAGAGTAAGTAGCAATAATAAAATAGCATTCGTCTAGCTGGAAACATTTAGTTCGCTTCTTCTTTCTCATATGGGCAATTCTTGGAAAAGCTTTTGACCGGTCGATATACTAGGGACTACTACTATAGTTCCGATTAGATTGTAGTTTTTTTTAAATTTGTCGCGGTATATTAAATTAAACAAATAAGTTATGGTAAATACGCTATTTTTTTGTTTCGTTATACATGTTGTTTTTTTTTATTTTTGTGATTATAAAATATTCATAGTGTTGGATTCAAATAACACTATTCGTTGCAGCAACGCGCACCTTTCGCTACGCCATTTTCTCACGGCTCGATCTCGCAATTAACTTCAAATTTGTGTAACGTATCCTGGCCAGATATTTTTATTGTGAGTACGAGTTATTTGCAGAAAATTGTTAGACAAATTTGGAAATTTTTTCAAATAAAATACGCTAAATTTTGAGCCCAACCACTTAAACACGCACATGCACGCATTTTTAACTTTTTTTCAGACTCTGTTGGTGCCAAATAAAAAATTATAATTTATTTTTTTTATGGAAGCTGACAATGATTTCATTATGAAAGTCTAATAAATGCGAAATTAAAAATGTATTTCTATTTCTGGTTAATACTGGTAGATTTACAACTCTTGTCGTCGTCTCTAATAAAATAATAAATTTCTATCAGACTATTTATAATATATAATATAAATAATAAACTGTTACTATTATATATTCTTCTTAGTCAGCAGTACAGTCTGCTTTCCCAATCTGCAGGCAGTACGACTTGATACTAGGTTTCTCCACCTGTTGACTCCCAAAATTTTGAAGTCCTTCTCTACACTGTTCAACCACCTTGTAGGTAGTCTTTCTCTTCACCTTGTACCTTCAATCTTCGCGAACGTCAGTTTTTTAACTGGGTCCAGATCTTTCCGTCGAAATACGTCTCCCAGCCATCTGATTCTGTAGGACTTGATTACTCTCAAAATGTTTGCTTGTCCATATTTAGTATAAATTTCCTTATTGTATAAGCTTCTCCAGATATTATTTTCTTTGACCGCTCCAAAAATTGATCGGAGGATCTTTCTTTCAAAGATCAGTAGCCTATTCTCTTCTGCTTTATTATATCTTACGTTTTATAACTATACAATAGCAATAAGTGGCAATCGTATTTTTTACAATTATAGTAGAATCTCACGACGCCTAAGAATATTTAGAACCAATTGGTTAGATGGTGACAGGCGATTCGTAAGAAATTAACGTTCCGTTTGACCACAACCTGCCCCCATTTTCATCCGTCACTGCAAACAATCTCAAGAAAAGTTGTTAGGTACTGTAATATTAATTGCATAGTTATAGGACTAATATCATCTCAGTCCATCTCGGAAATATTTGTTGTAAAAAAACTCCATGTTTATATTTTGTTTCCCCATCTACACATTTTTAAACAACTATACTATTACTTCGTTCTAATTGAAAATATAAGTTAGAGCTGCAACTACTAAAACCGACAAAGTGCGAATCTGACTCGTGCATCAACGGTGCTGTACCTCGTTGAAGTTAAATTATTTATCATAAATCATCATTAATATGAACTTCTTAGCGTGATAAATATTTAATAAAACCCAATGTATCGTGCATACCACACCATTTTTAATGATTTGTGTTAATATGGATTTGTTTGTGTGAGAGGCATGTTTTGGGATCGCATAGAAGCTAAAGCTTATTTTTTTAGAATTATTATCTGTCGCTCTGTTAGAGACGCACACGAAACTACTGAGTCGATTTTAAAGATATTTTTGCTGGGACGATACTTGGATTAAGATTTAGTCTATGTTTGGTTCTGATCGAATATTCTAAATCACCATATCGTTGTGGTTTTCCTACAACCCTTACATAGACTTCTAAAAACAGTTTTTTTTAAATAATTTGTCCAAGAGTTTTGGAAATAAACTGGTAGGTGAAAGAGAGAAATATTTTTTCCACATTTTCAGCATGTCTCTGAATAAATACTACCTCTGAAATTAACAAAATAATTTCCGAGACCCTATTAATTAGCTTATTTAAATGATATCATACACTATATATGGCATTTTTTTATTTAAAATGTTTTGTCGAATAATTGATTTGTCTCCAAAAAACAGGGTACGAAATTTCACCGCCGAAAAATTTTCATAAGTCTAAACATTCATAGGAGAAAATTAGCAGGAAATAGAGAGGATAGTAAATGAGAAAGGCATGCATGAGAGAGGCATGCTGCCTCCAAAGACGTCATGTTAAGACATATCATTAGCGGTGTAAAAGTGGTCCACAAAATACAGTTAAATTGCTTGTCTTCAACAGAGCTATCTCTTTGATAAATGGCCCTTTTTGAAAACTGGGCACAATATTTTTCCATTCGACAATGAAAGAAAAATTTCATAAGCGAAAAGTCTACTGAGGTACAAACAATTGAAACCGAGCGAGTAACTATAGGAGACAATTAGTACGAATTGGAAAAGGGAAGTAAACATACTGCCTTCAAAGACGTTGTATTGAGGAGACATGTCATTGGCATTCTAAAAGTGATCAAGTCATTCTTTAATACAGCTATCTTATGTGTACGTGCTCTTTTCGAAACAAGGTACATTTTTCCATTCAACCATAAAAGAAACATTTCTTAAGCGAAAAGTCTCTACTTAAGTACAAACGATTGAAACCTAGCAAGTATCCATAGGAGAAAATTAGTACGAATTGGAAAAGGGAAGTAAACATACTGCCTTCAAAGACTTTATATTGAGACGTATCATTAGCACTCTAAAACTGATCAAGTCATTCTTTAATACAGCTATCCTACGTATACGTGCTCTCTTTGAAACAGAGCAATATATTTTCCATTTAACAAACGAAAAATAAATTTCGTAAATGGAGATTTGTTAAGCTGGAAACGGTAGAAAGATAGCGTTTTTTAAATTATTTTAGTATTAAGTATTTTGTTCTCATATTTATATATCTAAGTAACGGGATAGGTTTATATTAGTTAACTATAAGTAATAACCAGTCAAAAGTTAATAAAAAACATAGTCATCCATCGCTCATATTGTCATATATCTAATAAAAAGAAAAGTTAAATACAAGAGCAGAGAGAGAGAGTGAAAGGAAGAAGATCCGCACAAAACGTAGGATGAGAATGTCGGCGAGCATAAAAATACCTGTCAAGAACCACTTTGCTTTGTAACACCAGGCGTTCAATAATGTTTTGCTGAGGATATGGTCGGTTTCAGAACTATAGAGGTGCAACCTAATCTTCTTTAATTAAAAAAATCTCCATCTTATTACCCTTTTACTACGCACATATTCACAACCTTTAAAGTATATAATTTTTTTCGTTGCGCGGTTTAATAATAATTTATTACCAAAATTTAAGTGACAGGTGAACTATCGGCGACATATTTATTAACGAATTCTTCATTTCACCGTCTCGCTTGCATATGGGCTTGCGTGCCCTTGCTGGCTTGCCGTGATCCGGCGTAAGCTCGTACCGCGGTTCGTAGGTCGGTTTCGTAGCTCGGTTTCGTAGCTCGATTTTGTAGCTCCACGAAAATACCCAAAATACCCATAGATTCACGCTCAATAATATAATGTTAAATTTTTATTTAAATTACCATATTATAGTGTACAGTAAATATACTTATCGGTATATAAGAAAGGAATACCCGCAAAATGATTATTGTCAAATTGTATTTTTTAATCGTTTTGTACGTTTTACTAAAACTGCCATTTAGAGTTTAGCAAAAAATTCATAAATATAACTACTACCACAGATACTGGTAGTAAAATTTCAGACCTTGTAAAATTTTAGGACCCCATATATTTTCAGAGGCTAATCGCATGTGCAACGCTATTTTTTTCTATAATTTTTATCACTAAACAATCTTAGTAAATTTGTTTGAGAATTCGAGATCCCAAAAATAGACAAAAGTACGTCTGTTTTCTCGGTCTTTCTTTGT
Organism: Druceiella hillmani; assembly: GCA_039881145.1. Lineage (NCBI taxonomy): Eukaryota > Metazoa > Arthropoda > Insecta > Lepidoptera > Hepialidae > Druceiella > Druceiella hillmani. The sequence continues at coordinate 8,040,797 of JAYKKI010000011.1, read as the reverse complement.
TAAGAATTGCGACCTGTAAACCACTGGAGATCATAATAAATATTGTAAAAAATGCCATTATTTCTAGAGAAAAATCTTGTCCAAACCTTATTGTTTACTTGAAAAATTAATTGAGTTATAATTATTTCTAATGTGAAGACTCTAGACTGGCGCGCTAATCGACAATAAACCCGCGCCCGCGAGGTGTGTAATTAGTATTAAGCAGAATAGCGAAGCAAACGTAGTCTTTAAAGATATTGTGATAACTAAACATGGCATTTGCGCTCAAGATGCGGTCGTTAGTCGAGTAGTAGTCGTTGAATATCCAATTCAACAGGACGTCCGTTACGGGGTTCGTCCTCGAGATCGTAGTCCTCATTCCTGAATTTTCTGAACCAAATCTTTGCCGTCGCGTAACAGAATGTGGATTCGCCTATGCATTCGCATGACCATATTATTTGTGGCACTCTTTGCATCGTGACTCAGACAAAATTCGTAAAGTAATAGAATCCATATTTGATATCGATTAAAATCTGACTGTTGTCAACTGACTGCACCTTGGCCTATTTATACCCTAGAGTAAAACCTTCTAGAAGTTTCGAGAATCTTTCTAGAAAAGTCCCGAAGTTGTGGCTAAAAGCTTACTAGCCAATCTAAAATATTGAAGGATACATAGTGTTTGCATATATTGATTTAATTTTTCAGCATATGAATGTACTGTCTAGAATACATTTGATAGGTATACAAATTAAAATACATAGAGCGCCGTCATTTTTGTAATAACCAAGCATCTAGAATCTAGGCACTTCTTTGTGTGCCTCTACTAATTCATTGTAAACAGATTTTTGAAGACATTAAATTTGTAAATCTTCAGATTAAGTGGACCGTTTCCGATGTAATAAAAACAAAATGTTACTTCAAGTTACGTGTTACTTTCACAACCAAACAATCTTAATGCATTCTATTGATTATCATTCATTCCCCCAATTAACTTTTTTGGAAATTTTCTCAATGTACAATATAAGAACAGTTTACAATTTTGTTATTTGTATAGGTAAAAATAAAATGCTCAAAAGTAACGCCATGAAAATGCTTTGATGCGCTGGGTGCTGAGAGTAGAGGCCGGGCGGATACCCAAATTAGATGGTAGCTCACAAAATTCCACCCTTGGTTCCATCAGCTCAATTATGATTGTGAAAGTCGATGGACCGGAAATGATATTATGTTTTAGCTCTAACGTAGATTTTTAGGGAAAAAGGGACTCTAAGTACAAATATGACCACGCAGCTTAGTGCGAAAGTGATTCTCTTATATGGAGTGCATTTTTTCTGTGTCAGCTTTTAACTTTTTTTACCCGAGTACCTTCGATCTTTATACTGACTTCTTATTGCGAGACTTAGCCGCTTCCTACTTCTTCTCTTGTGCGCGTTTCTTTGCGTCAGACGGCATTGTTGCAATTAATTTACTGAAAAATTCAAATACTTTACGTTCGTATGAATAAAACGGTGTATCATCATAAATCCCGCATTGTAAAACGTCATCTGCTGCACTGCATACCGACATTTAGATATCGAAGGCAAACGTCATTGTACGCACTTTCGAGTGCTTGGTAAATCAGAAAATTTGACACGAAACATTCAGTTAACCCATTTGTTTTTTTAAATTTATTTTCGTTTCTCTAGTTTAGCGGCGTGGTATCTAGTTGTTAACTATGGTTCTAAATTTAGTAACGATTTTAAAATATTTAAAATACAGATGTCATAACAAATTAAAATATACTGTTTACTGTACGGAGAATCACTGAATATAAGTTCATCTATATTTTAAAACTATAATTAGATAGTTATTTAACTTACAAGTTATTTTATTTAATTATTGAAAGAGAAGAACGGTTGCACTTCGTCTCGCGTCTTACACGTGCTAGTTTCAAAAGATAGAGAATATAGACTAGGAAGATAAAGATATGTTAGTTTTTGTTTAGTTTATAGACACGAAGTTAAGTTCTTATTCAATAAATGCAAATTAGCTTAAAAATAAAATATGATTACTGATTTTAAATGACACTAATGTTTCTTTAAATAATTATTTTTATGTTTTTGTATCACACTCTATGCAAAATTTTTCATTTCATAACTTAATATTTTATTAACAAGTAATATTTAACAACTTATTACGAAAACAATTTGACTAGTTTATTTTGTATTGTCAAAGTTTTGTCACCGCGATACCGCCGCGTCCAATATATTTACTTTTGTCTAATCAGTTTGTTTTGCGTTCGATCAGTTTGATAATTGAATGATACAATACAATATTATTTGCATATTTATCGAACACATCTTGCCTGTATTTAGAAAAAAATGTGTCGGTGGAGATCTATAATTTAATTAAAAAATTTTCTCGTTGAGAATGCAGATTTTGTTCATAGGAAAAGTAAAATGTCTAGAATTATTATTTACCGTTATCGTTAAGTTGCTATTTATTAGTAACATTATTCATTCTTTGTGGGAGAAATTTTCAATAAATGAATTAATAAATTACAATTTAATTTTCTTCAGGTCTTATATTTTTCTTTCAACGTGAAAATTTTTTGTTTTTTTTTTGTATAATTTTCACGCGCGTAATTACTCTTATACGTATCACTTTACATTGCAATTAATATGCTGGTTATTAACGGCAAAGTAAAAAATAATATAAATGTATATCAGTAATAATCTATAAAACAAAACACGTTGTAATTTGGAAATAACACTAATTTTTTTATGTCCCGAAGTTAAGAGAACATGGAAAATTTCGAACCTTTGAGACATTTAAACTGATGTGCAATCTCGTTAAAAATGGTTCGATTGAAACGCAAAAGGCATTTTTTTTATCTAGTTTAAGAGTTAGAAATTAGAAAGTATAATGAAGAAATGTTTTTCAATTTTAAAACCAGTTGTTAAATTTTTTAATTGCATATTGAAAGTTCGAGATTTTTTGTATTTTTTTTTATTAATCGTTCTACAATCATCAATAACGGAGTTATTCGCTCTAAAGTAAAAAAAAAACAATTTTGATTTTAACTGGTAAAAACTCGCAAGAAAGTTCACTTTAAAATTATATCAAAATTCGCATATTTAACATTATTTATAGAACAAGGCGTCCCGTTTTGTAAAACGATTTAGTGAATAATGTCCTTACGATTTTTGAAAGAGTCACCAATTACCATGAAAAATGGCTTAGATTTTTTTCCACCTATCCCACATGGTCACACTTGCCGTTATATGTAAAAGAAACTAATTGATCATCGCAATTTTATTAAAAGGCTGAACACATATAATCTATTAATGCAATTAATGTCATAATTATGTCGATAAAAAATGTTTGATGGTGTAACCTCATTGTGTTCCGTTTTCGGCAATGTTAATGGCGGAGGTGATATATTCTATAACTTTTTTAAGAAAAAGGAAATTTACTTTATTACAACGTTAGTTTCGCTAAATGTATAGTTAAAACAAGAGACTGTGATCCATTTAAAATTATTGGATTACAAATTCAAGATTTTAATAAAGTGGCGATGATCTTTTAAGTGTCGACAAAATGAATGTTAAATTTTGAAGTTTTCATTCATTTTTAAACAGCGTTATCCGGAGAGTAGCCCGATTAAAATGAAAGAAAAAAATATTTTAAATTTGAAATTTCATACTTTATTTCTTAAACATTCCATCTACGATTCTTGCAAAGTTATAATTTACTTATGTACGCTTACTTCTATAGCACAATACAAGAATAACTTTACTTAGCACACAAATAATGAATGGAAATAAAATAATAAATCGACTAGAGCATGATTATAAATACGGTTGGTAAAATCTAAATTCAATCAAATCATTAAATTTTAAGAATTAAAATCTAAAATTTATTTGAGAGATAAGTTATCCACCATTTTATTTTTCTGCGGCTCTCCATTTCAAGCCAATCATCTGCCATACCGTTTCCAAATTATTGCACTTTGACTTTATTATTTTGTCATGCAGAGTAGTAAACAGTTCGATTTTACTTTAAAATGAAATTTAAAATTGAATTTAATTATTTTACAAATTTAAACGAATATACGGCATTCAATTTAATATGAAATTTAAAATTGAATTTAATTATTTTACAAATTTAAATGAATATTCGTTATTCAATTAAACACGTGTATATAATTAATTGTTACATTTACTAAAACGATCTAAATAAAGTTTAATTAATAATGAAATGAAATGAATATGCTGATAATTTATTTCAATTTATTTATCTCGAGTATTTAATAATTTATACCGAATTCGAAACGGTCTGGTAGGTGATTCGCTTACAATAGAAAGCAAGCAGAAAAATCGAATGGTGAATACTTATCTGTCAAATAAACTAAATATATGTTTAGTGAGAATGAAATTGGGTGTCGAATTTTTTGTTGCATCACCAACTTCATCCTATAGTTTTAAAATTTCACCTTCATTATTTTTTCGTAACGCGCCTAAAGAATTATAACGTCAAAAATCTCTAAATGTTTTCGCAATTTTAAAACACTGTTCTGGTGATACAAGTTTTTAATAAAGTTTATTAATTGCGTCTTATTCTGTTTTTTTAACATTCTACAAAAATGTAATAAACCTACCAGTAATGGTAAATTGAAAATTGTTTTTTTCATATTTGTCTCATAAAACGTGACGTCATATAAAACAAATGTGGAAAATGAGAATTTTAACACCATTTTATCTACATAAAATATTCAAACAAGAAAATATTAAATCGTACATTTTTAAAGGAGATATTTTTTGATTTTCGAAATTGAATATACATTTGTTTTAACAGGCAAAAATAAGTTTTCAGTCTACGAATCCGAACGGAACCCTATTGTTTCGGCAATGCCTGTTTAAAAGCATTTGAATCAAAAATATGTACATTAACATGCAAAGCATTAATTATCCAAAGTATGCATTAAAATGCAATGTATGTGTTATTCATAGTATGCATTAAAATGCAATACATGCCTTATACAAAATGTTTTAAATGGTCAGATCCCTTTTTTGGTGGTTTGCGTTTGGGTGATTTTATAAAATATGAGTAATCAAAATATTCATGCAATTTTGTAATATTTGTCTTATAGAATTGACATTTAATAAAGCGGTTAAACCTGAGTCGGACTTCACGCGATTAATTATCATTGCAGTACCCAAAATTATAAAATTAAAAAAACAACTTTTAAATGAAAACGGATTGATATGAGGATATGTGGTACACGGGTTGATATCTTATGTGTATTTGAATGAGGATTTCAAATTATCATTTTTTAACTATCAATACTTTAGTTTTAATTTGGATTCATATGTAATTACATTGTTTATAATAAAATAAACTGGTAAAATTAAGAAATGTGGCTAAAATGATCCTCAGTGCTTAAAGGATCTTTGGATTTTCTTTCTAGAATGATTCCGATTGTTGCTTTTGAGTGGGATAAGAACCTTTTTAGCCATTGAAATCTACTAAATTACTCAAATTAAGTACTTGAGGACTAAAGTACTTTACTTAAAAACTTGAATTATACAAATTATTAGCTCTAATTAGATACCCCATGGGATAGGGTAAAATTTTCATTTTGCCACACATTTTCTTAACAATTGATTATTTCGAAAATAGTCAACACATGGTACAACCATTCCAAATATTTAATTGCAATTCGTATTCAAGTGAAACGTAACAGATATAAGGCAAATAATGCTTGCACATTTAAGTGGGACCAGAAATATTATATTTTATAACCAAAAACATTTTTGTTTATGGTTGAAAATTAACTAGCAATACAAAAGAGGTTCACTAAAATAGTACTCGACGTCGAACGTTTAGTGGGTTCGTTTGTTATTATAAAATATATTAAAATGTTTGTTAGTGAAAAAAAATTGTTATCAAGAAAGAAAACTGTCTTATTGCCCATCGTGGTTGCCTTTAATTGAGCGATAGTATAAAAGTAGGGAATATGTATTAACAGTATTAGTTTTAGTCACGGAGCCACAAACCCACCCCCGGACAATCCAAAGCGACTTTACAGCGAAAGTGATATTTTTTTATCACTTAAAGTGATAAAAGTCACTTCGTTATCATCACAGGTGTAATGATCGAGAGTGAAACAGATTCACAGTACGAATTAGGCCACAGATCAAACGAAACATTCCGCTCCCCGCTTACTTCATTTCTACTCTGAGGTGCACGCGGCCGTTTTCATATGAATTGGTATTGATGGGCGACTCCAGTAAGCCCGCCGTGCGCCCGGCGAGACGGTCGAACCTCTTTGGTTTTAGTCCATACTTTTTCCAATATGGCTATTGGATGTATAAAGATTATATCTATAATTGAGACAAGATCATGTTTGCTTATTAAAACTATATAATTATGGTTTAGCGGCTAAACACTTCTATTAAGTACATCCCCTAAGTTTCTCGGCAGTTTTTAATCGGGGTGGAAATATTAGAGTGTTAAGCAAGATTTTGTAATGTATACAGAAGTATTAGAAGAATTGAAAACTTTCGAGACAGGCATTCTTGTTTGCTTTCGAAATAGGTATTTATTGTGAATTCCGCATTTCTTGGGTCGGCGAGGTTAGCAATGTGGAGGTTCTAGAAAGAATGCAGATATACAAAGAATTCGTAGAGACCACATAAACACGCCAGGGTCATACGGAGTTCAAAATATCGTTTGGAAAAGTAACTCTACATGCCTGCGTGACAGGGAAAACCAGATGGTCCCAGGCGCAGTTCTGGTTGAAGAACCTCGGAGACTGGTACAGTTTACCGTCAGCGGTAAGAGTAGTTTAGAAGAGGAATACATCCTCATCAAAGTCATGATTCTCTTCTACGAAGATTATGCAGTTAGAGTTCATCCGTTCACTCGTCGATGTAGGCGTCTTCAATAATTTTTATTGTATGGCTATCTACACCGATCCACATCAAACGTATTTATTTGGTGGTATTCCCACTATTATTTTGATGGTCCCGGCTGTGGGGATTACCTTATGATATATGCCTCTCCTAACGCTACTTCAATGACACAACTCGTTCATCACTCGTTCCTCACGAGTTTTAAATAAAAATCATAAAAAAATAGTATGAGATAATATACGCGCCAGTGCATAATCCAAAGGGGGTAACGGCGTTTTAAAATAACATGACGTATATTCACTCAAAATTATATTCCGACAACAAAATATGTCGTGAAATAGCCAATTGTATTGAAAATTTACATCTTAGATTTTTTATTCAGAGGTTTATGCCTTTAACGTGCGACCTGCACATATACGGCTGATGTCAAAATACGACGGGTTTCACTTTCGAGAGCAGGCACGTTTGTTTCCTTGATACCTAATAACACGTAAACTATTTGCTCAATTGTTACCGAATTGCACATCTAAAGGCCGTGTAACATGAAAGTTATGATTCTGTTTATATTAATGGTACGTTTGTTTCCTTGCTACCTAATAACACGTAAACTATTTGACAAATTGTTACCGGATTGCACACCTAAAGACCGTGTAACATGAAAGTTATGATATTGTTTATATTAATGGTACGTTTATTTCCTTGCTACCTAAATAACACGTAAACTATTTGACCAATTGTTACCGAATTGCACACCTAAAGGCCGTGTGACATGAAAGTTGTGATACCGTTTATATTAATAGCTGTGCCCGAGACTTCGTACGCACGGATCTATGGATCAGATTTCATAAATACACTTCAACTTTTCAACTGACATAAAAAATGAATGTACGTTCAGATTGACCGTATTTTTTTAACTAATTCCACATGGCTCGGGTAAGCAGTGTTACAGTTGATGCGTGCACACACAAACGCATAGACAAAATTTAGAAATATGATCTTATTGCATTCTATCATTTATCGTTCATTGTCTAATTATTTTTTTTGCAAATATTTGCATTGTACAGACAAGCAAAGTTTTGTTTTATTATATGTAGAAAAGCAAAGTTTTGTATTAATATATACATATTTGATAAGAGTTAAGTTTAATCAAATCGGTCATTTAATAAATAATTTAGAACATCAATAATGTGGCGGCCATAATGTGGTGGAAGTTTTACGACTTGTAAGCCTTTCAAGTAAAGTATAAAAGTCGATATTATATATTAATTAAGCAATAATTTTTAAATTTGTCATATAAATGTAAAGCCGTATTTAAAAAGTATTTGATACTCTTTCAATGTTTTCACATTTTATAAGCACAGTAACATATTTATTCTGAACAGTTCGTGAAAGGGATAAGATTCTATACTTTAAAACATAAACATATATTTCGTGTCTGTTCATGCGTTTTTCACATAATTTCGTAAGGAATACAACGCAAAAGCGGCTTCGCTTTTTTTGACGAAACTCTGGGAATCAAGAAATGCCATAAAGGAGAGTAGAACTACAAAAATAACATTTTAATGTTGTTATTTTTTCCGATCTAATTGGCACGGCGCGAAATACGTCATAGCTGAATTAATGTCGACGTTCTGGGGAGATATTATCCTGTAACTAGAGTTATCAAGGGCAAATATTAGAATGCCGGTTGCTATGGCTAACGATCCTGATTTTATGAAATATATCAAATCTGTAAACATATTAAGAAGAGACGTGCTCGTGTATCTATTATCAAGAATCGACTGGGGTGGGGCGATATCAGTAACTTAACGCAATCTGCGAGACATATCACAGTTGCTATGTAAAAAATAGTACACAGTTGAATATATTATACAAATCAACAGCTTTTCTACGTATACATACAGCGTCTTGATAATATACACAAATACTGTATTATAGTTATATAAAGTTGTTTACTTGTACTTTAGTTGGTACTCGCATTAATATACCGACAATCGAAATTTGTGAAAACGGATTATATACAGACACAATCTGACTTTATGTAAATGGAAATTGTTGATATACCTACATGGTTGTCATATTATTGCTGGTAAAATTGGGAGATATTTGCTATTGATAAAAACCGGAAATTTGATATGGTTACATAATTTTTGGTGCCTGTAAAGTAAAAAGTAAAATAAAAAAAATGTTTGGGGTACCTGTATCATATAGGTATTCTCTGTAGTTTAGTGTGAGTAGGCCTTCCAAAATTATTGTGGGTGTGTTATGGACACTTTTTGAATACAGTGATCCATTTACGAAATATTAACATTTAAACTGGTAATTTTTCTTAGAATTACGGGTTGGTTTTCCCCTACCAGCCAAACCGCTATTATTGAATGGCTGAAAATTATTCACAATAATAGTACGAGTATATATAATGAAATTAAATGGATAATTATCATAGCTGACTGGGCTCTGCTAGTTTACGAGTAATATTCGACCAACTTATAATTTATAGTTGAGCTGTAAAAGATTCATAGAAATTTAATACAAATTGTTTAAATAAAATGCAAAAATTACATTTTATTTTAAAATATATATTTATTATGCCAGTAAAAGATAAACTGTAAAATATATTTATATAGTTGTATACAAGGGTTCTTAAATAATTATTTTCGACAGTGCTCTGCGAGTTATACTCGAACTAAACTAGTTTTTTAATATACAGTTTTATAACAAACTAGTTTTATAACTAACTTTATAACGGCCGCGATCTATTATCGCGTTTGTCCAGTCTGTTGTTCGAATAATATACGATCATTATTATATTGAAATATGGTACTTTATTCCCGTGATAATTAAGTTTACTTGTTATTTCTTAAATTACATTTGATGTTAATTGTTGTTGTATTTATGATTATTTTTACTTTTTTTATTACGTGAAGGAAAGTTAAAAATTATTATTTAAAAAAAGTTGAAATATGACGTACAATTATTGAGTCATTTGCATTTCTGCCAATGATTTTTTAAAAGATAGTTACAAAATAGTTTTGTTATTAAAATGTTGCAAATTTTTAAACAGAACGATAAACATTTTTTCGTGTTATCGCTTATGATAATTTTGAAAGTTTCGGAGATTATGCAATGTATTTTTTTAAACTAAGGAAATATCGACATTAACTTTGGTAATGTTTCCTCAGTTTACCACCCCCAGCAGCGTGGAGGCGTACTTAAGACTTGCATGTCACATCAATTCTGAGTGGGACGATATTACTAACACTGTATTGAGTTAGACATATCACGTAAACACGTGAGACACATCACGTAAACACGTGTGACATATCACGTAAACAATTTTATAAAGAATATTAGGTAAGGATTCTTTGAAAGCAACGAAAGTGTACGGCTATACGTAGATCAATAATTGCTTCTAAATTCACTCTCTATTATTGCCGATTGCTTCTCAATGATGATGTGTAAATCTTTGACAAAGCTGGATGCTTTATATATTGCCAATTGAACGATTTCGAGTCCTGAATGTAGGTGATTTAGAACAAACGTTAAGCGGTCAAATGAATCTTTCATATGCTTTTTGATCTTCTTGTGGCAAACCATCAAACAAACTGAATATATTTCTGTATATTTGAATGGAGCACCCGGCAAGAAGCTTCTTTGTTCCGGTGCCTGAGATTTTCCTCTTGGCTAGCTAACGATTTCCGGTCGGTAGTAGTTATTTCGCATTATCATCAGCGGATCTCTTAATATAGGTTTTTACTTTTGATAATGCTGATGTTTTTCTGGATGGCTGAGCCATGTACAGTTAGACTTTTTTTAGGAGAGAATTGCTTAATTTGCCTTTTCCGTCAATTTTTTTAGGTTTTTTTTATATTTCTAGGCCTAATACCACCCAGTCTCTTCTGAACGTGGTAAATACGCTTCATTAATTTAAAACGAAGACGCGTAACCGGAGAACCGCGTAACATAATTCAAATTTAAAACCGGCCTTTAGCGTTTTTTCCATTGTCCACGGCTTTCTTACAGCAAAATTGAAACATTTGTTTTGTAGTTGAGTATTTACTCTCAATTTTATTAAACGAAGTTTCACAGAGCCGCCACAGATAGCCATACCGTTACAAAATAAGTTTATTGCTTCCATTTTAATGTCTGAAAAACGGATAATAAACACAATTCTATGGCTTACTTCAAAGTCATATTGATAAATTATCCTGAATTGATGTCTCTCTGACAGTGGGCGGCATTTGCAGCGGTGTTGAAAAAACTTTAAAGAAGGGCTTCTAAAATTCCGTAGCCAAATTAGGAACTCGCAACAGTTCATGCCCTTCTTTCTGTACGTCTGTTGTCATAGCCATTTTACTCGCAAAATACTAGTCCTATAAAGCTTAAATTTGGCAAGGCTACAAGTTTTTTATAAAGTTTAATATTCATGTTAAAAAAGTTTTAGGACGCAAAGGAAAAGAAATCACTCTACATTTAAAGTGAGGATAATTTGTTTTTATTTAAACCATTTCGATTTTTCAAAACATTCTAAGCTGTCTATTGCACTGGTCTACAAAATTAAAGCCTTTTTTGCCCCACCAAAATTTATAGCAAATTTTGAATGTACTATGGCTACGCAACAATAATATGTTAATTAAAAAAAATGAAACGTCAAGTTTCTTTGTGACATCGAAATATATATTTTTATGTAAGTACGAAAATCAGACATAATTACTAAATGTACAATCAGATATAATTACTAAATGTACAATTATAATTGTAAATATTTACGATTTTCGCGAGTATTTGGCATGTGGTAGGTTCCTTTTAAGTTTCCAGTAGTAATCAGCTAATATTCCTAAATTCTTTTTCCCTTCATAACGCTTCTCTATTAAGGAAATGTCCCGATGAAATCTCTTATCTAGTTCGTCACTTACAGCGCTTCGGTTTTCGGGGATGAAATCCAAATGCGGGTCCAGGATATGTATTTTCAAGGACACATGACACCCCAAAGTTTTATATGAGAATATAAGTTCAATCATTTTGTGTTCAAAACTCTTATTCTTCATTACGAAAGAGACCAAAGCGTCCGGAACCCGTTTTTCTCGACCGCTGGCGAACGTACGATTGCCTACAAATTTCAGTGTACCTTTTATATAGATTTTAATTTAATGATTTTTATATATTTTTTGAAAACTTAGTGCTTTATTTTGACTAAGACAGATATTGTAATTTTGCTTCTCAACTCGAAAGATTCCCAACTCGAAACTATATTCGTAATAAACTGAATCTTTTATCATTAATTTGCGATAAATTTGAGATAAGTCAACCCAAATTACGTCTGTTTCACGATTTTTTCTACTTAAATAACTCACAACTTATAGTAACAGATTTTTTTAAAATCCTTTCCTTAGTTTAGAGGTAATTCGTGTATCTTTCTAATGATAAATTATTTATGAACATATGTTGCATGTTTCTGTAGATGTATCAAATTTTAATCCACCCGTAACGGAAAGATATTCGCGATAGTCACTTATGACCTTAAGGAGGTTTCCAGTTAAGCATATATTCTTTCACAGCCGATAGCATGCTTTGAGCAGCTGAATTCGACCGATGCGCAGACTGGCTAAATCTATTCGACAAATTGTGAATTGATGCCGACCAATGTGACTAATCTCGATACGAACGCCGAAGATGAATGCCGTTGAATGAGCATAACACACGACTGACAAATACTTTACGTGAGTCGGTCTACACAATTGGACGGAACACATCATCGGAAGTTCATCTTGCACTCTGCTGTTTATTGTATTATCGAGAAATCTATACAGAAATAAGTGACTCGTCTTTTCAAATTGATTCTATTAAATTATGAGCAATCCAATGCGGAAACTAAAGTTGGCAGAAGATGGAAAATACTGGACGTCTGACGTCGAGTTTTTTTTTAAATTCACTTTCGCGACCATTCGCAAGCTTGCTGAAATGTTGTTTTCATATTTGTTCGTTTTTTTAATTTTGTTCTGAGAGACGAGTGAGGCTTATCAAGTTACGAAGCGCTCAAAAGAACTACGATACGCTCTTTGCTTGTTTGAAATGTTTCTTTAAATGCATTTAAATCCGAAACGTTGTTTAGATCGAGATACAAAGCTGGTACTTTAAATGTTTTACCCACCTCTCTATATTGTGAAGCTGCCTCTCACTCGAGTAGAGTAAGTAGCAATAATAAAATAGCATTCGTCTAGCTGGAAACATTTAGTTCGCTTCTTCTTTCTCATATGGGCAATTCTTCGAAAAGCTTTTGACCGGTCGATATCATAGGGACTACTACTATAGTTCCGATTAGATTGTAGTTTTTTTTTAAATTTGTCGCGGTATATTAAATTAAACAAATAAGTTATGGAAAATACGCTATTTCTTTGTTTCGTTATACATGTTGTTTTTTTATTTTTGTGATTATAAAATATTCATAGTGTTGGATTCAAATAACACTATTCGTTGCAGCAACGCGCACCTTTCGCTACGCCATTTTCTCACGGCTCGATCTCGCAATTAACTTCAAATTTGTGTAACGTATCCTGGTCAGATATTTTTATTGTGAGAACGAGTTATTTGCAGAAAATTGTTGGACAAATTTGGAAATTTTTTCAAATAAAATACGCAAAATTTTGAGCCCAACCACTTAAACACGCACATGCACGCATTTTTAACATTTTTGAGACTCTGTTGATGCCAAATAAAAAATTATAATTAATTTTTTTTATGGAAGCTGACAATGATTGCATTATGAAAGTCTAATAAATGCGAAATTAAAAATGTATTTCTATTTCTGGTTAATACTGGTAGATTTACAGCTCTTGTCGTCGTCTCTAATAAAATAATAAATTTCTGTCAGACTATTTATAATATATAATATATAATATAAATAATAAACTGTTACTATTACATATTCTTCCTAGTCAGCAGTACAGTCTGCTTTCCCAATCTGCTCACTCCAGGCAGTACGACTTGATGCAAGGTTTCTCCACCTGTTGACTCCCAAAATTTTGAAGTCCTTCTCTACACTGTCCAACCACCTTGTAGGTAGTATTCCTCTTCTCCTTGTACCTTCAATCTTCGCGAACGTCAGTTTTTTAACTGGGTCCAGATCTTCCCGTCGAAATACGTGTCCCAGCCATCTGATTCTGTAGGACTTGATTACTCTCAAAATGTTTGCTTGTCCATATTTAGTATAAATTTCCTTATTGTATAAGCTTCTCCACATATTATTTTCTTTGACCGCTCCAAAAATTGATCGGAGGATCTTTCTTTCAAAGATCGGTAGCCTATTCTCTTCTGGTTTATTATATCTTACTTTTTACAACTATACTATAGTAATAAGTGGCAATCGTACTTTTTACAATTATAGCAGAATCTCACGACGCCTAAGTATATTTAGAACCAATTGGTTAGGTGGTGATAGGCGCTTCGTAAGAAATTAACGTTCCTTTTGACCACAACCTGCCCGCGTTTTCATCCGTCACTGCAAACAATCTCAAGAAAAGTTGTCAGGTACTGTAATATTAATTGCATAGTTATAGGACTAATCTCATCTCAGTCCATCTCGGAAATATTTATTGTAAAAAAATTCCATGTTTATATTTTGTTTCCCCATCTACACATTTTTAAACAACTATACTATTACTTAGTTCTAAGGGAAAATATAAGTTAGAGTTGTAACTACTAAAACCGACAAAGTACGAGTCTGACTCGTGCATCAACGGTGTTGCACCTCGTTGAAGTTAAATTATTTATCATAAATCATAATTAATATGAACTTCTTAGCATAATAAATATTTAATAAAACCCAATATATCGTGAATACCACACCATTTTTAATGATTTGTGTTAATATGGATTTGTTTGTGTGAGAGGCATATTTGGGATCGCATAGAAGCTAAAGCTTATTTTTTTAGAATTATTATCTGTCGCTCTGATAGAGACGCACGCGAAACTACTGAGTCGATTTTAAAGATATTTTTGCAGGGACGATACTTGGATTAAGATTTAGTCTATGTTTGGTTCTGATCGAATATTCTAAATCACCTTATCGTTATGGTTTTCCTACAACCATTACATAGACTTCTAGAAACAGTTTTTTTTAAATAATTTGTCCAAGAGTTTTGGAAATAAACTGGTAGGTGGAAGGGAGAAATATTTTTTCCACATTCTCAGCATGTCTCTGAATAAATACTACCTCTGAAATTATTAACAAAATAATTTCCGAGACCCTATTAACTAGCTTATTTAAATGATATCATACACTATATATGGCATTTTTTTTATTTAAAATTTGTTGTCGAATAATTGATTTGTCTCCAAAAAACAGGGTACGAAATTTCACCGCCGAAAAATTTTCATAAGTCTAAACATTCATAGGAGAAAATTAGCAGGAAATAGAGAGGATAGTAAATGAGAAAGGCATGCATGAGAGAGGCATGCTGCCTCCAAAGACGTCATGTTAAGACATATCATTAGCGGTGTAAAAGTGGTCCACAAAATACATTGAATTTGCTTGTCTTCAACAGAGCTATCTCTTTGATAAATGGCCCTTTTTGAAAACTGGGCACAACATTTTTCCATTCGACAATGAAAGAAAAATTTCATAAGCGAAAAGTCTCTACTGAGGTACAAACAATATAAACCTAGCAAGTATCCATAGGAGAAAATTAGTACGAATTGGAAAAGGGAAGTAAACATACTGCCTTCAAAGACTTTATATTGAGACGTATCATTAGCACTCTAAAACTGATCAAGTCATTCTTTAATACAGCTATCCTACGTATACGTGCTCTCTTTGAAACAGAGCAATATATTTTCCATTTAACAAACGAAAAATAAATTTCGTAAATGGAGATTTGTTAAGCTGGAAACGGTAGAAAGATAGCGTTTTTTAAATTATTTTAGTATTAAGTATTTTGTTCTCATATTTATATATCTAAGTAACGGGATAGGTTTATATTAGTTAACTATAAGTAATAACCAGTCAAAAGTTAATAAAAAACATAGTCATCCATCGCTCATATTGTCATATATCTAATAAAAAGAAAAGTTAAAAACAAGAGCAGAGAGAGAGAGAGTGAAAGGAAGAAGATCCGCACAAAACGTAGGATGAGAATGTCGGCGAGCATAAAAATACCTGTCAAGAACCACTTTGCTTTGTAACACCAGGCGTTCAATAATGTTTTGCTGAGGATATGGTCGGTTTCAGAACTATAGAGGTGCAACCTAATCTTCTTTAATTAAAAAAATCTCCATCTTATTACCCTTTTACTACGCACATATTCACAACCTTTAAAGTATATAATTTTTTTCGTTGCGCGGTTTAATAATAATTTATTACCAAAATTTAAGTGACAGGTGAACTATCGGCGACATATTTATTAACGAATTCTTCATTTCACCGTCTCGCTTGCATATGGGCTTGCGTGCCCTTGCTGGCTTGCCGTGATCCGGCGTAAGCTCGTACCGCGGTTCGTAGGTCGGTTTCGTAGCTCGGTTTCGTAGCTCGATTTTGTAGCTCCACGAAAATACCCAAAATACCCATAGATTCACGCTCAATAATATAATGTTAAATTTTTATTTAAATTACCATATTATAGTGTACAGTAAATATACTTATCGGTATATAAGAAAGGAATACCCGCAAAATGATTATTGTCAAATTGTATTTTTTCATCGTTTTGTACGTTCTACTAAAACTGCCATTTAGAGTTTAGCAAAACATTCATAAATATAACTACTACCACAGATACTTGTAGTAAAATTTCAGACCTTGTAAATTTTTAGGACCCCATATATTTTCAGAGGCTAATCGCATGTGCAACGCTATTTTTTTCTATAATTTTTATCACTAAACAATCTTAGTAAATTTGTTTGTGAATTCGAGATCCCAAAAATAGACAAAAGTACGTCTGTTTTCTCGGTCTTTCTTTGTTAAGAATTGCGACCTGTAAACCACTGGAGATCATAATAAATATTGTAAAAAATGCCATTATTTCTAGAGAAAAATCTTGTCCAAACCTTATTGTTTACTTGAAAAATTAATTGAGTTATAATTATTTCTAATGTGAAGACTCTAGACTGGCGCGCTAATCGATAATAAACCCGCGCCCGCGAGGTGTGTAATTAGTATTAAACAGAATAGCGAAGCAACCGTAGTCTTTAAAGATATTGTGATAACTAAACATGGCATTTGCGCTCAAGATGCGGTCGTTAGTCGAGTAGTAGTCGTTGAATATCCAATTCAACAGGATGTCCGTTACGGGGTTCGTCCTCGAAATCGTAGTCCTCATTCCTGAATTTTCTGAATCAAATCTTTGCCGTCGCGTAAGAGAATGTGGATTCGCCTATGCATTCGCATGACCATATTATTTGTGGCAGTCTTTGCATCGTGACTCAGACAAAATTTGTAAAGTGATAGAATCCATATTTGATATCGATTAAAATCTGACTGTTGTCAACTGACTGCACCTTGGCCTATTTATACCCTACAGTAAAACCTTCTAGAAGTTTCGAGAATCTTTCTAGAAAAGTCCCGAAGTTGTGGCTAAAAGCTTACTAGCCAATCTAAAATATTGAAGGATACACTATTCATAGTGTTTGCATATATTAATTTAATTTTTCACCATATGAATGTACTGTCTAGAATACATTTTATAGGTGTAGAAATTAAAATACCTAGAGCGCCGTCGATTGATGTATATAAGTACACTAATCATTTTTGTAATAATCAAGCATCTAGAATCTAGGCACTTCTTTGTGTGCCTCTACTAATTCATTGTAAACAGATTTTTGAAGACATTAAATTTGTAAATCTTCAGATTAAGTGGACCGTTTCCGATGTAATAAAAACAAAATGTTACTTCAAGTTACGTGTTACGTTCACAACCAAACAATCTTAATGCATTCTATTGATTATCATTCATTCCCCCAATTAACTTTTTTGGAAATTTTCTCAATGTACAATATAAGAACAGTTTACAATTTTGTTATTTGTATAGGTAAAAATAAAATGCTCAAAAGTAACGCCATGAAAATGCTTTGATGCGCTGGGTGCTGAGTGCCGGGCGGATACTCAAATTAGATGGTAGCTCACAAAATTCCACCCTTGGTTCCATCAGCTCAATTATGATTGTGAAAGTCGATGGACCGGAAATGATATTATGTTTTAGCTCTAACGTAGATTTTTAGGGAAAAAGGGACTCTAAGTACAAATATGACCACGCAGCTTAGTGTGAAAGTGATTCGCTTATATGGAGTGCATTTTTTCTGTGTCAGCTTTTAACTTTTTTTACCCGAGTACCTTCGACCTTTGTACTGACTTCTTATTGCGAGACTTAGCCGCATCCTTCTTCTTCTCTTGTGCGCGTTTCTTTGCGTCAGACGGCATTGTTGCAATTAATTTACTGAAAAATTCAAATACTTTACGTTCGTATGAATAAAACGGTGTATCATCATAAATCCCGCATTGTAAAACGTCATCTGCTGCAATGCATACCAACATTTAGATATCGAAGGCAAACGTCATTGTACGCACTTTCGAGTGCTTGGTAAATCAGGAAATTTGACACGAAACATTCAGTTGACGTACGAAACGTACGAACATCTAGTTTAGCGACGTGGTATCTAATTTTTAACTATGGTTCTAAATTTAGTTAACGATTTTAAAATATTTATAATACAGATGTCATAACAAATTAAAATATACTATTTACTGAACGGAGAATCACTGAATATAAGTTCACCTATATTTTAAAACTATAATTAGATAGTTATTTAACTTACAAGTTATTTTGTTTAATTATTGAAAGAGAAGAACGGTTGCACTTCGTCTCGCGTCTTACACGTGCTAGTTTCAAAAGATAGAGAATATAGACTAGGAAGATAAAGATATGTTAGTTTTGGTTTAGTTTATAGACACAAAGTTAAGTTCTGATTCAATAAATGCAAATTAGCTTAAAAATAAAATATGATTACTGATTTTAAATGAAACTAATGTTTCTTTAAATAATTATTTTTATGTTTTTGTATCACACTCTATGCAAAATTTTTCATTTCATAACTTAATATTTTATTAACAAGTAATATTTAACAACTAATTACGAAAACATTTTGACTATTTTATTTTGTATTGTCAAAGTTTTGTCACCGCGATACCGCCGCGTCCAATATATTTACTTTTGTCTAATCAGTTTGTTTTGCGTTCGATCAGTTTGATAATTGAATGATACAATACAATATTATTTGCATATTTATCGAACACATCTTGCCTGTATTTAGAAAAAAATGTGTCGGTGGAGATCTATAATTTAATTAAAAAATTTTCTCGTTGAGAATGCAGATTTTGTTCATAGGAAAAGTAAAATGTCTAGAATTATTATTTACCGTTATCGTTAAGTTGCTATTTATTAGTAACATTATTCATTCTTTGTGGGAGACATTTTCAATAAATGAATTAATAAGTTATAATTTAATTTTCTTCAGGTCTTATATTTTTCTTTCAACGTGAAAATTTTTACGTTTTTTTTTGTATAATTTTCACTCGCGTAATTACTCTTATATGTATCACTTTACGTTGCAATTAATATGGCGGTTATTAACGGCAAAGTAAAAAATAAAATAAATGTATATAATCAATAATCTATAAAACAAAACGCGTTATAATTTGGAAATAACGCTAATATTTTTATGTCCCGAACTTAAGGGAACATGGAAAATTTCGAACCTTTGAGACATTTAAACTGACGTGCAATCTCGTTAAAAATGGTTCGATTGAAACGCAAAAGGCATTTTTTTATCTAGTTTTAGAGTTAGAAATTAGAAAGTAAAATGAAGAAATGTTTTTCAATTTTAAAACCAGTTGTTAAATTTTTTAATTGCATATTGAAAGTACGAGATTTTTTGTATTTTTTTTTTATTAATCGTTCTACAATCATCAATAACGGAGTTATTCGCTCTAAAGTAAAAAAAAAACAATTTTGATTTTAACTGGTAAAAACTCGCAAGAAAGTTCACTTTAAAATTATATCAAAATTCGCATATTTAACATTATTTATAGAACATGGCGTCATCTTTTGCAAAGCGATTTAATGAATAATGTCTTTACGGTTTTTGAAAGAGTCACCAATTACCATGAAAAATGGCTTAGATTTTTTACCACAAATCCCATATGGTCACACTTGCCGTTATATGTAAAAGAAACTAATTGATCATCGCAATTTTATTAAAAGGCTGAACACATTAATCTGTTAATGAAATTAATGTCATAATTATGTCGATAAAAAAATGTTTGAAGCGTAAATCCGATGGTGTAACCTCATTGTGTTGCGCTTTCGGCAATGTTAATGGCGGCGGTGATATATTCTATAAATTTTTTAAGAAAAAATAAATTTACTTTATTACAACGTTAGTTTCACTAAATGTATAGTTAAAACAAGAGACTACGATCCATTTTAAATTATTGGATTACAAATTCAAGATTTTAATAAAGCCGCAATTGTCTTTTAAGTGTCGACAAAATGAATGTTAAATTTTGATTCATTTTTAAAGAGCGTTATCCGGAGAGACTTGCAAAGCTATAATTTACTTATGTACGCTTACTTCTTTAGCAAAATACAAGAATAACTTTACTTAGCACACAAATAATGAATGGAAATAAAATAATAAAACGACTAGAGCATGATTATAAATACGGTTGGTAAAATCTAAATTCAATCAATTAATTAAATTTTGAGAATTAAAATCTAAAATTTATTTGACAGATAAGTTATCCACCATTTTATTTTTCTGCAGCTCTCCATTTCAAGCCAATCATCTGCCATACCGTTTCCAAATTATTGCACTTTGACTTTATTATTTTGTCATGCAGAGTAGTAAACAGTTCGATTTTACTTTAAAATGAAATTTAAAATTGAATTTAATTATTTTTCAAATTTAAATGAATATACGGCATTCAATTTAATATAAACACGTGTATATAATTAATTGTTACATGTACTAAAACAATCTAAATAAAGTTTAATTAATAATGAAAAGAAATGAATGTGCTGATAATTTATTTCAATTTATTTATCTCGAGTATTTAATAATTTATACAGAATTCGAAACGGTCTGGCAGGTGATTCGCTTACAATAGAAAGCTAGCAGAAAAATCTAATGGTGAATACTTATCTGTCAAATAAACTAAATATATATTTAGTGAGTAACTTCAGGGTATCGAATTTTTTGTTACATTGCACCAACTTCATCCTATAGTTTTAAAATTTCACCTTCATTATTTTTTCATAACGCGCCTAAAGAAATATAACTTCAAAAATCTCTAAATGTTTTGTCAATTTTAAAACACTGTTCTGGTGATACATGTTTTTAATAAAGTTTATTAATTGAGTCTTATTTTGTTTTTTTATCTTTCTACAAAAATGTAATAAACACACGACTAGTTTCTCAAAACGTGACGTCATATAAAACAAATGTGGAAAATGGGAATTTTAACACCATTTTATCTACATAAAATACTCAAACAAGAAAATATTAAATCGTACATTTTTAAAGGAGATATTTTTTGATTTTCGAAATCGAATATACATTTGTTTTAACAGTCAAAAATACGTTTTTCGGTCTAAGTGTCCGAACGGAACCCTATTGTTTTGGCAATGCCTGTTTAAAAGCATTTGAATCAAAAATATGTACATTAACATGCAAAGCATTAATTATCCAAAGTATGCATTAAAATGCAATGTATGTGTTATTCATAGTATGCATTAAAATGCAATATATGCCTTATACAAAGTACGCGTTAAAGTGCAATGTATATATTCCAAGTATGCATTAAAATGCAATATATGCATTACACAAAGTATGCATTAAAATGCAACGTATGTATTATGCAAAGAATACATTAAAACGTAATATATGCATTATCTAAAGAACGCATTAAAATGCAACATACGATGCATTATTCAAAGTATGCTTAAAATGCATTGTATGCGTTATACAAAGAATGCATTAAAAGTTGCAAAATCTCAATTTTGAATGGGCATTTTTTTCATTTGTGTCCACCCATTTTAGGCGAAGTTACAGCAGTTTAAAAACGACCCAAAATGTTTTAAATGGTCAGATCCCTTTTTTGCTGGTTTATGTTTGGGTGATTTTATAAAAAATCAAAACATTCATGCAATTTTGTAACATTTGTTTTATAGAATTGACGTTAATAAAGCGGTTAAACCTGAGTCGGACTTCGCGGCGATTAATTGTCCGTACCCGCAATACCCAAAATTATAAAATAAAAAAAATCTTTTAAATGACGGCGGATTGATATGAGGATATGTGGTATACGGATTGATATCTTATGTATATTTGAATGAGGATTTCAAATTATCATTTTTCAACTATCAATGCTTTAGTTTTGATTTGGATTCATATTTAATTACATTGTTTATAATAAAATAAACTGGTAAAATTTAGAAATGTGGCTAAAATGATCCTCAGTGCTTAAAGGATCTTTGGATTTTCTTTCTCGAATTATTTCGATTATTGCTTTTGAGTGGGATAAGAACCTTTTTAGCCATTGAAATCTATTAAATTACTCAAATTCAGTACTCGAGGACTAAAGTACTTTACTTAAAAACTTGAATTATACAAATTATTAGCTCTAATTAGATACCCCATGGGATAGGGTAAAATTTTCATTTTGCCACACATTTTCTTAACAATTGATTATTTCGAAAATAGTCAACACATGGTACAACCATTCCAAATATTTAATTACAATTCGTATTCAAGTGAAACGTAACAGATATAAGGCAAATAATGCTTGCACATTTAAGTAGGACCAGAAATATTATATTTTATAACCAAAAACATTTTTGTTTATGGTTGAAAATTAACTAGCAATACAAAATAGGTTCACTAAAATAGTACTCGACGTCAAACGTTTAGTGGGTTCTTTTGTTATTATAAAAAATATTAAAATGTTTGTTAATGAAAAAAAATTGTTATCAAGAAAAAAAACTGTCTTATTGCCCATCGTGGTTGCCTTTAATTGAGCGATAGCATAAAAGTAGGGAATATGTATTAACAGTATTAGTTTTAGTCACGGAGCCACAAACCCACCCCCGGACAATCCAAAGCGACTTTACAGCGAAAGTGATATTTTTTTATCACTTAAAGTGATAAAAATATCACTTCGTTATCATCACAGGTGTAATGATCGAGAGTGAAACAGATTCACAGTACGAATTAGGCCACAGATCAAACAAAACATTCCGCTCCCCGCTTACTTCATTTCTACTTTGAGGTGCACGCGGCCGTTTTCATATAAATTGGTATTGATGGGCGACTCCAGTAAGCCCGCCGTGCGTCCGGCGAGACGGTCGAACCTCTTTGGTTTTAGTCCATACTTTTTCCAATATGGCTATTGGATGTATAAAGATTATATCTATAATTGAGACAAGATCATGTTTGCTTATTAAAACTATATAATTATGGTTTAGCGGCTAAACACTTCTATTAAGTACATCCCCTAAGTTTCTCGGCAGTTTTTAATCGGGGTGGAAATATTAGAGTGTTAAGCAAGATTTTGTAATGTATACAGAAGTATTAGAAGAATTGAATTGAAAACGAGACAGGCATTCTTGTTTGCTTTCGAAATAGGCATTTATTGTGAATTCCGCAATTCTTGGGCCGGCAAGGTTAGCAGTGTGGAGGTTCTAGAAAGAATGCAGATAGACAAAGGATTCATAGAGACCACATAAACACGCCGGGGTCATACGGAGTTCAAAATATCGTTTGGAAAAGTAACTACTTGCCAGCGTGACAGGGATAACCAGATGGTCCCAGGCGCAGTTCTGCGCGCCAGTGCATAATCCAAAGGGGTAACGGTGTTTTAAAATAACGTAACGTATATTCACTCAAAATTATATTCCGACAACAAAATATGTCGTGAAATGGCCAATCGAGTTGTATTGAAAATTTTCATCTTAAATCTTTTATTCAGAGGTTTACGCCTTTAACATGCGACCTACATATATACGGCTGATGTCAAAATACGACGGGTTTCTCTTTCGAGAGCAGGCACGTTTGTTTCCTTGATACCTAATAACACGTAAACTATTTGCTCAATCGTTACCGAATTGCACATCTAAAGGCCGTGTAACATGAAAGTTTTGATATGATACCGTTTATATTAATGGTACCTTTGTTTCCTTGCTACCTAAGTAACACGTAAACTATTTGACCAATTGTTACCGAATTGCACACCTAAAGGCGTGTAACATGAAAGTTATGATACCGTTTATATTAATGGTACGTTTGTTTCCTTGCTACCAAATAACAAGTAAACTATTTGACCACTTGTTACCGAATTGCACACCTAAAGGCCGTGTAACATGAAAGTTATTATACCGTTTATATTAATAACTTTGCCCGAGACTTCGTACGCACGGATCTATGGATCAGTTTTTATAAATACACTTCCACTTTTCAACTCTGATTAGACCCGTTCGTCCAATGTATGGGTGGAAAACTTCATTGCGCGATTAAAAAAACAGATAGTGTAATCTATTGATCTGCATTGGTGCACTGTACATTTGTTTAATTACTTTGCGTCGCGTAGTTAGGCACTTCTTTGATATTTACATTACATGAGTACGTATTGTATCATAAATTCATTTATGGAAATATTAAATTGAAGAGTGAACAGTCTATGACATAAAAAAAATGAATGTACCTTCAGATTGACCGTATTTTTTAAACTAATTCCATATGGCTCGGGTAAGTAGTGTTACCTGATGCGTGCACACAAACGCATAGACAAAATTTAGAAATATGATCTTATTGCGTTCTATCATTTATCGTTCATTTTCTAACTATTTTTTTACAAATATTTTCATTGTACAGACAAGCAAAGTTTTGTTTTATTATATGTAGAAAAGATTTGTATTAATATATACAGATTTGATAAGAGTTAAGTTTAATCAAATCGGTCATTTAATAAATCATTTAGAACATCATTGTTAAATATCGCGCTAAATAATGTGGCGGCCGAAGTTTTACTACTTCTAAGTCTTTCAAGTAAAGTATAAAAGTCGATATTATATATTAATTAAGCAAGCATTTTTAAATTTGGTTTATTGTGGAAAAAGCCGCGACAGAAAGCTTTTTTTTGTTTTTGCAATATAAATGTTGTCATATAAATGTAAAGTTAAAAAGTATTTGATACTCTTTGAATGTTTTCACATTTTATAAGCACAGTAACATATTTATTTTGAACAGTTCGTGAAAGGGGTAAGAATGTATGCTTTAAAACATAAACAGAAATTGCGTGTCTGTTCATGCGTTTTTCACATAATTTCGTAAGGAATACAACGCAAAAGCGGCTTCGCTTTTTTGACGAAACTCTGGGAATCAAGAAATTCCGTAAAGGAGAGTAGAACTACAAAAATAACATTTTATTGTAGTTATTTTTTCCGATCTAATTGGCACGGCGCGAAATACGTCTAGCTGAATTAATGACGACGTTTTGGGGAGATATTATCCTGTACCTAGGGTCATCAAGGGCAAATATTAGAATGCCGGTCGCTATGGCTAACAATCCTGATTTTATGAAATATATCAAATCTGTAAACATATTAAGAGGAGACGTGTTCGTGTATCTATTATTAAGAATCGGCTGGGGTGGGGCGATATCAGAAATATAATACAATCTGCGAGACATATCACAGTTGCTATGTAAAAAATAGTACACAGTTGAAAATATTATACAAATCAACAGCTTTTCTACATGTACATGCAGCGTCTTGATAATATACACAAATACTGTATTATAGTTACATAAAGTTGTTTACTTGTACTTTAGTTGGTACTCGCATTAATATGTCGACAATCGAAATTTGTGAAAACGGATTATATACAGACACAATCGGACTTTATGTAAATGGAAATTATTGATATACCTACATGGATGTCATATTATTGCTGGTAAACTTGAGAGATATTTGTAATGCCTGTAAAGTTATAAAATAAAATAAAAAAAATGTTTAGGGTACCTGTATTATATATGCATACACTGTAGTTTAGTGTTAATAGCCCTTCCAAAAATGTTGAGGGTATGTTATGGACACTTTTTGGATACAGTGATCCATTTACGAAATATTAACATTTAAACTGGTAATTTTTCTTAGAATTACGGGTTGCTTTTTGTCTACCAGCTAAACCGCTATTATTGAATGTCTGAAAATTATTCACAATAATAGTACAAGTGTACATAATGAAATTAAATGGATAATTATCATAGCTGACTGGGCTCTGCTAGTTTTCGAGTAATATTCGACCAACTTATAACCTATAGTTGAGCTGTAAAAGATTCATAGAAACTTCATACAAATTGTTTAAATAAAATGCAAAAATTACATTTTATTTTAAAATGTATATTTATTATGCCAGTAAAAGATAAACTGTAAAATATATTTATATAGTTATATACAAGGGTTCTTAAATAATTATTTTCGACAGAGCTCTGCGAGTTATACTCGAACTAAACTAGTTTTTTAATATATGCGCCGATCGTCTGAGATTATTATCGATATCGTTTCACAGTGTTTTTAATATTGTTAACAGTGATATCTTAGTGGGAGTTGTTGCTGGTGTTCAAAATTTCATTTTTCTAGTGTTAACGGTGTCGAGATTCGTCTCGCACAAACCTTAATTTGACTGACCATTAAAAATTTCGCCTAAATTATCATAAAATCCGGCATTATATCAAGCTAGTCGAGTGCAGGAAACCCACTGGAATAAATGTTTTACATGTAAAAGAAAAAACTAGTTTCTAGTTGAGTCGAGTGCATGAAACCCACTGGAATAAATGTTTTATATGTAAAAGAAAAAACCACTTTCTAGTTAGCAACGCTTTGTAGACCATGAATATAATTTGGCCTATCGATTTCTCTGAGTGGCGTTTCGTTCGATATAACGCACTGGAATAAATGTGTTGCATGTAAAAGAAAAAGCCAGTTTCTAGTTAGCAACGCTTAGTAGACCATATATATGTTTGGCCTATCGATTTCCGAGTGGCGTTTCGTTCAATATGGCGATTTTCTTTGATATCCTTCTAACTCATTCCCCATTACGAGCGCTCATAGCGTAACGCTTTTCGCGACTTAATTTACTTAACCAAGGCTTCGGAGTGTGTCTAAGTGGATTTGCTGACATTTAAGTTTTAAATTGGCTCATGGCAGTGGCTGGGCCGGGCGTAACGGCTCTCAGAATGCAGTGGCTAGTGGCTATAAGAGTTACGTTAGCGGCTTAGCCTTCGTTAGTCTTTTTCAATAATATGATGCAAGTGGCTAGGGTTTCGTTGCTTTTTTCAGTAATATTTTTTGTCTGTTAATGTACGGAACGCTAAAAACCAGACTTAATAGCAACTACCTATAATTAAGGTTTATCGTTCATATTTTCCATTTTCACAAATCCGATGTTCTTTATAATATGTGAATATCTATGTGAAAGCAGCCAACTTATATACCAATAGTACAGGACGAGAGAACAAAGTGGTTTGTTAGCATCGTTAATTAAATTAGTGGACGCGCCTAAATACTTTCGAATAATTTTGAGGTATCCTGCGAGTCCAACCACCCGTTTGGCTGGGAATTCTGCTCTTGGGCAGTGAAACGGCGTGGTTATATTTCCCTTCCGATTGTACAAAGCTATACTGTAAAAATATCGTGACCGATAATAATACGGTGTTCTATAACAATATAAAACTGAGCTAACCCAATCCAACCTAACGTAACTTGCAATCCAACCTAACTTAACTAAACCTATATCGGCATAACCTAACCTTTTTTACGTGACTATGAGGAAACTTTGACGGTACCGTAGTTCCCGTCCGCAGTGACATGCCCGATTCTCTTGGGAGAGTGTCCAGTCGTGCGATTAAAACCTTTCATCAGCTTTCTTACCTGAAACCGCAATCCTGAATCCTACTGACTTCGGCTCGAATATTTTCTTTAAGTTGTGTAACAGTGCTCGGATTTGTTTTGTAAACAACGGATTTTAAGTATCTCCATAAGAAAAAGTCACATAGGCTTAAATCGGTTGACCTAGGTGGCCACGGTACGGTACCGTTTCGGGATATGTTTTTTTCTGGAAATAACTGCCGCACTACATTCACGGACACATTAGCAGTGTGAGCTGTGGCCCCATCCTGCTGGAACCATGTGTTTTGGTTGAAGGATGGACTATTCTGTAGTTCTACTCTGAAAAAGTCATTTAACATCTGGGCATATCTCCCCGAATTCACAGTTACCGTTTGGCCACGTTGATTTTCAAAGAAATAAGGCCCTATGATTGCAGATGCAGACATGGCACACCGGACTGTTACTTTAGGCATATGTAAAGGCTCTTGATGCATTTGTCTTGGGTTGTGGACATCCCAGTAACGAAAGTTCTGCTTATTCACATATCCTCCAATGTGAAAGTGAGCTTCGTCACTAATGAATATGTTGCCCATCCGGGTAGCAGTAACACTATAACAGCCAAAACTATAACAGGCTCGACATTTTCATCCGTGGCTACCAATGGTGTAGGTCCTGGCCTGGGCCTATTTAATGTTGATCCTGTAGCTCTGAACCTTGCTACCCATGATTGAATGAGGTTGATCGATGGTCCATCACGTAATCGACGAATACCGTAACGATTATTAAATCGACGGCGTGCTACAGACAGCGAAAATCCACTCGAAATGTACGCCTCGACGGCAAAAGCGCGGTGCTCTCCACTCCACTGTTCCATGGCTACTAAAACATCCGCATCGCTTGCGCTTCTAACGACGCCCCCCGCGCCCCTCTTATGTGTTGCGTTCAGAAACTATGTTTATTCAAACTTTGAAATCTGCCACTGGAGATCCTGTATTTTGAAGGACAACTCCGGGAACTGCATACCGTGAACAAACTTTATAACGGTCGCGATCTGTTATCGCTTTTATCAAGTCTGTTACCCGAATAATGTACGATCATTATTCTATTG
Source organism: Druceiella hillmani (assembly GCA_039881145.1). Taxonomy (NCBI): domain Eukaryota; kingdom Metazoa; phylum Arthropoda; class Insecta; order Lepidoptera; family Hepialidae; genus Druceiella; species Druceiella hillmani. The sequence goes on along the minus strand of JAYKKI010000011.1, from coordinate 8,011,887 downwards.
AAATCTCGTAATGTGGTACTTTATTCCCGTTATAATTAAGTTTAATTGTTATTTCTTAAATTAGATTTGATGTTGCTTGTAGTTATGATTATTCTTACTTTTTGTATTACGTGAAGGAAACTTAAAAATTATTATTTAAAAAAGTACGTAAAATTATTGAGTCATTTGCATTTCTGCCAATGATTTTTTAAAAGATAGTTACAAAATAGTTTTGTTATTAAAATGTTGCAAAATTTTAAACAGAACGATAAACATTTTTTCGCGTTATCGCTTAAGATAATTTTAGAAGTTTCGGAAATTATGCAATGTATTTTTTTAAACTAAGGAAATATCGACATTAACTTTGGTAATGTTTTCCCAGTTTACCACCCCCAGCAGCGTGGAGGCGTACTTAAGACTTGCACGTGTAATACTTATCGAGAATAAATTCTGAGTGGGACGATATTACTAACACTGTATTGAGTTAGACATATCACGTAAACACGTGAGACATATCACGTAAACACGTGTGACATATCACGTAAATATATCTGTGAGACATATCACGTTAACAATTTTATAAAGAATATTAGGTAAGGATTCTTTGAAAGCAACAAAAGTGTACGGCTATACGTAGATCACTAATTGCTTCTAAATTCACTCTCTATTATTGCCGATTGCTTCTCAATGATGATGTGTAAATCTTTGACAAAGCTGGATGCTTTATATATCTCAAATTGAACAATTCCGAGTCCTGAATGTAGGTGATTTAGAACAAAGCGTTAAGCGGTCAAATTAAAGTTTCATATGCTTTTTGCGTACCGAGCGTCTTAGAAGTAGATCTTCTTGTGACAAACCTTCAAACAAACTGAATATATTTCTGTTCATCTGAATGGAGCACCCGGTAACAATGCTCCAAAAGCTTCTTTGTTCCGGTACCTTGAGATTTTCCTCTTGGCTAGCTATCGATTTCCGGTCGGTAGTAGTTATTTCGCATTATCATCAGCGGATCTCTTAATATAGGTTTTTACTTTTGATAATGCTGATGTTTTTCTGGATGGCTGAGCCATGTACAGTTAGACTTTTTTTAGGAGAGCATCGATTAATTTGCCTTTTCCGTCAATTTTTTTAGGTTTTTTTTATATTTCTAGGCCTAATACCACCCAGTCTCTTCTGAACGTGGTAAATACGCTTCATTAATTTAAAACGAAGACGCGTAACCGGAGAACCGCGTAACATAATTCAAATTTAAAACCGGCCTTTAGCGTTTTTTCCATTGTCCACGGCTTTCTTACAGCAAAATTGAAACATTTGTTTTGTAGTTGAGTATTTACTCTCAATTTTATTAAACGAAGTTTCACAGAGCCGCCACAGATAGCCATACCGTTACAAAATAAGTTTATTGCTTCCATTTTAATGTCTGAAAAACGGATAATAAACACAATTCTATGGCTTACTTCAAAGTCATATTGATAAATTATCCTGAATTGATGTCTCTCTGACAGTGGGCGGCATTTGCAGCGGTGTTGAAAAAACTTTAAAGAAGGGCTTCTAAAATTCCGTAGCCAAATTAGGAACTCGCAACAGTTCATGCCCTTCTTTCTGTACGTCTGTTGTCATAGCCATTTTACTCGCAAAATACTAGTCCTATAAAGCTTAAATTTGGCAAGGCTACAAGTTTTTTATAAAGTTTAATATTCATGTTAAAAAAGTTTTAGGACGCAAAGGAAAAGAAATCACTCTACATTTAAAGTGAGGATAATTTGTTTTTATTTAAACCATTTCGATTTTTCAAAACATTCTAAGCTGTCTATTGCACTGGTCTACAAAATTAAAGCCTTTTTTGCCCCACCAAAATTTATAGCAAATTTTGAATGTACTATGGCTACGCAACAATAATATGTTAATTAAAAAAAATTGAAACGTCAAGTTTCTTTGTGACATCGAAATATATATTTTTATGTAAGTACGAAAATCAGACATAATTACTAAATGTACAATCAGATATAATTACTAAATGTACAATTATAATTGTAAATATTTACGATTTTCGCGAGTATTTGGCATGTGGTAGGTTCCTTTTAAGTTTCCAGTAGTAATCAGCTAATATTCCTAAATTCTTTTTCCCTTCATAACGCTTCTCTATTAAGGAAATGTCCCGATGAAATCTCTTATCTAGTTCGTCACTTACAGCGCTTCGGTTTTCGGGGATGAAATCCAAATGCGGGTCCAGGATATGTATTTTCAAGGACACATGACACCCCAAAGTTTTGTGAGAATATAAGTTCATTAATTTTCTGCTCTACGATTTCCTAACTTTCGCGACCATTCGCAAGCTTGCTGAAATGTTGTTTTCATATTTGTTCGTTTTTTTAATTTTGTTGTGGGTGACGAGTGAGGCTTATCAAGTTGCGAAGCGCTCAAAAGAACTACGATACGCTCTTTGCTTGTTTGAAATGTTTCTTTAAATGCATTTAAATCCGAAACGTTGTTTAGATCGAGATACAAATCTGGCACTTTAAATGTTTTACCCACCTCTCTATATTGTGAAGCTGCCTCTCACTCGAATAGAGTAAGTAGCAATAATAAAATAGCATTCGTCTAGCTGGAAACATTTAGTTCGCTTCTTCTTTCTCATATGGGCAATTCTTGGAAAAGCTTTTGACCGGTCGATATCCTAGGCACTACTACTATAGTTCCGATTAGATTGTAGTTTTTTTTTAAATTTGTCGCGGTATATTAAATTAAACAAATAAGTTATGGAAAATACGCTATTTTTTTGTTTCGTTATACATGTTGTTTTTTTATTTTTATGATTATAAAATATTCGTAGTGTTGGATTCAAATAACACTATTCGTTGCAGCAACGCGCACCTTTCGCTACGCCATTTTCTCACGTCTCGATCTCGCAATTAAGCCCAACCACTTAAACACGCACATGCACGCATTTTTAACTTCTTTTTATACTTTGTTGATGCCAAATAAAAAATTATAATTTATTTTTTTTATGGAAGCTGACAATGATTGCATTAGGAAAGTCTAATAAATACAAAATGTATTTCTATTTCTGGTGAATATTGGTTGATTTACATCTCTTGTCGTCGTCTCTAAGAAAATAATAAATTTCTATCAGACTATTTATAATATATAATATATAATATAAATAATAAACTGTTACTATTACATATTCTTCTTAGTCAGCAGTATAGTCTGCTTTCCCAAACTGCTCACTCCAGGTAGTACGACTTAATACAAGGTTTCTCCACCTGTTGACTCCCAAAATTTTGAAGTCCTTCTCTACACTGTCCAACCACCTTGTAGGTAGTCTTTCTCTTCACCTTGTACCTTCAATCTTCGCGAACGTCAGTTTTTTAACTGAGTCCAGATCTTCCCGTCGAAAAACGTGTCCCAACCATCTCATTCTGTAGGACTTGATTACTCTCAAATTGTTTGCTTGTCCATATTTAGTATAAATTTCATTATTGTATAAGCTTCTCCAGATATTATTTTCTTTGACCGCTCCAAAAATTGATGAAGGATCTTTCTTTCAAAAATCAGTAGCCTATTATCTTCTGCTTTATTATATCTTACGTTTTATAACTATACAATAGCAATAAGTGGCAATCGTACTTTTTACAATTATACCAGAATCTCACGACGCCTAAATGTATTTAGAACCAATTGGTTAGATGGTGACAGGCGATTCGTAAGAAATTAACGTTTCTTTTGACCACAACCTGCCCGCGTTTTCATATAAGTAAACGAAAATATAAGTTACTCTCTAACTACTAAAACCGACAAAGTGCGAGTCTGACTCGTGCATCAACGGTGTTGCACCTCGTTGAAGTTAAATTATTTATCATAAATCATAATTAATATGAACTTCTTAGCATAATAAATATTTAATAAAACCCAATATATCGTGAATACCACACCCTTTTTTTTTAAACAAAACAATATTACTAACCATTGATTAATCATTCCAAATTTCCTAACTTACAGATAAATTTGTTACATAAAATCGTACGGATAAATTTGTTACATAAAATCGTACGGATAAATTTGTTACATAACATCGTACGGATAAATTTGTTACATTACATCGTACGGATAAATTTGTTACATAAAATCGTATGGATAAATTTGTTACATAACATGGCACGGATAAATTTTTTACATAACATCGTACGGATAAATTTGTTAAATAAAATCGTACGGATAAATTTGTTACATACAATTGTACGGATACATTTGTTACATGACATTGTACGGATGAATTTGTGTTAATATGGATTTGTTTGTGTGACGGGGATGTTTGGGATCGCATAGAAGCTAAAGCTTATTTTTTTAGAATTATTATCTGTCGCTCTGTTAGAGACGCACGCGAAACTACTGAGTCGATTTTAAAGATATTTTTGCTGGGACGATACTTGGATTAAGATTTAGTTTGTTGGGATGTTTGGTTCTGATCGAATGTTCTAAATCACCATCGTTATGGTTTTCCTACAACCTTTACATAGGCTTCTAAAAACCGTTTTTTTTAATAATTTGTCCAAGAGTTTTGGAAATAAACTGGTAGGTTGAAGGGAGAAATATTTTTTCCACATTTTCAACATGTCTCTGAATAAATACTACCTCTGAAATTATTAACAAAATAATTTCCGAGACCTTTTTAACTAGCTTATTTATTTATCATACACTATAAATGAAATTTTTTTAATTCAAATTTTTTGTCGAGTAATTGATTTGTCTCCAAAAAACAGGCCACGAAATTTTCCATTTCACCGCCGAAAAATTTTCATAAGTCTAAACATTCATAGGAGAAAATTAGCAGGAAATAGAGAAGATAGTAAACATGCTGCCTCCAAAGACGTCATGTTAAGACATCATTAGCTGTGTAAAAGTGGTCCACAAAATACAGTGAAATTGCTTATCTTCAACACAGCTATCTCTTTGATAAATGGCCCTTTTTGAAAACTGGGCACAACATTTTTCCATGAAAGAAAAATTTCATAAGCGAAAAGTCTACTTAGGTACAAACAATTGAAACCGAGCGAGTAACTATAGGAGAAAATTAGTACGCATTGGAAAAGGGAAGTAAACATACTGCCTTCAAAGACGTTGTATTGAGGAGACATGTCATTGGCATTCTAAAAGTGATCAAGTCATTCTTTAATACAGCTATCTTATGTGTACGTGCTCTTTTCGAAACAAGGTACATTTTTCCATTCAACCATAAAAGAAACATTTCTTAAGCGAAAAGTCTCTACTTAAGTACAAACGATTGAAACCTAGCAAGTATCCATAGGAGAAAATTAGTACGAATTGGAAAAGGGAAGTAAACATACTGCCTTCAAAGACTTTATATTGAGACGTATCATTAGCACTCTAAAACTTATCAAGTCATTCTGTAATATAGCTATCCTACGTATACGTGCTCTCTTTGAAACAGAGCAATATATTTTCCATTTAACAATCGAAAAATAAATTTCGTAAATGGAGATTTGTTAAGCTGGAAACGGTAGAAAGATAGCGTTTTTTAAATTATTTTAGTATTAAGTATTTTATTCTCATATTTATATATCTAAGTAACGGGATAGGTTTATATTAGTTAACTATAAGTAATAACCAGTCAAAAGTTAATGAAAAACATAGTCATCCATCGCTCATATTGTCATATATCTAATAAAAAGAAAAGTTAAAAACAAGAGCAGAGAGAGAGTGAAAAGAAGAAGATCCGCACAAAACGTAGGATGAGAATGTCGGCGAGCATAAAAATACCTGTCAAGAACCACTTTGCTTTGTAACACCAGGCGTTCAATAATGTTTTGCTGAGGATATGGTCGGTTTCAGAACTATAGAGGTGCAACCTAATCTTCTTTAATTAAAAAAATCTCCATCTTATTACCCTTTTACTACGCACATATTCACAAACTTTAAAGTATATAATTTTTTTCGTTGCGCGGTTTAATAATAATTTATTACCAAAATTTAAATGACAGGTAAACTGTCGGCGACATATTTATTAACCAATTCTTCATTTCACCGTCTCGCTTGCATATGGGCTTGCGTGCCCTTGTTGGCTTGCCGTGATCCGGCGTAAGCTCGTAGCGCGGTTCGTAGGTCGGTTTCGTAGCTCGGTTTCGTAGCTCGATTTTGTAGCTCCACGAAAATACCCAAAATACCCATAGGTTCATGCTCAATAGTATAATATGAAATTTTTATTTAAATCACCATATTATAGTACATGCATAGTAAATATACTTATCGGTATATAAGAAAGGAATACCCGCAAAATGATTATTGCCAAATTGTATTTTTTCATCGTTTTATACGTTCTATTAAAACTGCCATTTTCAATTTTTAGAGTTTAGCAATAAATTCATAAATATAACTACTGTCACAGGTACTTTTAGTAAAATTTCAGACCTTGTAAAATTTTAGGACTCGATATATTTTCATAGGCTAATCGCATGTTCAACGCTATTTTTTTTTATAATTTTTAACACTAAACAATCTTATTAAATTTATTTGAGAATTTGAGATCACGAAAATAGACAAAAGTACGTCTGTTTTCTCGGTCGTTCTTGGTCAATAATTGCGACCTGTAAACCACTGTAGATCATAATAAATATTGTAAAAAATGCCATTATTTCTAGAGGAAGATATCCTCTTTCCGAAAAATCTTGTCCAAACCTTATTGTTTACTTGAAAATTTAATTGAGTTATAATTATTTTTAATGTGAAGACTCTAGACTGGTGCGCTAATCGACAATAAACCCGCGCCCGCGAGGTGTGCAATTAGTAGGAAGCAGAATAGCGAAGCAAACGTAGTCTTTAAAGATATTGTGATAACTAAACATGGCATTTGCGCTCAAGATACGGTCGTTAGTCGAGTAGTAGTCGTTGAATATCCAATTCAACAGGATGTCCGTTACGGGGTTCGTCCTCGAGATCGTAGTCCTCATTCCTGAATTTTCTGAACCAAATCTTTGCCGTCGCGTAAGAGAATGTGGATTCGCCTATGCATTCGCATGACCATATTATTTGAGTCAGTCTTTGCACCGTGACTCAGACGAAATTCGTAAAGTAATAGAATCCATATTTGATATCGATTAAAATCTGACTGTTGTCAACTGACTACACCTTGGCCTATTTATACCCTACAGTAAAACCTTCTAGAAGTTTCGAGAATCTTTCTAGAAAAGTCCCGAAGTTGTGGCTAAAAGCTTACTAGCCAATCTAATATATTGAAGGATACATAGTGTTTGAATATATTAATTTAATTTTTCACCATATGAATGTACTGTCTAGTATACATGTTATAGGTGTAAAAATTAAAATACATAGAGCGCCGTCGATTGATGTATATAAGTACACTAATCATTTTTGTAATAACCAAGCATCTAGAATCTAGGCACTTCTTTGTGTGCCTCTACTAATTCATTGTAAACAGATTTTTGAAGACATTAAATTTGTAAATCTTCAGATTAAGTGAACCGTTTCCGATGTAATAAAAACTAAATGTTACTTCAAGTACGTTCACAACCAAACAATCTTAATGCATTCTATTGATTATCTTTCATTCCCCATAATTAACTTTTTTGAAAATTTTCTCAATGTACAATATAAGAACAGTTTACAATTTTGTTATTTGTATAGGTAAAAATAAAATGCTCAAAAGTAACGCCATGAAAATGCTTTGATGCGCTGGGTGCTGAGAGTAGAGGCCGGGCGGATACCCAAATTAGATGGTAGCTCACAAAATTCCACCCTTGGTTCCATCAGCTCAATTATGATTGTGAAAATCGATGGACCGGAAATGATATTATGTTTTAGCTCTAACGTAGATTTTTAGGGAAAAAGGGACTCTAAGTACAAATATGACCACGCAGCTTAGTGCGAAAGTGATTCGCATATATGGAGTGCATATTTTCTGTGTCAGCTTTTAACTTTTTTTACCCGAGTACCTTCGACCTTTGTACTGACTTCTTATTGCGAGACTTAGCCGCATCCTTCTTCTTCTCTTGTGCGCGTTTCTTTGCATCAGACGGCATTGTTAGAATTAATTTACTGAAAAATTCAAATACTTTAAGTTCGTATGAATAAAATGGTGTGTCATCATAAATCCCGCATTGTAAAACGTCATCTGCTGCAATGCATACCAACATTTAGATATCGAAGGCAAACGTCATTGTACGCACTTTCGAGTGCTTGGTAAATCAGGAAATTTGACACGAAACATTCAGTTAGCGTACGAAACGTACGAACATCAAGTTTAGCGGCGTGGTATCAAGTTTTTAACTATGGTTCTAAATTTGGTAACGATTTTAAAGTATTTAAAAGACAGATGTCATTAACAAATTAAAATATACTATTTACTGAACGGAGAATCACTGAATATAAGTTCATTTATATTTTAAAACTATAATTAGATAGTTATTTAACTTACAAGTAATTTTATTTAATTATTGAAAGAGAAGAACGGTTGCACTTCGTCTCGCATCTTACACGTGCTAGTTTCAAAAGATAGAGTATAGACTAGGAATATAAAGATATGTTAGTTTTGGTTTAGTTTATAGACACAAAGTTAAGTTCTTATTCAATAAATACAAATTAGCTTAAAAGTAAAATATGATTACTCATTTTAAATGAAACTAATGTTTCTTTAAATAATTATTTTTATGTTTTTGTATCACACTCTATTCAAAATATTTCATTTCATAACTTAATATTTTATTAACAAGTAATATTTAACAACTTATTACGAAAACAATTTAACTAGTTTATCTTGTATTATTATGAGGTTTAGTACATTTCAAATTTAAAATATTTCAATCCAAATTGTAAAATTGAATTTAATAGAAATTTAAATTAATTACAATGCATTTAAAATTCTATAGTTTTAGCTATGAAATAGAACGAAACAATAATGTAAGTTACATAAATAGAAGTTTTAGAGTGAATTTTAAAAATAAATTTATTTAATTTTTGACTCACATTTCCATAAATTTAAGACGCAAATCGTGCAAATATTTTAATGAAATGGGCACAGGTGCAAATATTTTAATTTTACAAAAAGTTTAAAGAGTGAAGTCATATTAATTGTCTATGTATCTGATTTACGTGTTGAAATCATAGAACAAAATTTTTACTCTATGCCCAAAGTCTGTCATTGGGGGGTCTGGTTGGGTTGAGCCAATGATGTAAAGGTAGCGCCGGCCCCTCTCTACCCGAGAGAGTGGGCCGCGCGCGTCTTCTAACATCTTTGGGTTGAGCAGTCGGCGATTATTTTTCTAGACGTCATTCCAGCACAGTCGGCCGTGGTGGCTGGTCGTTCTTACTTTGGTAGGTCGTGATTATGCTTTTATTATTTTTTATTATTTATGTGTTAATTTAATTTTACACTAAAATAATAAAATGATGCAATTTTCTTTTTCATAATTATTAAGCTTTGTGTTTATTATTGCAGGTTTGTTCATTTCGGCGGGTTTTCAACTCTTAACTATTTGGGTGTCGTTCGAAAATCAACTCGCAGACTTTGGTAAGTGAACTAAATTTTTTATTTTCTAATTTCAATTCTTTCTTTTACGTGTTTATAACTTTTAAATCATGAATAATTTAATTTTCTTCAGGTCTTATATTTTTCTTTCAACGTGAAAATTGTTACGTTTTTTTTTGTATAATTTTCACTCGCGTAATTACTCTTATACGTATCACTTTACGTTGCAATTAATATGGCGGTTATTAACGGCAAAGTAAAAAATAATATAAATGTATATCATCAATAATCTATAAAACAAAACGCGTTGTAATTTGGAATTAACGATAATTTTTTTATGTCCCGAAGTTAAGGAACATGGAAAATTTCGAACCTTTGAGACATTTAAACTGATGTGCAATCTCGTTAAAAATGGTTCGATTAAAACGCAAAAGGCATTTTTTTTATCTAGTTTTAGAGTTAGAGATTAGAAAGTGAAATAAAAAATTGTTTTTTAAATTTTAAAACCAGTCGTTAATTTTGTTTAATTGCATATTGAAAGTACGAGATTTTTTGCATTTTTTTTATTAATCGTTCTACAATCGTCAATAACGGAGTTATTCGCTCTAATGTAAAAAAAAACAATTTTGATTTTAACTGGTAAAAACTCGCAAGAAAGTTCACTTTAAAATTATGTCAAAATTCGCATATTTCACATTATTTATAGAACATGGCGTCACCTTTTGCAAATCGATTTAATGAATAATGTCTTTACGGTTTTTGAAAGAGTCGCCAATTACCATGAAAAATGGCTTAGATTTTTTTCCACAAATCCCATATGGTCACACTTGCCGTTATATATAAAAGAAACTAATTGATTATCGCAATTTTATTAAAAGGCTGAACACATTAATCTGTTAATGAAATTAATGTCATAATTATGTCGATAAAAAAATGTTTGAAGCGTAAATCCGATGGTGTAACCTCATTGTGTTCCGTTTTCGGCAATGTTAATGGCGGCGGTGATATATTCTATAACTTTTTTCAGAAAAAATAAATTTACTTTATTACAACGTTAGTTTCGCTAAATGTATAGTTAAAACAAGAGACTATGATCCATTTTAAATTATTGGATTACAAATTCAAGATTTTAATAAAGCGTCGTTTATCTTTTAAGTGTCGACAAAATGAATGTTAAATTTTGAAGTTTTCATTCATTTTTAAACAGCGTTATCCGGAGAGTAGCCCGATTAAAATGAAAGAAAAAAATATTTTAAATTTGAAATTTCATACTTTATTTCTTAAACATTCCATCTACGATTCTTGCAAAGTTATAATTTACTTATTTACGCATATTCTCTAGCACAATACAAGAATAACTTTACTTAGCACACAAATAATGAATGGAAATACAATAATAAAACGACTAGAACATGATTATAAATACGGTTGGTAAAATCTAAATTCAATCAAATCATTAAATTTTAAGAATTAAAATCTAAAATTTATTTGAGAGATAAGTTATCCACCATTTTATTTTTCTGCGGCTCTCCATTTCAAGCCAATCATCTGCCATACCGTTTCCAAATTATTGCACTTTGACTTTATTATTTTGTCATGCAGAGTAGTAAACAGTTTGATTTTACTTTAAAATGAAATTTAAAATTGAATTTAAGTATTTTACAAATTTAAATTAATATACGGCATTCAATTTAATATAAACACGTGTATAGAGTACAAGCAAAGATCTTTGCTAATATCTCACCTGAAGATGTTGTAATACAAAGAAACCTAGATCATGGTAAAGAAACGCCAAATATATTCAAGAAATGAATATGCTGATAATTTATTTCAATTTATTAATCTCGAGTATTTAATAATTTATACCGAATTCGAAACGGTCTGGTAGGTGATTCGCTTACAATAGAAAGCAAGCAGAAAAATCGAATGGTGAATACTTATCTGTCAAATAAACTAAATATATGTTTAGTGAGAATGAAATTGGGTGTCGAATTTTTTGTTGCATCACCAACTTCATCCTATAGTTTTAAAATTTCACCTTCATTATTTTTTCGTAACGCGCCTAAAGAAATATAACGTCAAAAATCTCTAAATGTTTTCTCAATTTTAAAACACTGTTCTGGTGATACAAGTTTTTAATAAAGTTTATTAATTGCGTCTTATTCTGTTTTTTTAACTTTCTACAAAAATGTAATAAACCTACCAGTAATGGTAAATTGAAAATTGTTTTTTTCATATTTGTTTCATAAAACGTGACGTCATATAAAACAAATGTGGAAAATGGGAATTTTAACACTATTTTATCTACATAAAATATTCAAACAAGAAAATATTAAATCGTACATTTTTAAAGGAGATATTTTTTGATTTTCGAAATCGAATATACATTTGTTTTAACAGTCAAAAATAAGTTTTCAGTCTAAGAGTCCGAACGGAACCCTATTGTTTTGGCAATGCCTGTTTAAAAGCATTTGAATAAAAAATATGTACTTAACATGCAAAGCATTAATTATCCAAAGTATGCATTAAAATGCAATGTATGTGTTATTCATAGTATACATTAAAATGCAATATATGCCTTATACAAAATGTTTTAAATGGTCAGATCCCTTTTTTGGTGGTTTGCGTTTGGGTGATTTTATAAAATATGAGTAATCAAAATATTCATACAATTTTGTAATATTTGTTTTATAGAATTGACGTTAATAAAGCGGTTAAACCTGGGTCGGACTTCGCGCGATTAATTATCATTGCAATACCCAAAATTATAAAATTAAAAAACCAACTTTTAAATGAAAGCGGATTGATATGAGGATATGTGGTACACGGGTTGATATCTTATGTATATTTGAATGAGGATTTCAAATTATCATTATCAATACTTTAGTTTTGATTTAGAGTCATATGTAATTACATTGTTTATAATAAAATAAACTGGTAAAATTTAGAAATGTGGCTAAAATGATCCTCAGTGCTTAAAGGTTATTTTATATCTTTAGATTTTATTTTTCGAATTATTCCGATTGTTGCTTTTGAGTGGGATAAGAATATTTTTAGCCATTGAAATCTACTAAATTACTCAAATTAAGTACTTGAGCACTAAAGTACTTTACTTAAAAACTTGAATTATACAAATTATTAGCTCTAATTAGATACCCCATGGGATAGGGTAAAATTTTCATTTTGCCACACATTTTCTTAACAATTGATTATTTCGAAAATAGTCAACACATGGTACAACCATTCCAAATATTTAATTGCAATTCGTATTCAAGCGAAACGTAACAGATATAAGCAAATAATGCTTGCACATTTAAGTGGGACCAGAAATATTATATTTTATAACCAAAAACATTTTTGTTTATGGTTGAAAATTAACTACCAATACAAAAGAGGTTCACTAAAATAGTACTCGACGTCGAACGTTTAGTGGGTTCGTTTGTTATTATAAAATATATTAAAATGTTTGTTAATGAAAAAAAATTGTTACCAAGAAAGAAAACTGTCTTATTGCCCATCGTGGTTGCCTTTAATTGAGCGATAGTATAAAAGTAGGGAATATGTATTAACAGTATTAGTTTTAGTCACGGAGCCACAAACCCACCCCCGGACAATCCAAAGCGACTTTACAGCGAAAGTGATATTTTTTTATCACTTAAAGTGATAAAAATATCACAGATGTAATGATCGAGAGCGAAACAGATTCACAGTACGAATTAGGCCACAGATCAAACGAAACATTCCGCTCCCCGCTTACTTCATTTCTACTCTGAGGTGCACGCGGCCGTTTTCATATAAATTGGTATTGATGGGCGACTCCAGTAAGCCCGCCGTGCGTCCGGCGAGACGGTCGAACCTCTTTGGTTTTAGTCCATACTTTTTCCAATATGGCTATTGGATGTATAAAAATTATATCTATAATTGAGACAAGATCATGTTTGCTTATTAAAACTATATAATTATGGTTTAACGGCTAAACACTTCTATTAAGTACATCCCCTAAGTTTCTCGGCAGTTTTTAATCGGGGTGGAAATATTAGAGTGTTAAGCAAGATTTTGTAATGTATACAGAAGTATTAGAAGAATTGAAAACTTTCGAGACAGGCATTCTTGTTTGCTTTCGAAATAGGTATTTATTGTGAATTCCGCATATCTTGGGTCGGCAAGGTTAGCAATGTTCTAGAAAGAATGCAGATAGACAAAGGATTCGTAGAGACCACATAAACACGCCGGGGTCATACGGAGTTCAAAATATCGTTTGGGAAAGTAACTCTACTTGCCAGCGTGACAGGGAAAACCAGATGGTCCCAGGCGCAGTTCTGCGCGCCAGTGCATAATCCAAAGGGGTAACGGTGTTTTAAAATAACGTAACGTATATTCACTCAAAATTATATTCCGACAACAAAATATGTCGTGAAATGGCCAATCGAGTTGTATTGAAAATTTTCATCTTAAATCTTTTATTCAGAGGTTTACGCCTTTAACATGCGACCTACATATATACGGCTGATGTCAAAATACGACGGGTTTCTCTTTCGAGAGCAGGCACGTTTGTTTCCTTGATACCTAATAACACGTAAACTATTTGCTCAATCGTTACCGAATTGCACATCTAAAGGCCGTGTAACATGAAAGTTATGATATGATACCGTTTATATTAATGGTACGTTTGTTTCCTTGCTACCTAATAACACGTAAACTATTTGACCAATTGTTACCGAATTGCACACCTAAAGGCGTGTAACATGAAAGTTATGATACCGTTTATATTAATAGCTTTGCCCGAGACTTCGTACGCACGGATCTATGGATCAGTTTTTATAAATACACTTCCACTTTTCAACTCTGATTAGACCCGTTCGTCCAATGTATGGGTGGAAAACTTCATTGCGCGATTAAAAAAACAGATAGTGTAATCTATTGACCTGCATTGGTGTATTGTACATTTGTTTAATTACTTTGCGTCGCGTAGTTAGGCACTTCTTTGATATTTTCATTACATCAGTACGTATTGTATCATAAATTCATTTATGGAAATATTAAATTGAAGAGTGAACAGTCTATGACATAAAAAAAATGAATGTACCTTCAGATTGACCGTATTTTTTAAACTAATTCCATATGGCTCTGGTAAGCAGTGTTACCTGATGCGTGCACACAAACGCATAGACAAAATTTAGAAATATGATCTTATTGCGTTCTATCATTTATCGTTCATTTTCCAACTATTTTTTTACAAATATTTTCATTGTACAGACAAGCAAAGTTTTGTTTTATTATATGTAGAAAAGCAAAGATTTGATAAGAGTTAAGTTTAATAAAATCGGTCATTTAATAAATAATTTAGAACATCATAGTTATATATCGCGCTAAATAATGTGGCGGCCGAAGTTTTAAGACTTCTAAGTCTTTCAAGTAAAGTATAAAAGTCGATATTATATATTAATTAAGCAAGCATTTTTAAATTTGGTTTATTGTGGAAAAAGCCGCGACAGAAAGCTTTTTTTTGTTTTTGCAATATAAATGTTGTCATATAAATGTAAAGTTAAAAAGTATTTGATACTCTTTGAATGTTTTCACATTTTATAAGCACAGTAACATATTTATTTTGAACAGTTCGTGAAAGGGGTAAGAATGTATGCTTTAAAACATAAACAGAAATTGCGTGTCTGTTCATGCGTTTTTCACATAATTTCGTAAGGAATACAACGCAAAAGCGGCTTCGCTTTTTTGACGAAACTCTGGGAATCAAGAAATTCCGTAAAGGAGAGTAGAACTACAAAAATAACATTTTATTGTAGTTATTTTTTCCGATCTAATTGGCACCACGCGAAATACGTCTAGCTGAATTAATGACGACATTTTGGGGAGATATTATCCTGTAACTAGAGTTATCAAGGGCAAATATTAGAATGCCGGTCGCTATGGCTAACAATCCTGATTTTATGAAATATATCAAATCTGTAAACATATTAAGAAGAGACGTGCTCGTGTATCTATTATCAAGAATCGACTGGGGTGGGGCGATATCAGTAACTTAACACAATCTGCGAGACATATCACAGTTGCTATGTAAAAAATAGTACACAGTTGAAAATATTATACAAATCAACAGCTTTTCTACGTGTCTACAGCGTCTACAGCGTCTTGATAATATACACAAATACTGTATTATAGTTATATAAAGTTGTTTACTTGTACTTTAATTGGTACTCGCATTAATATGTCGACAATCGAAATTTGTGAAAACGGATTATATACAGACACAATCGGACTTTATGTAAATGGAAATTATTGATATACCCACATGGCTGTCATATTATTGCTGGTTAACTTGAGAGATATTTGCTTGAGAGATATTTGTAATGCCTGTAAATTTATAAAATAAAATAAAAAAAATGTTTAGGGTACCTGTATTATATATGCATACCCTGTAGTTTAGTGTTAATAGCCCTTCCAAAAATGTTGAGGGTATGGGTAGGTATTTACGGAATATTAACATTTAAACTGGTAATTTTTCTTAGAATTACGGGTTGGTTTTCCCCTACTAGCCAAACCGCTATTATTGAATGTCTGAAAATTATTGACAATAATAGTACGAGTATACATAATGAAATTAAATGGATAATTATCATAGCTGACTGGGCTCTGCTAGTTTACGAGTAATATTCGACCAACTTATAACCTATAGTTGAGCTGTAAAAGATTCATAGAAACTTCATACAAATTGTTTAAATAAAATTAAAAAATTACATTTTATTTTAAAATATATATTTATTATGCCAGTTAAAGATAAGCTGTAAAATATATTTATATAGTTATATACAAGGGTTCTTAAATAATTATTTTCGACAGAGCTCTGCGAGTTATACTCGAACTAAACTAGTTTTTTAATATATGCGCCGATCGTCTGAGATTATTATCGATATCGTTTTCTCACAGTGTTGTTAATATTGTTAACAGTGATGTCTTAGTGGGAGTTGTTGCTGGTGTTCAAAATTTCATTTTTCTAGTGTTAACGGTGTCGAGATTCGTCTCGCACAAACCTTAATTTGACTGACCATTAAACATTTCGGAGATTATGGAATGTATTTTTTTAAACTAAGGAAATATCGACATTTCCCCAGTTTACCATCCCAGTGTGAAGGCGTACTTAAGACTTGCATGTGTAGTACTTATCGTGAATCAATTCTGGGTGGGACGATATTATTAACACTGTATTGAGTAAGACATATCACGTAGACACGTGAGACATATCACGTAAACACGTGTGACATATCACGTAAACAATTTTATAAAGAATATTAGGTAAGGATTCTTTGAAAGCAACAAAAGTGTACGGCTATATGTAGATCAATAATTGCTTCTAAATTCACCCGCTATTATTGCCGATTGCTTCTCAACGATGATGTGTAAATCTTTGACAAAGCTGGATGCTTTATATATTGCAATTTGAACGATTCCGGGTCCTGAATGTAGGTGATTTAAAACAAAGCGGCTAAGCGGTCAAATGAAACTTTCATATGCTTTTTCGTACCAAGCATCTTAGAAGTAGATCTTCTTGTGACAAACCTTCAAACAAACTGAAAATATTTCTGTATATCTGAACGGAGCACCTGTCAAGAATGGTTCAAAAGCTTCATTGTTCCGGTACCTTGAGATTTTCCTCTTGGCTAGCTATCGATTTCCGGTCGGTAGTAGTTATTTCGCATTATGAGCGGAGCTCTTAGGCCAATTAGTGGTTAATATAGGTTTTTTACTTTCGGTAATGCTGATGTTTTCCTGGATGGCTGGGCCATGTACAGTTAGACTTTTCTATGAGAGCATCGATTAATTTGCCTTTTCCGTCAATTTTTTTAGCTCTTTTTATATTTCTAGGCCTAATACCACCCAGTCTCTTCTGAACGTGGTAAATACGCTTAATTAATATAAAACGAAGACGCGTAACCAGAGAATTACGTAACATAATTCAAATTTGAAATCGGCCACAGAGCCGCCACAGATAGCTATACCATTACAAAATAAGTTTATTGTTTCCCTTTTAATGCCTGAAAAACGGATAATAAACACAATTCTACGGCTTACTTCAAAGTCATATTGATAAATTATCCTGAATTGATGTTTCTCTGACAGCATTTCAGAGCTACAGCGGCCTTTTGCAGCAGTGATGAAAAAGCTCACCTTCAACGAATGGCTTCTATTTTCAGCTTTTAAAGCCCCCTGGCTGTCGCTTGAAAGTTTCTTGTATTCCAAAATGTTTAGTGTTCCGTAGCCAAATTAGGAACTCGTAACAGTTCATGCTCTTCTTTCTGTACGTCTGTTGTCATAGCCATTTTACTCGCAAAATATTAGTTCTATAAAGCTTAAATTTGGCAAGGCTATACATTTTTTATAAAGTTTAATATTCATGTTAAAAAAAATTTTAGGACGCAAAGGAAAATTAAATTTTTTAAATTTTTATTTAAACCATTTCTAAAAAAAAGGACTAGATTTTTCAAAACATTCTAGGCTGTCTATTGCACTGGTCTACAAAATTAAAACCTTTTTTGCCCCACCAAAATTTATAGCAAATTTTGAATGTACTATGGCTACCCAACAATATGTTAATGAAAAAAAATTAAACATCAGGTTTCTTTGTGACATCAAATATATATTTTTATGAAAAGTACGAAAATCAGACAGTTATAATTACTAAATGTACAATTATAATTGTAAATATTAACGATTTACGAGTATTTGGCATGTGGTAGGTTCCTTTTAAGTTTCCAGTAGTAATCAGCTAATATTCCTAAATTCTTTTTCCCTTCATAACGCTTCTCTATTAAGGAAATGTCCCGATGAAATCTCTTGTTTTGTCACTTACAGCGCTTAGGTTTTCGGGGAAGAAATCCAAATGCTGGTCCAGGATATGTATTTTCAAGAACACATGACACCCCAAAGCTTTGTATGAGAATATAAGTTCATTAAGTTTCTGCTTTACGATTTTCTAAAAGAATGTTAACGACGTTAATAAAACATTTCCAGGCAATTTTTTCATGATCGTTCAGTTTCTGTTCAAAACCCTTATTCTTCATTAGTTCCCATATTTGTGGGCTAACATACATTCATATTGGAACCATGAGCTAGAGGTATTGAAGGAAGTTTGTTTCCGTCATGTAGCCACACTGATTTTAAACTAGTTTTTGCGGAGTCTAATGAACAACTATTACTGTAGGAATGTCATTACAATATCATTACCAATCATCTGATTTAACTTACATAGGAATGTCATTACCGAATCATCTGATTTAACTTATATCAAATCATCTCTTTCAATTCATCGTTGCAATGTCGAAAATAAGAAATATTCTTCTTGGGAGAAAGTAAACTCCAGCCGTTTAATCTTAATTCCAAAAGCTCAGCTTATTTTTCAAACAAATTTAAATCGCGTAATAAATTTTTTTGGTCACTTTGTGTCAATAAGTGGAGCTGGTAGTCTTTAGAAGTAGTTGGTTCATAAGTTGGGTCGCTCTCTGCACTTACGTTATCGTCTTGACTAGGAACACGTCTTGACTGGAACATATTCTTAATCCTACTGCATTTGGTGGTATGAGTACCCTTAACCAAAATAAAAGTAACTTATAGACACTAGCTTGAATTTTAAGTTAAATCTGTTTAACTGTTTCGAAATAGGAAATAAAAGTAACTTAAGATACTAGCTCGAATTTTAAGTTGAATCTGCTTAACTGTTTCGACAATATATGATATATTATAAAACCCGTTTATATATCTTAAAATTCTCACACTCGGTTTTCATTACGTGAACGTTAATTATTGAATTTGAACTTCCTTAGAAATATTATATAAAAACGAAACATGGCCTTAGTGCCCAATCCAAACCCCAGTAAAAATCTCATAAAAATTGGATAATATTTCTGAAAAAATAGCTTTGGCTTCTATTCGATCTCAAATACCCCTGTTACACAAACTTGATTGCATCATAAGAACCCCCTGGTTACAATATGTAACCAAAGTGTTCATTGAGATAAGTTAAACGAGCTTAAACTCAATGAGTTTAGTGGTGAAAAATGAGTTGTAAGTTAAGTGGGTGAAAAATCTCAAAAAAGTTAACGGATTCTGTTTTATTCGTTTGTATTAAGACGTCTTGTCGGCGCATAATTTCAATGCGTTATTCCCACATCCACTACAACCCATATAACTTCAAAAGGAAACGGAATGTAGTGCGGTTAAGCTAATAAAAGCTTTTGAAAAAGCTTAAGTCTTGTTGGCGCACAATTTCAATGCGTCATTTCAACATAGCTACCTACCTATTCTACTTAAAAAAAAACTATATGTAGCATAGGTAGGATTTCTAAGTAAATAATTTTTGAACTGTATATAGAAAAGAACCGTTAAAATTAAAGTCTGTTTAAAAAAATGAGGAATGAAGATGTAGCAAAATGGTCTTGGATGAAATTAAAGTCACGATTGTGTGCTCGTATATTCAAAATTTTCATCAGGGACGTGAATGGCGAATCTGTCTATATTAAAGACGCATTTTAAATGAAGAAAATATATATTTAATTGGATTTTTGGTTACGATTAAAATACGGTCGATGCCGCAACATAGATATTGTGGAACGCCCTTATTTACGAATATTTTAAAAGTAGATCCTTTTATTATATATATATATATATATATATATATATATATATATATATGTATAAATATAATCACGCTACTAAACTTAAAACTACAGTGTTTAGAACTTTTATCTGTCCTGCGCTATGCACGCTAATCCAAACAAGCGGCTTGGATGCGGTTTTCAGTGATATACTTAGATTTGGTTAACATTTATGCAATTTTTTTAATTAATTTCGATCGAATTAACGTTAATCTTTAGTTTACATTCGTTGTGCACGCTAATATCAGAACCGGCGGAAACGACTTGGCTGGCCAACGCATCTATTGGCGTTTTTAGTAATCATTAAATAATAAATACAAAAAAAACTTACTCCGAATTCCACGCAGGTTGTAAATGACGCCGGCTAATTTAATTACAATTAATCAAATTCGTTTAAATTGATGGAAATATCCTATTTAGTGAAATCAATCTTCATCTTTTATGTAGATTCGAAGCCTTACCTGTTCATTATATCTTAAAATATTCTGAAAACTGCTTTATTAAATCGTTCATTTTCTTTGTACCTATTTAAATATATAAATTAACTTTATGAATGCTTATGAATCAGATTCAATTTCATACTAATTTTTATAATACAATTAATTAAAATTTTATAAATACATTTTTTTTTCTGATAATACTATGCGCCAGACACTTTGGTATAATTTTGTTAGATTGTTGCGTGAAGTGTAAAAGTCGTTTTTTTTCATAAAACCACGTTGATATGACCCAGAAGCAATTTTTGACAAAGTTCTCATTTTAAACGAGACCAGTCTTTCAAAGGTTTTACTTCAGGTATTTTCAAATGTCTTCATTAATTTCATTCTATAAGAATAACGTATTTAAAAAAAACAACTACTGTTTACAGACGCGTTTACGCTATCCAACAGTTGTAAGAGCACGTCTGTAAACAGTTGCAAAAGCGCGTCTGTAAACTGTTGCACCTCTGTAAATGGTTGCAGCTTTGTGGTGTTACGTTGATCACACGCGGCATTATGTAGTAGGGTACAGTATTCAATTTTCGATCGCTCCTCGGTCGAGACTGGAGTAGTGTTTTTAATTGCATAGCTAAATACCACAGACGGGCAGCGCTGTGAACGCCGACCTGTCTACCGCCTGGCGATTATGGGTATTATCTTCAATGTTACGCAAATTGCAGAGACCTATGTGACTGAGACAGACTGTTCATGGTGCAAAATGATCCTGTCGTAAATAGTATGGATAACGTGCATTGCTAAAAATCAATGGTGCGAAATGCAATTGTTTTCAAATGTTACCACATCTTACTACAAAATGTTATTACCAAGTTTTCTAATATCTTAGTTTCTTACATCTGGTTGGCGACATGTAATATTTTTTTTATACTTTTGAGGTAAAAGTGTTTGTACTCTTTTTGCCTTTTTTTTTTTGTATTTTATAGTCGATATCTGCGCATCCGACTTTGCCGGCCTTGCATTCTTTACTTCGCCTATAACGCTTCACTTCGTTTGGACATTCCCCCTGATTTACATTGTCTATTTTGATCTTCTATCTTTGCGACGGCATCCGTGAAAACTATACTTGCCTTGGTCTAGATTTCAGATTTCACATCCTGTGAAAGAAATGCATTTCTTATTAATCGAGTGATTTAAATGAAGTCTTGTAAACAGTAAGTTCTAATAGTAACTTTGCAAAGAAATAAAGTCATAGTCGTAATAGGAGATATTCTCATCCTCAGTAAGCTAGTAGCTACTGAATATGTAATCTATACATACGAGTATAATCAAATTGTAATAGAATGAATTATGTACATGGAGGATATTTTAAAAAGAGTGATTGATTTAACATAAAGAATGATGATAGAAGCCAGGAAATCTGTTTTTAGAATTTTTGGCTATCTCTATGCTAATTTGTTCAATCACGCGAAATCTACTGGACGGATTTTGATGAAGTTTGCTATGGTAGTTTATATCCAAGAGCAATATATGAGAGAAAAAAAATTCTAACAGCAATTCTTGTTTCGAATTTCACGCAAACGAAGTCCTAGGCACAGCTAGTAAATAAATATAAATTAACTTTAGTGGGCCAGCGTTTAACTGTCAAAACTTTTTATGAAAGATGGTTTTATCTGACATCGTTTATATGAGTATATCATATGCGAAGTCTGCTAAAAGTAATGGAATTTCGTTTCAAAATTTGTTTTTCACTTTGTCACGATGCGTTGCCTCGCGCTGCCTACGTGCATAGCTACTCTATTGTCTCAGTTTTTGCGAAATACGGATAATTGTTTCGCTTACGAAACAATTATAACGAAAAAAACGAAGCTGTAAAAAATTAAAACTCGACTGCGTCGAAAAAAACTGGTAAATGGAAAAACAAGTTAGGTAATCATAATTTCACTGAAAGACCATCGTTGCTGAATTGTGAAGCCGTAGACGGCTTCAGTTTTGAGAGGTAAATATTTTTTCAAACGCGTGTCAAAAGTAAAGAAGAAAAGTAAATTCACGGTTACGTTATAGGCTTTTAGGGTGAGCATGTGTGATAAAACATAACACAATTTGTTACCTGATGTATAAGATAGGACATCTATGAGATGTCCTGTTCAAGAGACCTCGGTTAGTAAAGATGTCTATAATTCGCCCGTTTAATCCGTCGTACTTAAAAATTGATCTTAGTTTAACAATTTACTGTAAACAATTTTCGACGATTTTTTACAAAATCATCATTTTTAAAAATTTAACTTTAATACAGAATTGTACTTCTGGGTAAATATTGCACAAATTTTGTCATCTATTATGGTTAGAAAGTATTTAAAATAGAAACAAGAGTTTGAACTATTAACACATTCGAAAATAGTTATTTTGAGATTAACGCACTTTTCAGAATGTTGCTTGGAGACAGTTGCCGAGTCATATTCGAAAGTTAGACCGCATTTTGTTCTATGTATTCTCTCCCAGAAAATCTGCGTTTGTTTAGCTGACAAGTTGAGATACCCCGGAACTTTATGGATTTTCTTTACGAGTACGTCGTTCATACATTATTATAGTATACCCAAAATCAATCCATACATTCGAAAATACCATCATTGTACACAGGAAAAGCTACTCGTGGGCTTTGAAACTTAATATTATTTTAGCGAGTTGATGATAACTGCGACAGATTAAACATACAGGATAGAAAATTTAAATGATTTTTTTCCAAAACTTAACTTAACTTTAATTTTTCCTTATAATAAATAACCTGAGGAAATTGGATATTACACTTTTTCTTTGGTTATGCCGTCGAAAATTCACACGCTCACCTTCACCGTTAAATACCCATCAAATTGATCTCTATTTTGCCTGCGTTCAGACGCCGGGCATCGGACAGCTTGTCACTCCTTATCGTCCATTTGCACTCCATGGTTGCTATAATGGAATATATCAGCCTTTTGTTTGAAGTTGAATGCAGGGGGGGAGCGAATGTAAGCTAATGCGTCTGTGGGCAGGCGTCTCGCACGGTCCACAAATATAATCTAGGTATTTGACCAGAAATTGAATTAGTATGACAATATGAGCCAGCTATAGGTGTGAGGCAGCTATTGAAAACATGAACCGGCTATTGTTATTTGTCCACTATAAAAGGATTAGTGTGTTGGGCAATTTATAACACATTGTTAATAAGCGAATAATGGTGGCTAGAGGTCGCCCAGTGGTCGACGTAATTAATTAGATTTAACGTTGCTTGTTTACGTGAAACTCGTTCAGTCAATCTGACGTTTTAAAATTCTTTGGTGACCATCTCTACTCTGTGCAACTGTTTGACCGCAGACTATTATGTATTTGACATTGACAGTATGAACGTAAACAATGAATATTTTAAAATTCTTTGGCGACAATCTCTACTCTGTGCGACCGTTTGACCGCAGACTATTATGTATTTGACATTGACAGTATGAACGTAAACAATGAATATTTTAATATTCTTTGGCGACAATCTCTACTCTGTGCGACTGTTTGACCGCAGACTATTATGTATTTGACATTGACAGTATGAACGTAAACAATGAATATTTTAATGTATTTGTACTATATAATTTAATGTATTTGTTTTCTACACTCCTTCTCCATATAACTTTAAGTACACCAAATCCATTACTCTTCCGTATGCACAATATGCTTAAAAAGTGGTACAAAGTTTTCCCTTCACGTATTAATTTATAGATATAGCTAAGATCCCAAGACAAGATAACTTTTTGAGACTGAAAATATTATAGGACCACGTTATATTGTCTTTATTGTTTCGGTGATCATCATCATCATCAGTTCCTGTCGCTCCGGTCGGAGCATAGGGAAGACGTAAAATTTCTCCATTTGGTGCGGTCAGCTGCCAGTTGCTTAACCTCTCTCCAGTCTCCAGGTCTTTCCAGCTGTCTTTGCTTCTTCCTGGACCGTTCTCTACCAGGCCTTTCTTGGTCGGCCACGTCGTCTTGGTCCTTGGGGGTTCCAGTCTAGGGCTGCCTTCTCGATGGCTTCGTCAGCCTTTCGTAGCGTGTGGCCGATCCAACGCTACTTCCTCTCCCTAATCTGGTCTGCAATGGGTTTTTGGTCCGTTTCAGCCCACAGATCCTCGTTCATCTTCACCTCTTTATTATCACCGAGACAGGTGATAATAACTGTTAATTTTTTTTTTAAATTGCTTTTGACAACATTTTGGAATTGCTTTTGTGCTTCAATAGTAACTCTTCCTCATCTTATCGCACGTACACGTCATCCTTTTGTAACCACCATTGAACCTTCCCGGGATTAATATATGCATATAGGAAAATAAGCAGAAATACAGAAGTAGTGACACTTTCCTTCATACTACCTTTGTATACCTATGGTGTATGAGATCTCTACGTACCATCATTGTCGTCACAGCGAGCGATCACAAATGAAGTTTTTTTTATTCTTTCTCCCTATGAAAACGACGAGCTTGCTTATTGTTGCATATTCCGTTATTTTGCTGCTGGGTTTTTATAGGATTAATCACATTTTATTTTGTTTTATTCAATACAATCATTAACTTTATTAAGTGTATTGTGACTATTATGACTGTGTCATACTTACTTAGCAGTGAATTACGTTGTTAAATCACTTTAGTAAACCTTCAGGATGATTTTTGATGGTTAAATACATTTGTAAAGGAGACATTCAAGACATTCGTGTACTGATTAGTAATGGATGATTAAATTGAAGGGATTTCTATTGTCTCTGGTAACTTTCACCAACTTTAACCTAGGGTTTCAGAGGGATAAGTTAGTTTATTGATGTTTCCGGTTTACTTAACGTTTCTATTTTATCTTTTTACGATTTATATTTAACTTAAAATCATACCACGGTATCTGACAAATAGACATAAATTACATTTAAAATAATTTAATTCGTTTGATACTCCACTGTATTATATTTCGTAAATTGCCAAATTTTTTAAATAAAAACGAAATAAACGAAATCATGATACTTAAAAGGCCAATGAGAAAATGTAGAAAATGGTTACATTCATTTATTTCATACCAAGATTTAAGTTACGTTTAAAAACTGATCTCAGTTGGCTTCCATTTATAGATACGTGAGTGTCATATTGTTTTTTCTGAAAATTGTTAATTTTAGTCGACCCGTCCTATTGGATTACTATAGTTTAATAAGGCCAATGAAAACGTTTTTTAAACATATTTAGTAGTGGAATTGTTTAGTTCCTTTATAAAACACTATTAATGTTTAATATTACTATTAAAGCATTATTTCCCGATAGAAGTGAATAAATACATTTTTTGAATTAATTAACAGCAATTTTATTACACCACATGTTAATATATTAATATAACAATTAATTACATTTTCGTCTAGTAAAACTAATTGTTTTTGTACACATATAAAATAACTGAATAATTAAAATAAGTTAACTATCAAGTTATCGGGACACTCGGTGTCGGGTGAAGGCCTTTTTCTCCATTTCGGTTTTTCCTACGCGGGTGTAGTGATATCTTTTTCCAGAGACCGCCCCATCAACAGAGCAATTTCCCCTGATCCAGTGATCATCCCGACCGCGGTTCACATCCGCCCAGAGTCATCGTTATTTAATGTACATGTTTAAAATAGGTTTTTATGAATTTAAAACAATAATTATGCAAAAATTGTCGCAGATACCCCTTAATATATAAATATTTGAGGGATGAGGAGAGGGAGGGGTGTGTCTTGCACCTTTTTTTGGAGAATTTTGTACTAGGGGTCCAAATTAAAACCTAAGGTACTTTTTCTGATCGGATATATTGTAAGGGATTTGAAATTAAATTATTGGCACTTGTGTCTTTCTCCCGAGAGAGCTTTATCCCGATCAAGATGCTTTCGAGATGTTATAGGTGGATAGGTGTAGCCGAATCGAATTCATTGTATCTAAAATATATTGCATACCGTTCCGGAGTTTGCACATTTGCGGGTTTATGCTTTATGCCGTCTTTTAAGATGAAAAGATTTACAAAACTTTGCTTTTTATGGTCTCTTCCCCATTGTAATTCTAGCTGTTTCGAGGAAGCTGATGATACGCGGATATTTCGTAATAATTTGTCGCATTATTGAAAAATCTGTGCGAGCGGAGCCGCGGATAATACGTTGTGTCGTTCTACGTGTAAATACGTCGCGTTATTCTGGAATTAATCTGCAAGTGATGTGTGGGTACACGTACAGTTAATAAAAAAATAAGTAGAAACCATCGGTTGGCCTTGGATGACTACTCAGTTTGTTTAAATAGTTGTAATAAAAATCTATCAATTTTGTGCGTTACATTCGTCAGCAATCTATTGCTGGACATAGGTATCTTCGATGCGCGTATCATTGGAGGTCATGCCCATAAGCGCCATGCTGGTCAGACGGCTTGGCGATCGCAGTGCGTAACTTCTCATTTCAGCGGCGCTGCTCGTGTTCGTCACTGGTTTGTGGCATTTAACCTATGCAATTAGCAACACCACTCGACAAGTGGACGGCTATCGAACTCGCGACCACACCGTGCCCCACGCCGTCAACGGCCGTAAGTGTTGTGATCAACTCAACGCACCCAACGACAACGACTTTTTTGTCTACATTTAATGAACTACTTAGTTTGTTGTCTACACTTGAAAGTTTAAGCTAGGCAACAGATTGTTGGAAAGTTTTATAGTTACTCTCGAGCGAAAATCTAAAGAGTTTAGTTCTTTGAATAATTGAAAATGTAATTACTTTTATTATATTTTTGTTTTTTATATGTCCAGGAATAAACTAGCGTATATTAATTTATAAAATGTATTTAGTTTCTTCTCTACACTTGAAAAGTGTAAGCTAGTCAACAGAGATTAGTGGAAAGTTTTATAGTTATTCTCGAGCGAAAATCTAAAGAGTTTAGTTCTTTGAATAATTGAAAATGTAATTACTTTTATTACATTTTTGTTGTTTTATATGTTCCAGGAATAAACTAGCGTATATTAATTTATAAAATGTATTTAGTTTCTTCTCTCTACACTTGAAAGTTTAAGCTAGGTAACAGATTGTTGGAAAGTTTTATAGTTACTCTCGAGCGAAAATCTAAAGAGTTTAGTTCTTTGAATAATTAAAAATGTGATTACTTTTATTATATTTTTGTTTTTTTACATATTCCAGGAATAAACTAGCGTATATTAGTTTATAAAATTTATTTAGTTTCTTCTCTACACTTGAAAGTTTAAGCTAGGTAACAGATTGTTCGAAAGTTTTATAGTTACTTTCGATCGAAAATCTAAAGAGTATGGTTCTTCGAATAATTGAAAATGTAATTATTTCTATTAAATTATCCTGTTTGTATGTTTCGAGTTTCAATAATAAACTAACGCATACTAGTTTATGAAGTGTATACACAAGACGATAAAAAAAAACTATAGGCGATGTTTTTTGTTGTGGCCACAGAAACAAAACGTGGAGGACTCGTATTACACCAGCCAAGGGTACATGCAAGGTTATATGGGTGTCCGAATAGTGAATTATATTTCGTATAATAGAAAAGTGGAAAGTTATTTTTAATATCGTTAGATGTTGCTAGTTTGGTTTATAGGGAAAAATAGCCGTAATTGCATACCTTGAATACTATTGAATCTATTTTCTCTTTGAAGTCGTCTTGATTGTCACCTTCAACGCCCTTGGTTCTCGTGAAGACGGCAAATATTTAATATTTATAGTCATATTATAAATACCAGTATTTATTATTTATAGAGGTATCGTATATTCGTATCCCGCCTATGTGGATTCAATGTAGCTTGATTGAAATGTGTTTGAGAACATATTTTGATCTTCGTTCCATGGAATTATGGTCCAATGGCGACGACACAAATATATGGATGTCGTCAAGTCGATTCTAATCTTAACAGCTTTTACATAGAATAAGGGCTTTGTGTATAACGTATCTAGATATAGATGTCATTCTATTTCAATTTTTTAAATACTTTCATAGGGAATTACCAAAAATAATCTTTTACAGTAAGTAGGCGATGAGTCTTATTTATGATAATTCCGTAAAACATGAAAATAAGTTGGTTATTTTTAAGCAAACGTTATCGTCAATGTTAGTTTTTACAAACGTTCAAGTCTGTGCTAGGTATGTAAATATAAATCATACGGGTTGTATACTTAATTTAGACAAGTGACTCTGATTGTAGAATAAAAGATGAAATATCCGGTAATTCCGTTAAGAATTTCGAGCGTTTCCTAGGTAACGTATGTATGTACATGTACCGTATTTATAGAGACTAATGATCAGTGCTATCGTTAGTGATATCGCAGAGATCGCAACTTATCTTTAAAGAAATTGGGACAAACTGTTTGCATATTAGGGCTTCACTGCGATATTTTCATTAAACCCTTTTATTGTACTGAAGTATGACTACTAGTATCTACTATGCCGTTGGACAAACCGTTTTGTATGTTAGGGCTTTACTGCAATATTTTCATTGAACTCTTTTATTGTACTGAAGTATGGTTAGTAATACTATACCATTAATCAAATCGTTTGTATGTTAGGGCTTTACTAGTCATATTTTCATTAAAACTCTTTTATTGTACTGATGTGTATGATTAGTAATACTATGCCACTGGTCAAATCGTTTGTATGCTAGGGCTTTATTGCAATATTTTCATAAACACTCTTTTATTGTATTTAAGTATGATTAGTAATACTATACCATTGTACAAACTGTTTGTATGAGCTAAACAAATGGAATTAATTTATTAATAATTAGTATACGTAAAAGTATGGAAAAGCTATCGTTAGAAAACAAACCTGAACTGAGAAAGACATTATTAATCGTTTTAAGACAGGACATTCAGCATTCTGTTTACTCTATTCGGATCGAATCTATGATAATACAACACTGGGATCGTATCGAATAGTTACAATTCGATCTGCCAAATATCGCATCGATCGATCGGATATGGAATAAGACTTTGAGTATATAAGATAGAATAATATAAATAATAATGTATAAGAAAAAGTAAATGATATGAATGTAGTATATAAGTAATAAAAATATAATTATATTTGGACTGTTGTTGGCAGGTTATTTATTATTTCCGAAAAAGTTTTTTTGCAATTGCTTTTTGTATCTTTCAACTCCCAAACTTAACATTTTAGGATTTTAAATAAAATCTTGACAAATTGTCCAGCTCTAATTCGATGATGGGATATAAGAGCTATTTAAACCTATCAACAGTTCTAACTTGCTGTATGCCTACAATTCTAACTTGCTGTATGCCTACAATTCTAACTTGCTGTATGCCTACAATTCTAACTTGCTGTATGCCTACAGTTCTAACTTGCTGTATGCCTACAGTTCTAACTTGCTGTATGCCTACAATTCTAACTTGCTGTATGCCTACAATTCTAACTTGCTGTATGCCTACAGTTCTAACTTGCTGTATGCCTACAGTTCTAACTTGCTGTATGCCTACAGTTCTAACTTGCTGTATGCCTACAATTCTAACTTGCTGTATGCCTACAATTCTAACTTGCTGTATGCCTACAATTCTAACTTGCTGTATGCCTACAATTCTAATTTGCTGTATGCCTACAATTCTAACTTGCTGTATGCCTACAATTCTAACTTGCTGTATGCCTACAATTCTAACTTGCTGTATGCCTACAATTCTAACTTGCTGTATGCCTACAATTCTAACTTGCTGTATGCCTACAATTCTAACTTGCTGTATGCCTACAATTCTAACTTGCTGTATGCCTACAATTCTAACTTGCTGTATGCCTACAATTCTAACTTGCTGTATGCCTACAATTCTAACTTGCTGTATGCCTACAATTCTAACTTGCTGTATGCCTACAATTCTAACTTGCTGTATGCCTACAATTCGAACTTGCTGTATGCCTACAATTCTAACTTGCTGTATGCCTACAATTCTAACTTGCTGTATGCCTACAATTCTAACTTGCTGTATGCCTACAATTCTAAATTGCTGTATGCCTACAATTCTAACTTGCTGTATGCCTACAATTCTAACTTGCTGTATGCCTACAATTCTAACTTGCTGTATGCCTACAATTCTAACTTGCTGTATGCCTACAATTCTAACTTGCTGTATGCCTACAATTCTAACTTGCTGTATGCCTACAATTCTAACTTGCTGTATGCCTACAATTCTAATTTGCTGTATGCCTACAATTCTAACTTGCTGTATGCCTACAATTCTAACTTGCTGTATCCCTACAATTCTAACTTGCTGAATGCCTACAATTCTAACTTGCTGTATGCCTACAATTCTAACTTACTGTATGGCTACAATTCTAACTTGCTGTATGCCTACAATTCTAACTTGCTGTATGCCTACAATTTTAACTTTCTGTATGCCTACAATTCTAACTTGCTGTATGCCTACAATTCTAACTTGCTGTATGCCTACAATTCTAACTTGCTGTATGCCTACAATTCTAACTTGCTGTATGCCTACAATTCTAACTTGCTGAATGCCTACAATTCTAACTTGCTGTATGCCTACAATTCTAACTTGCTGTATGTCTACAATTCTAACTTGCTGTATGCCTACAATTCTAACTTGCTGTATGCCTACAATTCTAACTTGCTGTATGTCTACAATTCTAACTTGCTGTATGCTTACAATTCTAACTTGCTGTATGCCTACAATTCTAACTTGCTGTATGCCTACAATTCTAACTTGCTGTATGCCTACAATTCTAACTTGCTGTATGCCTACAATTCTAACTTGCTGAATGCCTACAATTCTAACTTGCTGTATGCCTACAATTCTAACTTGCTGTATGCCTACAATTCTAACTTGCTGTATGCCTACAATTCTAACTTGCTGTATGTCTACAATTCTAACTTGCTGTATGCCTACAATTCTAACTTGCTGTATGCCTACAATTCTAACTTGCTGTATGCCTACAATTCTAACTTGCTGTATCCCTACAATTCTAACTTGCTGAATGCCTACAATTCTAACTTGCTGTATGCCTACAATTCTAACTTGTTGTATGCCTACAATTCTAACTTGCTGTATGGCTACAATTCTAACTTGCTGTATGCCTACAATTCTAACTTGCTGTATGCCTACAATTCTAACTTTCTGTATGCCTACAATTCTAACTTTCTGTATGCCTACAATTCTAACTTGCTGTATGCCTACAGTTCTAACTTGCTGTATGCCTACAATTCTAACTTTCTGTATGCCTACAATTCTAACTTTCTGTATGCCTACAATTCTAACTTGCTGTATGGCTACAATTCTAACTTGCTGTATGCCTACAATTCTAACTTGCTGTATGCCTACAATTCTAACTTTCTGTATGCCTACAATTCTAACTTTCTGTATGCCTACAATTCTAACTTGCTGTATGCCTACAATTCTAACTTGCTGTATGCCTACAATTCTAACTTGCCGCCAATTCCATGTAAACGTATCAAATATTTAGAAAGAAATTTAACAATTTAATGCGACTGACTGACTATGCGGAGCGAATCGAGAGAACCTATTTAGCTGAATGGGTAGTGGAATGTTAAAAAATTAAGGCGCCTCACTGTTATTTGGATACTTCGTAATGACACCATTATACATTTTGAAACCAAAAATTATATAATAGTATTGCAACCATCTGCTTAACGAAGCAGCGTACCTTAGGAAAAAATAACACCGAAACCCAATTTAGATGCTTCAGAAAAGCATTAAAAAGTATCTGACCATAATTGTACACATATCCTTGAAAGAAGCTTTCTTTGAAATTAGTACTGAAATTAAACTTTGGTAGTAGATATTCAGTGGTAATAAAACTATACAATTGAAATTAAATTTGAATTAAATCGACATAATTTAGTAGCTATTGACAAATATTAACAAACGTTTAGTTTTCATAGTCTCTTCCTTATCAGTGAATTATTGTACTCCTGATATGCGGATATGTCATAAGTAAATTGTCACATAATCTTTACATATTATTACATGGTAACAAGGCCGAAAGTCGATGACAGATTTTAATAAAACTGCGCTTTTCAAACGTCGTCAAGATTTAAAAATCATAAAGCGACATCCGTCTCTTTTATGTACAACCATTGTAAGTGTGTAGTTTTTTAATTCTCCACAAGTTGGCGGTATTTATTTTTTTTTTTTAATAAATGTTTTTAGTTTTATAACACTACAGTTTTTAGTTTTGTGGAGTGATAGATTTATTGCTATTAAAATTTCTTTCTTTCTCTGTTGTGCGCACACATGTTGTGAGCACATATTCCGACAGATAACTGAAGTCCGTTCATTGAAATTAACCTACATCAACGGTTAATTTCAATGAACGGACTTCAGTTATCTGTCGGAATATGGAATTTATTGTGCTTTTAAAAATGAGGTTGCACTTTTTGCAATATTTTGGTCGTTACATACATTACGGATATTGTTAAAAATAGAGAACAATGTTCAGACAGAATAATAGTTTACTTGGCAAATTTAAAATACAACTGTTGATATGATTTTGAAAGTAGTTAGCTGATAATTTTCATACAAAATTCTCGAGTCATGAAGGGATTAATTTCCGCGTTTGAATTCGATTTTAAGATTGTCCTGTATAAAAAAAAATAACTTAAAAACAAACACCTAAATCTTTAATAATGTTCTACCAATATTATAATCAAATTGTAAGTGTTTTTATGACGGTTATTTTACTGTTATTGGGAATAAATTTGTTTGCTTACGTATTCGGCGAATACTGCAATGTAATGATAAAAATTGTTTATTTTATTTTATATTCTTACAAGTAAACAACACAGTGAAATATCAATAGCAAATTTAAAATAAGCCGTTTTTTCGCGACTAATGCTGACCCGCTCGCATACCCTCGAGCACAGACCACTTATCTAACTTTCTTGGATAAGTGGTCTTTGCCTTCAAGCCTTGCTACATTCTGATCCTCTAAAAGCTTGTTGCGCGAATGCTACGGATAGTCAAAAGTCGTAGCTCTTATTTGTTCAGGATATGTCTATATACTCGCAGCTACATGAAGCGTAATTACATTTAAATCACTTGTAAGTTAAGTGGCTTTTTACCCTGCAGAGCAGCACTTTATTCAATTTCGATTGCCAATTATTTTTTCTTAGAATCATATTAAAAACCCAGGATGTCTATATAGTAAAAGTGTTTACACATTTTGATTAGCCACTCCAATCCACAATTTTCATGCGTTAGCTTTTAATATCGTCAGGTATTAATGTATAAAATTCAATAGAGCAAGTTCGTATCTTGCTATTTGAGAAAAAAAAACTGAAAGTGGAACTGTCCCTGCCTTCAAAGTTGGTACTGGAAAAAAGTTAAATCAGTTCAGTCCTAAGATAGAAGTCGATTCACTTTTTCACTCTTATGAAAAAAAAATACACGGTAAATAAACAAGGAAAATAAATGTAAGTATAAATTTGTTTCATGATTATCTTGTTAATCTTTCGTCGTATTTTATAAACATGGGTAACGTCTAGGTTCTACTCTGCCTGTGTTTATGGTGTTTCAATTAACCACTCCCTGCGGAATAACATCCCTGCCGATGCATTTGCCCGAAATGCAAAACCTTGCATCTAAACCTGTATGTATGTAATACGCTAATTTATATAAAAAAAGTAAATGCATATTTGTGGAAAAATATACATGTTTCTTGCTACGAAGGATCATCTTGACTGAACTTGTATCTAAGGCCAAGAAAGGGAACGATATAAGGCCAAGAAAGGGAACGATATAAGGCCAAGAAAGGGAACGACAAAAAAAACTAAATTTTATAACTTGTAAAGTGTCCTACCTAGCCTTGTACAGCCTTTATAAAGAGGCTCGGACACTTTATAAGTTATAAGCCTTTTTAGAATTTTTTAAATTATATCTCTTCACTTGTATTGGTATATATATACAGTTACAGAGAAGTCGCTATGTTAATTCTGAGGATGAAATGATTAGCTAGACATCGAAAGTCCAAGTGATATTGCCGCATCCTCGCTCGCTTATATTACAGTATCACATCTGGTACGCATTGTTGCGCCCAGTGTTGCCACGTCTGCCGTATTCATTGTAAGAACCGGTAAGGTATCTGAGTATGAAACTAGCTCATGAGATATTATGCCTTTTTAGAATTTTTTTAAGTAACTATCTCTCCGCGTATTAGTATACACGAGTATATAGACTTACAGAGAAGTCGCTATGTTAATTCAGAGGATGAAATGATTAGCTTGACGTCGAAAGTCTAAGTGATATTGCCGCATCCTCGCTCGCTTGAATCTCAGTATCACATCTAGTACGCATTGTTGCGCACAGTGTTGCCACGTCTGCCGTATTCATTGTAAGAACCGGTAAGGTATCCGAGAATGAAGGTAGCTGATGAAATATTATGTCTTTTTAGAATTTTTTAAAGTAACTTATTTCTCCGCGTATTAGAGAATGATGAATGTTTACGACTTGCTAATTTAGGAAGTATTTAAATTATTCAATTACTATGCTACTTTCCGTTGCGCCAAAGTGATTGTATAAAATTATTTCGAGTACACAAATCTCTCTCTATATACATAACATTTATTTCGAGTAAATAAATCTCTCTCTATATATATACAATTTATTTCGAGTACATAAATCTCTCTCTATATACATAAAATTTATTTCGAGTACATAAATCTCTCTCTATATAGGTACATAAAATTTATTTCGAATTTATAAATCTCTCTCTATGTACATCAAATTTATTTCGAGTACATAAATCTCTCTCTATATACATAAAAATTATTTCGAGCACATAAATCTGTCTCTATATACATAAAATTTATTTCGAGTACATAAATCTCTCTCTATGTACATAAAATTTATTTCGAGTACATAAATCTCTCTCTATATACATAAAATTTATTTCGAGTATATAAATTTCTCTATATACATAAAATTTATTTCGAGTATATAAATTTCTCTATATACATAAAATTTATTTCGAGTACGTAAATCTCTCTCTCTATATACATAAAATTTATTTCGAGTACATAAATCTCTCTCTATATACATAAAATTTATTTCGAGTACATAAATCTCTCTCTATATACATACAATTTATTTTGAGCACATAAATCTCTCTCTATGTACATAACATTTATTTCGAGTACATAAATCTCTCTCTATATACATACAATTTATTTTGAGCACATAAATCTCTATATACATAAAATTTATTTCGAGTACATAAATCTCTCTCTATAAATAACATCTCTTTCGCTCTCTCTCGATAATTAAAAAAACCGTCTATTGTACCCTTGCAAAAGTCCCTTGTTAATCAGTGAATTCAAAGAAAGTCAATGAGAAATACATTAACCACTAAATTTTCCGTAATAGTCAAAAAGTCTGAATCTTGAAAGGAGAAAAAAATATTTAGGTTTTATTAATTTCCGCCTACATGGCCATGTATATACGTACCTGTTTTACATATAGACCAATAATTTTGTAGTAATATAGACTATTTAAAAACGATATAAAATAGAAAATAAGAAAATATAAAGATTTGAGAAAAGTTTGAAATTAATTGTATCCCTTTCTTCAAAGAGAAAGCGTTGATTTATTTTCTAGATTCCTTTTGAGGCAATAAGGTTAGTTTTTTTTAAGTTTAAGCCTGCTAGGAGGGCTTAAATAGATACTACCACGTTTAAAAAAGGTGTGGCAAGAAAAAAGGAAAAAAATATATTCAGTCGCCATAAACGTCAAATTATTCGTTCAGCAATTAAAAAAAACTCATCTGGTTTCATCGTAATTGCAAATAAAGTTTTAATGACGCGAAGAAATAATGATGGATAGAAATTCGTCACATTAAAGTGCATAAAAATGTTTCAATAAGATTTTTATATATTAATAATTATGTTACAATAACGCATGCTTTAGTGCGTCACATTGCGCGCTATTGGTGATCAGTTAACGTGTTCATACAAATTGATGGTGAATTCTAAAAGTATGTTACTGCCAATTTAACATCTATTGTACGCGGTTCGACTTTCCCTTAACCTGGTTTTTCTATACTTTACACAACATGATCTATAACGGAAACGCGGTAAGGCTGTTTTTGGGAACATTTACGTTGATTAAAAAAAAATATTTTTAACTATTTGTTATTATTTTACACTCTTCGCCAGCCAAAACTATTTTAGCGAATTTTAATAAAAATTATCGGAGTTGGTCTCCGGCAAAATGATATCGGAAAACCATTTTTCAGAACACAATGTCAATAATTTCTTTAAAATTGGTGCAATATAAAATGAAGGAGACGTTATATGGAAAAATATGAAGAAATAAAAAAGGCAATTTTTGAAAACGTAATTTACGTGGCTTAAAAACGTGGCCAGGCAACACTGTCAGGCTAACGAACCGGACGTGTCGTTTCTGGTTGCGCTCCGTCAGCAAACCACCCGTCAACCGCCCGCCTGAAATGCGATCGCTCGCATCGACTGCAGTGACGTACTCAGAGTTGTTTAGCATTTACCGCAACGTGCTGTGGGAGGGCGCACTGAGCTAGGCTGACGTACGATCCACGTGTTCTTGATATTGTATTATTTTGCGTAGTGATTGATTTTTTTTCAGGTCGTGCTTGTTTGGTGCTTTTTCCGTCGTATAGGCGTGGAAAAAGTTAAGCTTTTCCTATTGTTAATTTGTATCTACGCATGTTCTATGTATAACGTGACATGTTACGTGTAGTAATAATAAACCTGGGATATTCCTCACTATAAATGCTGACTCTTCTATAAATAATGGGCCAATTTGATATTGGAGTTGTATCAGACCGTGACTTATCAGAATATTAAATTTTGTGTTTAGTGAAAACTCCCAAGTTGTTCTATTTATTAGCCTGACATTTTGGGCGCAATTAGTATAAACGAAGGATTTTTTCCTTATTTTTTGGTAGGATACTCTAAATTGGTTGTGCATATATTAATTTTTCCGAATTTTGTACAGTGGGTACATTTTTTCTGCGTACAAAGCGGCTATTATTTGAATATCTAAGATCCCCCGCGCAATAATTTATTATATTGGAATTTGTCATATAACGTGGGGATTGTTTAAAAAGCCATCATTTCGCCATATTGGTTCGTTATTCCAGAGTGCTTTTGTTGGAAAAGTCTGGGAAATCTTGAATTTTTTGCAGTTTTCGCCAAGAAAAATTAACTCTTGCGCGAAACTAGTCTCGGCGCATTAATAGTTCGAATAACAGGCAAATAGTTCGAATACCCCGGCTTCGCACGGGTGCAGTACCTATAGGTACTAATGTGGTGTATTATTAGAATATACTATGTGTCGCGATTAAAAGGACGTTTTTAATTTTTTTTAGTTTACTTGCTTGAGAGCTCCGATAAACCCACGCGATCGCTGCAAATCACACAATGCTATAGGGTGACGCGCGGCCTGCGACGCGCTATTTATAGACACTCGCCGCCGCCGCCGTCTGCGAACGGCATCGGCATCGCGAATACCTACTATTTTTTGGTAATTTGAAATCTGTGATGTTTTCTAACATATTAATGATAATAATGATGATTTGCCCTAAAGAGCAAATTTTATTTACATACCAACGTAAACAAATTATTTAAGTATAAACACAAAAACAAATAAATATCAATCGCATAAAAACGGTCACTGTGGGTTATTCGTAGGATATAGATATATGCCATCCAGGACTTTTTTGTAGATATTTTTAAAATACACAATTCCACAGTGCAACATTTTGGTATATCTCGTAAAGTTTAGTCAGCGTTAGCAATGAAAGCGCCCAAATTTCTATTTTTTACGAAACATTGACTTTTTTATATTTTGTATAAATATAACATTCGTGTGTTATACCTATAAACCATCCGAAATAAATTATCTGAGTGATAGTGAAAATCGCATTAAAATCCGTTGCGTAGTTTAAAAGATCTAAGCGTACAGAGGGACAGACAGACGCGGGAGGCGACTTTGTTTTATAAGGAAGTGGACGGTACTAACAAATATAGCACAATCTGTCTTCCACGAACTTATACAATACACTGTTGTCAAAGCGATTTAAATACTTTAATTAGTCATTGAGACTACTTTAATTAGTCATTATTTTAAATACTTTAATTAGTCATTGAGACTACTTTAATTAGTCATTATTTTAAATACTTTAATTAGTCATTGAGACTACTTTAATTAGTCATTGAGACTACTTTAATTAGTCATTATTTTAAATACTTTAATTAGTCATTGAGACTACTTTAATTAGTCATTATTTTAAATACTTTAATTAGTCATTGAGACTACTTTAATTAGTCATTGAGACTACTTTAATTAGTCATTATTTTAAATACTTTAATTAGTCATTGAGACTACTTTAATTAGTCATTGAGACTACTTTAATTAGTCATTATTTTAAATACTTTAATTAGTCATTGAGACTGGCGAAATTGTGTAAAAATATTTTATTAGCTCTTTAAAAATGGCCACAAAAAGACGAGCAATTGTCATTTTTAATAATTTTTTTTAACATGTGTTGCTGTGCTACTGCTACATTTTAGTTCATTTGATATTGATACTAGCTTCGGAACACGACTTCATTCGTCTGGATTCTAGTTTTGTAGCATATGAGTCAATTCAGAGAGAACATTTTCTTGATGAGCTACTTAGTATTGCAGAATCAAAGTAGCTAATATATTAATGCAGTCTATATAAATATTTGTATACCAGATCGCATGGTGACACTGAAAGTTTTTAGAATATCAAAAAAGGATAAAATAGTAAATTTATGATTTATTTATCGTTTTTCAAAATAGTAGCACTCTATTCATAATTTCAGTCTGTGACGTCACTGAGAAAAACAGTCGGCTCCTCTTCCTTAGACGACTCCTCAAAGCCTTTTTGATGATAGTCTTCCACTTCTTCGGCGTGCGTGAATCGTATTTCTAGCAGTTTATCTTGTATTTTGGGAACACGGTGCTAGCTCAGAAGTGTCGTCTTGAAGAAGGAAGATTCTAGGTCGACAACATCTTCATTTTTTTGTTTAAAATAGGCAGCGAATTTATAATATAACAACATGCGGTAAATGTTCTTTTATTTTCAAGAAAAGTCTCGTTGCATAATGACTCACCATTTGGAAAAATAAGGCGACCGTCTTTCCTCCAGCTCTTCATTCTTTCTTCACCTTTTGTAGGAAGCATTTTAGTAGAAAACACCACTCCAGATTCGTAATGGTATATCCAATTTTCGTCACTCCTGACGAAATCGAATGCAGTTTGAGTGACTTTAGTAGAGTTTTCTACATTTCGCGACACCTATGTAAGCGACGGTTGTTCTTGGGTTTCGATTAAGTCATAGGGTATCTCTACCAAGCATAAAACGTTCGCACGCCATGTTCATGTAGAACTTTCTGTACTTGACTCATGCGAATACCTAAACTTACCCGAATCTGCTATTAGAGTACTCTCTTGTCAGACGTTGTCATGAGTCTTATAACATTAATGTTATCCTGAATAGCAGCTCACTAACGTCTCTCACGCAGATCATTGTTGAAGTCGGTATGAGCGCGCTTGAATTCGTTTTTAATGGCGCAGGATGGGGATTCATCATAAAATATCAATTTAAGTCGATCGTAACTTTATTGTCGATTGAAATAAAAAAAATAATAAAAATATCAAGTCCATCGTAATTTTAATGTCGATTGAAATAAAAAAATAATAAAAATATCAAGTCCATCGTAATTTTAATGTCGATTGAAATAAAAAAAATAATTAAAGTATCAAGTCCGTCGTAACTTTATTATCGATTGAAATAAAAAAAAATTATTGACCTGGTACACACTATTTTTAAATTGGCCTCGATTTATGTAAAAAAAAACAAATGACAAATATAACCAAAATGCCTTAATTATTACCGAAGAGATTTTCGAAAATTGAATTAATTGTTACAAAAGTTCTTCTATTGAATATATTTGGCGTTAATTTTGTAGAAATTCATTATTCACAATTAAATGAAACTACGTGATGTAGTATTATTTCTACTTTCTTCAATTTCTTTACCACGACCTAGGTTTCGTTGTATTATAACATCTTCAGGTGGGATATTAGCAAAGATCTTTGGTAAAAGTTCTTCTGTAAAATAACTAATTGCTACCCTCGTAGTTCGTAGCTCTACCTCAAAAAACCATCCTTCTATACATCCATCCATTCAAACTTTCACATTTATAAT
Source organism: Druceiella hillmani (assembly GCA_039881145.1). Taxonomy (NCBI): domain Eukaryota; kingdom Metazoa; phylum Arthropoda; class Insecta; order Lepidoptera; family Hepialidae; genus Druceiella; species Druceiella hillmani. The sequence continues at coordinate 7,971,040 of JAYKKI010000011.1, read as the reverse complement.
ATGCGTTAGGATAACGAATATGTCGAAATTGAATATAACGTCATGGATTATCGCCACATTTGAATTCAAATCATTTAGTATGTAAATATTGGACGATGCAATTGCAAATATATTGTGTTACGCGAAAGTTACATCGAAATGCTTTTCGTATCGATGAAAAATCGATGAAAACATAACAGCGCGTGTGTGTATGTATGAATGCAGAAGTAGATAATTTCATTTGCCATCATTAAATCTCGTTAGAAACATTAAATATAATAAATTGCATATCAAATGTTAATGTTTGACGTGACCATTACAGCAGTGTCATCTTATAGCCGTATCGTAGCGTTTATTGACTTAATACTTGCATATAATTATTCTGTAATAGAAATGGACTATAATTTGAATAGTCGTGTATAGTTATTTTAGTTTGATTGTTTTTTAATTGTATATCTAGTGTCTCTTTATAGTATTTTAGGAAAATCACAAATCATTGTTATTTAAGGGGTTTACACACGAAACGATAACGTTCTAATATTATCGTGCACGATAATTTCGTTCTTCGAAAATGTGATAAATTTTTGTAAGGTGTAACAAACAATATGTTTATTATTAATGTAGCTGATTCTAGAGGCAAGATTTAAGGAACTATGAGAAAATTCTCAACGCTTTTTGGAAAAATTATAAACATAAGGACTGGACTGCGCGATACGTATCCTTATGTAGGATAAAACTGAGAGTGGTAGCAATTGTTGACGACTATGGATATCTCTTTCATCAGAAGCCAGGGATGTATTGGAAATTCATTTAGTTTTCATTTATTTAGTTTTCAAGCAAGTAACAGTGACGAGTACCCAGGAAATGGTTTACTCAGTATCGCATGACCTCCTCTTCTAAATTGATATTGGCAAAGGTCTCAATTTAAAATAGAGTGACTACATTAGGTAAAAAATAGTCTTTATATCTATGAGTAGCTTGACACAAAATATTAAATGAATTATATTATAGCCCTGGCCACTATGAAATACTATATCAAAAGTCCTCAAAAAGTGCTACCTCTCTTATTTTTGAGTCTGCAGAATGATACCAAACGCGTAATCCAGTCTTATGTCTGGGAATATTACTTTCAGAATTGTAGTTTTAACGAAACATGCCTCGAATATATTCGGTATGACGACACATAGAATCGCCTTTATGAATTATATATATATATAATGCGAAACGGTAAAGAATTATATCACGTATATAAATTTTAAAGTAAATTTAATTGTAAACAATAAAAATGTAAATGATTTAAACCTTTAGGGCAAATTGTGGGAACCTTGCAAGATGTTATCAATTCCAGCCGGTGATAAATTGGTGATTTTTTTGTTACACTGGTGTCCATTTATTATATGAAGTCCCCATATCGAAATTATAATTAAAATCGAAATTATACATACGGTAATTAATCGTAATTATTTGTAATGTCTAAACATCGCGTAGTGTATTCTTTAAAAGCATTTTAATAATTTATAAAAACAATATAGTGTTTAGTTTTTCAAAAATGGAATTTCATATTCACTCGTAATGTAACCGTCTTATTTTTAAGGACTTGCTATTTTCTGTCAATAACATACTGCACCGATATTGACATTTGCTAAATATTCTTATTTCTTCTGTTTCGTTTTTTCTCTTTGTGTCTTGCCGATCCTTGTAGTGACCCACATTAAACTGTAAAGTTAATTACAATTTAAAAATTTCAGACCCAGAGAGATAAAGTCGAGACATTATTTTTGTCAAATTTGACCTTATAATAAAATAAAAGATAAGATTTTAAATCATAATTCCAAAAATGTTTATTTATATATCATATAAATAATATTAGCAGATTCCAACTCTTCCTTAATATTACATATGGGTTGGAGTTGTTGAAATGTTAGGGAGAGATTTTTGGTTTTGACGCCTTATTCGGTTTTTGTTATAGAATCTACGGAATATGAGCGATTGATGCAATAACTTGAGAAATAAGAAATAAAGAATAATCCATTCGGCGGTACGATCATGAACGTAAATGCGAATCGTTTAGAAATTAAGCATTTTTAATATTGTTCAGCGATGTGGTGCTCCATTACTGATTGAGCTCCATTACTGTAAAGATTGAAATTAATAGCTGTAATTGTACATTTATGTTGACCAGACCCTTTATTTTTATCTAAATCTTTTTCCGCGTTTGAAATCTGAACGTAAATTGTGACTGTACTCTCATTATAGGAGCTGTTGTGTTTTGTGGTCTTGTTTATAATGAGTTTAGTCGTGTCGAACTGTGTCTATTTTCAGTCATTATATATATATATATATATATATATATATATATAAATTAGTTAGGGCAGAATGCGTTCTTCTTCGTTGTATGGTTTCTGAGAAAATTAGCTACTACAGACTGGCAGACACGCATGAAAGTGATCTTATGAGGGTTCCGTTGTTCAGTTTAAGTTACGGAACCTTGAAAATTATTATTTTATTACGCTTTGTATATACAACTTGTTAAGTTTATTTCTTTCTTTTATCTTATCATTAGCCCATACCCTCATACCCACCGCATCTTGGCTTCAGATTTACTACCTTAACTGCTCACAGCCCTGGATTTATGTTCCGAAAGATCCCTCGATATTTCCATTATTATATTCCAAAGAAATATCAATAGTAGAAATGAACTTACTAGCTGATGTTTGTTAAAAGGTGATGAACAAAATCCATATAATGTTTGTGTTACAAGATTAAAAATAAAATTTTTATACCGAGAAAATATAAAGAAGGGGGACTCGCCTTAAAATAGTATACTTAATATCCAGATTTAGCATAGTAATGAAAACTTCCAGACTTCTACGAAATTTGTAGCCAGACACGAAAAATCCAGACACGAAAATAACGAAAAAGGCGTTCGTTTCGACAACACAGGCAATGTACCTAACATTTTAATTTTAATTAACTTTGGCAATGGGTATACTTTAAAAAAGCGATCGATGTTGATTATTTTTGTAATCGTCTTGAAAAGTTATTATTTATTTCGTTAGATTATTATTTTTATTTCTTATTAAAGGTTCTTGATATATTGAAAGTATAGTATACTTTAAAAAAGCGATCGTAGTTGATTATTTTTTGTAATCGTCTTGGAAAGTTATTATTTATTTCGTTAGATTATTATTTTTATTTCTTATTAAAAGTTCTTGATATATTGAAAGTATAGTATACTTTAAAAAGCGATCGATGTTGATTATTTTTTGTAATCGTCTTGGAAAGTTATTATTTATTTCGTTAGATTATTATTTTTATTTCTTAACTATTCTTGATATATTGAAAGTATAGTATGTATTAAACGGCTACGTGACGGTTGGACTTGTTCACTTTGGCAGCGTGACATCTCATATTCTAGGCGGTCATTGATGCTCAGCATAGAATATTCGGCTCCTTTTCGACTACTAATTTTCTTCCTATTTATGTTTTTCAGTATTTTCTAGCATTCTTTTGCAAAATGTCCTGTTTGGTAATTTTTGAGAAATTTGGAAGAAAATAGAAATGTTCTGTCACTACTTAGTCTAACATTGTAAATTTTCATCTCGGTTCTTGCTTTTTTGTCATTAATATCCATAACATTATAAGCTGTGCAAAACTAGTAATAAAAGGACTTATCTGAATCTATCGTTCATATTTGGCTATATAAATTTTTTTTGTACATATTCAGAGCGATTTTTATACAATTTCTTAGTAATGGGAGACCATATGAAATGAAATGCTAATATATTATATAAATCTTTGCAATATGTTATATAATGGAGTTTAAAACGTATTTTTAAAGAAGTTATTCTTTTTTTATTTACAATTTATGATATATTAAAAACATAATATTTAATATGTTTTGTCTGAAAACAGCCGAAATTCAATATGTTTTGTATTATAGCTTTAAACTATATTTTATTTCTTGCCACAAAAGTAGCTATAAGTCATAAAAATGATATTTTATTCTGTGTGTTCTGTGACGCTATGTAGCTGGTCTCCTTTGAACGCTTTTAACAAATTCAATATTCACACTAGCTCACCGGCATCGTCGGTACATATTCTGCTCGGCGCCCACGTTGACCGGTGCTATCGCGTATCTCCGAGGTTGCTATAAAACGATATCTCACTATCTCTAGGAGTCGATTATTTAAGTAAATAACCTAATACGGTGCCAGTTTGAATAGTAAACAACCGTCGTGTCACGAACGCCACAATTGCGCCTTTTTATGTCATAATACAAATAACATTACCATGTTGCTTGTGTATAGACCATCATAATTAGTCAATCAAAACTCTGATTTCGTTTATAACCGTTATTTGAACTGAATGAACCGAAGATGAAGTTCCAAATTACCTCGCTTTGTCCTCGCACTGTTTGCTTCTTTTGAGATATATCTTTATAGAAGTATCAGTCGTTCTGTGATATATCGTTTGAGATATATCTTTATAGTCGTTTTGAGATATATCTTTATAGAAGTCGTTCTGTGATATATCGTTTGAGATATATCTTTATAGTCATTTTGAGATATATCTTTATAGAAGTATCAGTCGTTCTGTGATATATCGTTTGAGATATATATTTATAGTCGTTTTGAGATATATCTTTATAGAAGCCGTGCTATGATATATCGTTTGAGATATATCTTTATAGTCGTTTTGAGATATATCTTTATAGAAGTATCAGTCGTTCTGTGATATATTGTTTGAGATATATATTTATAGTCGTTTTGAGATATATCTTTATAGAAGCCGTTCTATGATATATCGTTTGAGATATATCTTTATAGTCGTTTTGAGATATATCTTTATAGAAGTATCAGTCGTTCTGTGATATATCGTTTGAGATATATCTTTATAGTCGTTTTGAGATATATCTTTATAGAAGTATCAGTCGTTCTGTGATATATCGTTTGAGATATATCTTTATAGTCGTTTTGAGATATATCTTTATAGAAGTATCAGTCGTTCTGTGTTCGTATCTTAGATAGTATCAGTCGTTGTCAAGTGTATAATTGAACGAATATTTTATTGAATATATAGCGTTAATTTTGTTCGTAGCAAAGAATCTTTGCTAACAGCCCACCTGAAGATGTTGTAATACAACGAAACCTAGGTCGCGGTAAAGAACTTAAAGAAAGTAGAAATAATACTATATCACGTAGTTTCATTTAATTGTGAATATTTTATTTTAATGTGGAGCATTTTGAAGTTCTATTTTGTGATGTAATCGTTGGCTATTTCGCTATCGCGCAGTTGTTGGCTACTCGTAAATTTGCTCTTTTTAGTAATATATCATAAAAATAGAGGTCATTTAAAAATCAGTAGCGAAAATATTATAAAAAAATAAGCGCATTATAAGCTTTTAAATTTAATGATGTCAATATAATAGGTATCTCTGTCTCATTCGCTCCCGTAGAATGCAAAGGGCATTATTCAAAATGACGTCACAATTCAGTATTGTCGCCCTTGTCTCTAAATGTGTAAATTAAACCTTTATACTCGACCGATTTTTAAGTTTTGTCCTCGTCAGCTTGTACCTATTGTGTGTATGATTTATGGAATAAAATTTAAAAAACAAATATCCCATTGAAAATGTGTCACCTCTAACATATTATCTTTTATACCTAAGTGACGTAAATTGTAAAATGCACGACGCCATTGTTTTTTGCAAAATTACACCAATTACAAATATCAGAAACCTGTCAAGCGCGGTAGAACTCCCCTTACATTCACAATATTTTGGTAACATTGGATAGCTCTTGCAGTTTGAAATATATCGTCACTGCTTCCATTTGATTACAAATGCGTTGAATATGCTAGAATTTATAGACATGTTCGATTTCAAAGGGAATATAAGCCGCGCGTATGCGGCATTAATATTGTCGTTTTTGTTGCGTTAGTATTGGACTTTTTTGTAATGATTTATGAAACGATGAGTAGCGCTTAGAGTTTTTTTGACATGTCACGCAACTCTAGCGCCATCTGTCGTTTACTTTATGTAAGTATTTCTGTAATGCTATCTCTTGTTTTCATCGAGACGAAGGTTTAAATTTCAACCACAGCGGAATAAGCAAACAGTGAATATGTTGCCGAGACATACATTTCCCGTTTGATATATTTTTACTTATTAAAAAAATAAAGTTTTATATTAGAGTCAAATTATATTTTTTATGTATATATATATATATATATATATATATATATATATATCTCGTTGTTTAACGAACCAAATACTTTATTTTGTTTTCCTGATAATTCCTGGAATTCTTAATATGTTTATATCATTTCCCGGAAAACAATATGGTAAATGAGAATATGATCCGACGGAATCATGATTCAACGCCTTGCTGGCTATATCGGAAAAATCGTTCTAAAGAAATTATTTCTTATCTTCGAGCTGGCAGCCTGTCTATTTCTCTGTGGCAACCGCCGCTCGGTTGGAAAAAAAGGGATCAAACTTAACGAAAGGAATTATAAATTGCAAACTGCAATTGGCAGGTTGAGATTAAATGAACTGACGAGGAATGAGATGAAAATATTAAAATTGCAAAGTCGCCATTAATAAAAAAGCTATTTCCGTAATACTGGGAGATCCTGATAGTTTTATTCTTGCTAATCCATTGATTACTTTTTGCGTAGGCAATTTTAAGATTAATTTCTATTAGATTAGGCCGCGGCATTGCTTTAGATGCATATTGCTGTTTTATTTATTTTTAAATTCAAGCAAATCAGTTCTTTTACTTTTTCTTTAAATTCAAGTAAATCAGTTCTTTTACTTTTTCTTTAAATTCAAGTAAATCAGTTCTTTTACTTTTTCTTTAAATTCAAGTAAATCAGTTCTTTTACTTTTTCTTTAAATTCAAGTAAATCAGTTCTTTTACTTTTTCTTTAAATTCAAGTAAATCAGTTCTTTTACTTTTTCTTTAAATTCAAGTAAATCAGTTCTTTTACTTTTTCTTTAAATTCAAGTAAATCAGTTCTTTTACTTTTTCTTTAAATTCAAGTAAATCAGTTCTTTTACTTTTTCTTTAAATTCAAGTAAATCAGTTCTTTTACTTTTTCTTTAAATTCAAGTAAATCAGTTCTTTTACTTTTTCTTTAAATTCAAGTAAATCAGTTCTTTTACTTTTTCTTTAAATTCAAGTAAATCAGTTCTTTTACTTTTTCTTTAAATTCAAGTAAATCAGTTCTTTTACTTTTTCTTTAAATTCAAGTAAATCAGTTCTTTTACTTTTTCTTTAAATTCAAGTAAATCAGTTCTTTTACTTTTTCTTTAAATTCAAGTAAATCAGTTCTTTTACTTTTTCTTTAAATTCAAGTAAATCAGTTCTTTTACTTTTTCTTTAAATTCAAGTAAATCAGTTCTTTTACTTTTTCTTTAAATTCAAGTAAATCAGTTCTTTTACTTTTTCTTTAAATTCAAGTAAATCAGTTCTATAGTATTAATGAGACTTTCTTTCGAAATCTCTCAATCCTTGTTATTTAACTTGAATTGGCACACGGCATGTTGATTCTTATATTATACCAAGGACACATTTTAACTATTTTATGTTTTTCTTTATTTATTAAACCATATTATTAGTATTTATTGAGATAATTTAGTAAATTTTAAAATTTCACATTTTTTAAATCATATATTCGTAACCATTATATTAGTAAATTAACATTATAATATGTGCATTTTAAAAAAAGTACATTTTTATCTGCTTTTCATTTTTAATACCTTTGAAAAAACGATGTATATAAAAATTATAAATACCGCCCACCATTAATTTAGTAAAAATACTATGTAAAAGTGCTTTTACTGCTAAAATCGAATCGAAATTTCAAGGGTCAGTTTTATATTTATTTTACTTTGGTTTTTTTTTATTTTCTTGTATTTTTTTATTAATATTTGAGAGTTTAATGAGAAAAAATTCAATTTAGCTAACAGAATGAATGACAAATGACTTGTCGGAAAAAATGTGTTTAAGTATTTATTTATAAAATAAATCTTGATTTTTTGTGATAATCCAAAACAATGTAAACAAATATAAAATAAACAGGCATACTGAATATTAAACGAATGTGTAGTTCACCCAATGTATAGTTCATCCAACGGGCTTAAGGAAGTACTGTCGTTAAAAGTCATATCTCATGCATGTCTTAATTATGGGAATAAACTTAGTCTTTTAGAAATTATTATCAGAAATTCCACCCGCAAAGCTTGTTAGTTTCGTTTAAATCCCCTACAGACAGTAGCCACAGCTCTTTGATGCCACTTTCTCTAAATTCTACGCCTTTCATACTTTTTATTATACTTTTTTCCACGTCATTAGGAGTTGCGCTTTGAGTTTTCTGCCTTTTCGCACGATAAAATAATGTCGTTGGTCCTCTTTAAACTATATACGTACAGCATATGATGTGCAATTGCGTAACATTGAAACGATATGTCTGTGGAAAACACTAACGAGGCTGGCTTTAAGGTAGCTGATACAGGTAGCAGTAATTAGGACGACATTTATTTTAGAGTTTTCTATTCTACCTTTTTTAATGACTTAAAGGGGTTTTCTGTATTTATTTTAGTTGTTATCTTTTGCAATGTCTTATTTTATTACGCAAATACAATAATTTTCACAATCATTTTCATTATATTGTCTGTGTTATTATTACCATATGGAACCAGAATGTATGGCTCATTAGTAAATAAAGGATAGGTCAAGCGAATGTACGACTAAGTATGTTGAAGCGCATTGAAGTCTTCGCAATTGATTGTATTTTTTTCAATCGATTTTATTTTATCATCAATTTGTAATTATTCCATAAAAAAGATTTTTTGTAGGAATCTTTAACTGTCGACCTATTGTATTTACCGATTTTCTAGTACCCTTTTCTGGATGCTGTCTCAATACTTTCGGCTAACGAAAACAATAGTCTTCATTCGACATTAGTTTAGGGTAGGAAAGTATTAGAGATTTATTGAATAAGATTATTCTTTGGTAACGATTTATGAAACGCTAAGGAGTAATTTTAAAGTTTTACTGCGTGTTACGCTACTTCAGACATCTAGATAAATTAATCATTAATTATCTCTCTTATAAAGAGATTTTTATTTGATGCTTCATTTAGACAATTAAATATGACAAATATTCATTAACAGATTAAAAATGATTGATTATCTAGGAAAGTAAATACGACAAATATTTACTTATTATTGTCGTGGAAAAGTCAGAAATTAACAATCACCTGTTAGTAGTTAACCAAGTCATAAATTCAGTGAGACAATTTTCATTAGGCAAAAGAATCGGTTTGATGCGACATTTTGGAGAATGAAATACGACAAATATCAACAGATTTTTATTTGATGCGATATTTAGACCACGAAATATTATAAATGTTAGACAAATAAATACGACAAATATATAAATTCAGTGAGACAATTTTCATTAGACAAAAGAATTGGTTTAACGCGACATCTAGACAATGAAATACGACAAATATTAACATATTTTTATTTGATACGACATCTAGACATGAATACGACAAATATTAATCAACATATTAATTAATAATAAAGATAATGAAATACGACAAATGTTTCTAATGATCGTCGTGGAAAAGGCAGAAACTATTATCCCTTGTTAATAGTTAACCAAATCATAAATTCAGTGAGACAATTTTCATTAGATCAAATTATCGGTTTGAAGCGACATCTAGCAATAAAATACGACAAACATTATCTAACGGAGACTCTTTTCCGCTTCTATTTTTCTCTGCTTTCCTTAGTCCTTTCTCCCCATATTTCTGCTCGACATGTCAAATTATAATTCTCACAGTCGAAAAAGGAACTCCAAAAATTAAATGCATCTACTGATGCCTGTTCCGCTTCTGTTTTACTTTTTTCTCGTCTCTATTCATCGTTTTACTCTCAATTTTTTCGCGAAACGTGTTACTTAATGTGCTTCCAAATTCATTCCCTTTAATACTTTATGAGAGATGTTGATGAAAATTAGATCAATCGTTGTTTTATTGAGGGAATTCAATTTCCTTTATTAAATTCGGCAAGTCTTCTAAGTCAATGATTGTAACATTAATTAATTCTGCTTTAATTGTTTTCAATATAAATAATGGTACTAATAATATATTAATAATACCGCAGTAGAGAAAAATTAACAAATTTTATACACGTTGGAAATATAGGACGACTGTCTGCTTGACTACTCGATTTTGATCATTTGTTTTCGAAACGATTATGGTGAATAGTTAATTATTAACGATAACCATTTTGCTTTTTATTTTGTGTTGTAATGGAGTACAAAACTGTACGGACAAACTCGCTGACATAAAAACGCTCATTAATAATTGGTTAAAATTGTATAAGCGTATGTCCTGAAACTTTTTGTTAAAATTAACTTTAAACAATGTAGTTATGATTTAGATTACTATCAAGTTGTTTTTTTTCTGAATTTAATAGTGGTATCAAAGTGAGGTTAAAAATGTTTATAAGGTTACTAATGCCATAATGAGAACCGAAAAAAATATTTAGATGACATATGGTGGTTGTCAAGTTAAAGTCGAAATTTTATTTTCGGTCATCTGACATGCCGTTTGAGTGTTTTTGGAAAGAGTTAGAAAACTATTTTTTCACAATTTCATTTTGTACAGGTTTTCAGATTTTCTTATAAGTATTTAACTCCTTTCTATAAAATTAGTAAAAGAAATAAGTGTTTTATAGATATAAATATAATTTACAAAATGTTGTTTCTGTAAGCCATGTCTGTGGGAACAAACGATAGTAAACATATTAATAATGTTCTTGAAAAATTATTTTTGACGTATAGTACTTGTTTTAAGTTATAAATTAAAATCTACTAAACATGCTCGGTGGAACGGAACCCCGACCCCAGCGTTAAAAAACGCGGGTGGTGCTTTAGATTTACGTTTTAATACTTCACCTTTGATAATGACTTCACATTTGCAAATAATTAGCGAAAAAAAATTTAAGATAATTAGCAAAAAAAAATTTAAGACCTCGGATATCAAGCAACAATACTATAATTAGCACAATACTATAATTACCCAGACAAAATATTTAGATCACTGCCAAGTAAAATATTTAGCACACTTACAATGAGATCACTGCTTAGATAAAATATTTAGCACAGTTACAATGCGATCATAGCACAGACAAAATATTTAGCACATTTTATAAGGTGACTACTGCCCAGACAAAATATTTTGCATACTTAAAATGCTTTTACTACAGAGACAAAACATTTAGCACACTTAAAATGCGATCACTTAAAACACTACGTAGACTTAACGTAAAACACAATAGCTTCGCGAAGCTACTTTCAACGCGCGAGAAGAACATGAAAATTATGCCTGTTCAGTTCAAATGAGAATGCCTACGCCGCTAAGGACAATATCGTATACCGTAAGTAGTTACGGCTCAGTGAAACGTTCCCAATGTAGTTATTAGGAATAACTACATATTGACGACTGATATCAAGTAATTGACGCCTGACCATTATTTTTTTCTTTTTTGATATAAGATTTAGCGTTAACTTTAGAACATCAAGCTGTCAATTTAATGGAATTAATTGTTTAATTATAAATCTCCGAATATATCGAGCAAATCGTCTACTGTGCTCGCCTACGCCAATTCAGATTATGTGGAGCAATATCAACATGAGAAATTGACACAAATAAACAATATCGACATGAGAAATTGACACAAATACATTTTATTTTTTGAGTTAAATCTAATAACATATTATAAGAACTATAGATAATCTAGCTGTCAACTAAATGGAATTATTTGCTTAACAACTATAAATCTACGAAAATATCGAACAACTCGCCTACTGTGGTTCGTTTATTCAATTCTGATTAAGCCATTGTCAAAAGAATTGAGTGATTAACGTAAATAATATCAAGATGAGAAATTGACACAAATATATTTTATTTTTTGGATTAAATCTAATAACATATTATAAGAACTATAGATAGTCTAGCTGTCAACTTAATGGAATTATTTGCTTAACAACTATAAATCTACGAAAATATCGAACAACTCGCCTACTGTGGTGCGTTTATTCAATTCTGATTAAGCCATTGTCAAAAGAATTGAGTGATTAACGTAAATAATATCAAGATGAGAAATTGACACAAATATATTTTATTTTGTGGATCAAATCTAATAACATATTATAAGACACTATATTCAATTGAAATAAATTACCTACCTTCCGAAGGCCACTTTATAGCATAATGAGATGTCTATATAATATACCGTCATTGGATGTAAATAGCCAGCCACGATGTCGGCACATAATCTGTTTTGAAATTCTATTATGAAACTCTGTCGAAAGGTCACCTTAGTTTAACATTCAACTTCGATATAAACAAGTCTAAGGATTATTTAGATTCACAATTTATTCTGATGAAAGGCATAAACATAATTATCTCGTCTTCTACTTGTAGATAGGTAAAAAGCAGAGGTATTTTTCCACGAAGCTTAAGACTAGCAAAGCTAATGTAATTGGTTGTTGTTACCTGCGGCTACCGTGCCATACCGAATCAAAGTATGGCATAAACGTTAAAGAATATTTAGTAGGCTATTTGAGAAATAGTGATTTTTGACACTTAAATCAATGAAAGGACAGATGCTACAAACTACATTCATAGTTACAGTTTATAGTATAGGTACTCATGGTCTATGTGCGATTGGTGTTGCCAACTATAATTAAACAGGATTATTAACTTTGTGGAGTGCTATTAAAAAGCTGGCAATAAAATATTTGGACAACCGGATGACTTTTTTGCAGAAAATGGATTGAACGGGAAACAGTACGTTGGTTTATATTCTGATGGAATGGAAGGAAAATATGGAAGTGTAGCAACCAAAGTAAAATTGAAGCATTCAATGAGAAGCTTTAACATTAAAAATAAAAGCTTTAGTTAGTTGCGTTACATGGCCACTTTAAAATAACATATATTTACTGTCAATAAAAATTGTCTTGTTTTGTTAATCGAAACTTGCTATTTTAATTTTTTCCATTCGAATGTTAATACATAAAGAAGTTGTATATCTCGTGCGCTTGGTCGTCAATTTGACTCTACATATAAGCCATTTGACGCCGATTTCGATGTTTGTATACTTTTTGCATCACCTGATACTTTACTCGAATATATGACGTTTCTTATTATTGGCCACTGCAATTACGTTTATGTATCTAATTTCAACTTAACGTGCTGAATAGCTGGATATATGTCGCGAACGTGATGGATAAAATGTACGAGTATTCGCTTAAAGGGTTTCCACCATTTCCAAATAAAGGATTCCATTTTAAAACTCTAACATTTTCCACTACTTGCGTGCATAACGAGTAGCTTTTATGGAGCTTTTATTTTTTAATACAAATTCCTTGCTCTATGAAATTATTTCAATAACTATTCTTACAAGTGACTAGAATTAAATAAATAACAAAGTCGAGGGCTGCAACGGTATCCCTGTTTATAAGATGTAACCTATCTACGTTAAAAAGTTGATCTGCTTAACAGTTACAGTTCGGATTCGTGTGCAATTTTTGTATGTTTTTTGAAAACTTGAGCATCACGAAAATGAACATTTTCTGGATTTTTTTGCTATATGTCATCAAATGGAAACTTGGTAAAATTCTTGGAAATTCGGGACCTATAATTTATTACTATGATAACAATTATGATTTAACATATAATTGTATTTAAAATAATATTTTTTAGTTAACTTGTGTTTATTTTATGTAAAGAGTTTTTATATTCTTTTTAATTATGATCGATGATAGATTCTTAATCGTTATCGATTATGGTATAGAAAGTCTTCTACCCAAAAAACTTATTGTTCTAGTTCCAAATATAGCTTTTGGTCTACCATTCAAAGCTTACGAACAATAATAAATTATTTGTGGACTAATTTAGAGGGAAAAATTTAGTACCTCTGTTAAGATAATATATAGATCTGTTAAGATAATATATAGATATCTTAAATAAATAGTCGCCATAATCACCTAGTACTTATACATATCTATATAGACGTTGACAGTAACTGATGGTCGCTGGAAAACGTGGTCTGTCTTCGTGCGCCTTGCATTTCATTGGATAAATAGAATCTTTGACCCTCGCATCACGCGAATTTGCAATTCAGCGCCAATGTGACACTAGAAATTTGTAAATCAAAACCGTCTAATGGAAAACAGTGAGTCTGTTTGCAACCAACGCTTATCGGCGCATTATCAATTTATCTACGCAATCGCCTGATAATGAATAATACATACCTCCATATTATACATTCTAATACAATGCTTTATGTTCAGTTATTCATCTATACTCGTATGTAGATGTAATCTGCTATGCAACCTTCGATTTCTCAGTATCTATTTGTGCTATAATAATACTTTGAAAACCTTGAAAAAAAATGTATTGCTGATGAAAATGATTTAAGTGTTAGTGCATACAGAGTGCATGACTTTTGGTTTCTATATCTACGAGTAAATAGATTTTTCATTACTGTTAATGTTCAGCATTGTTTGATTTAATATAGTGAAATAGCTATCAGTTTAATGTGAGCAGCAGATTTATTGTCGTTCAATATTTAGTCAATTGTTTATTTAACACAGCGAATATTTCAATAAGCTTTGTCTTGCATATATAAATATCGCATAATGTTCGAATTTAATAGTTTTGTCAGCTTTTAGAATTTATATTTGAATAAGCTTTGTCTTGCATATATAAATATCGCATAATGTTCGAATTTAATAGTTTTATTTGTCAGCTTTCAGAATTTTATAAACTTTTGAGATGTTCAAGTTCGATATAACAAAGGCGATATAACATAGATATGACCAGCTATCTTCTATCATATGTAGATGTGTTTAGTTTTATTTTGTTGAAATTTATTGCTAGCGATTATTATTTTTTTAATAGTACTAAAATATTTCAGGCACCGATCGTCAGTTTGATGGAACTCTCATGGAGCAAAATTTCTAGAGTTCATGTATCCTGTGTCCTCGCCAAAAATCATCACTAACTTGAGCTCACCTCTGTGTTCAATAAGGTATGTTCTATGTTTGTACTAATGTATCTCGTCTTAAATTAAAACGTTAACGAATTTTTTGATCACCTTTATTTTATTTTTATTAGTATCCATTATTAGATTATAGCTATGCCCATTTTCTTGATGTATGTTCAGGAAGAAAACTTTATTGCGCGATTTAAAAAACATGTAGCGTCATCTATCGATGGGCGTAGGTACACTGGAAACACGTGTAATTCGTGTAGGCATCGAGTATCTAGGCATTTCTTTGTTGTAATTTAAGTGAATTTTATTATATGGATTACAGATTTTCTCTGTCTCATTTTTGAGCACCAACACTCCATTTGTTTACAATGAAATACCAATTTGTCGTGAAAGAGGATGAAAAGATTCCGCTTTTTTTATAAAATGCTGACGCATATTTCATTTTATAGATTTAATAAAATTAATGTTTGTTGATATTGCAACAAAGTTCAAAAATATGAGAGAAGAATGAATATAAAGACGTCTTGTTTTCGTACTATATTGCGGAGTTTTAAATATTTTTAACAAACTTTTATTATTTTAATATAGTAAGTCGATTCTCACCCACTTCCAATTATCATATCGATTTCAAGCTTTGTAATATAGCACCATCGGGGTGGTGCAGGGAGGTGGTCCTAGGAACTTCTCAATGGGTAACAGTAAACACACCGAATTTGGGCTCATTTTATTTGTTTCGATGAGTCCTTTCTTTACGTGTTTTTAGTATTCTTTCAAAACATGAATTTGTTTGTTTTTTCAGGCATTTGTGTCTTACTTTTATTATAAATATTTATGTAAGTCGCCGAATCTAAGTGACTGATTCTGCTGTAGCTATAAATTTTTTACTGATTATTTGAGAAAACAATTAGAAATTGTAAAATTGTCAAAATTATAAACAAGTTTGCCTTATAGGATAAAAAGACCACAAAAGTTAAATAGGTAAAGGTTTAGGTATTTAGCTAATACATATCCTCAACAAACTAGATCTATGATTTCTGGTTCCCTATAGGATTTCCGAAGTCCCTCACGAGTGATACACGAGCGAAGCGTTTACTAGTCGCTTGGGAAGTAGCAGTTTACGGCAGTCAGAAATAGCGGCTAGTAGCTATTATTATTATCGTTAACTTTACTTTGTAAGCTATTTCGTTATTCTGTTAAGGTAGTCATAACATTTTTTATTGAAAATTATCCTTTTTGTCTTCCAAATGGTTAATGTAACATCATTTTAAAAGTTAGTAAAAAATAATTTTTGCTTTTTTATTGTTTTTTTTTTAAATAAAATGAACTGAAATATATAACATTACGGGGATAGTAATGTCCGTAATATTAATTGCACAATTTTTGAGGGCGATTTTTACTAAAATTATACGGTAAATAATTTCATTTTTCTTTCAAATTTTAATGATATAATTTTTCATTGACTTAGTTTATTAAACAAATTGCGTTTAAAAAAAAATAAGTTTGGTGAAATCCGTATTAAAATCAAAATGTCAATTCAAAATGTTATCATTGACTTAGTTTTTAGGACAAATCGCTCGACGCATTTTTTTAAATAAATGAAAAGTGTGGTGAAATAACTACATTTGTACATGTACCTGTAAACTTGATAGTACTATCTTTGAGAGCGATTTTTAACAAAACTAAGCAGTAAATAATTTTACTCATTTTTTCAAAATTTTAGTATAGCATCATTTTACATTGACTCAGTTTAATATAACATCATTTTATATTGACTTAGTTAGTTTTTATACAAATCGCTCAACGGGGCTTTTTAATGAAAATTAAAAGCATGGTTAAGTTGCTACTTTCCCAGTAATATTAATTGTACAATTTTTGAGAGCTTTTTTTATCAAAACCTTTAAATTTTAAAATAAGTAAGGTATTTATAGTTTAATACATTAAAAAAATCAGCGAATTTCGTCGACAACGCTTTTCAAATGACAATCATTCTAAATGCCATATTTTTGAAATTATTTTTCATATAGAGCGTCTTTTTTTATATTTTATGACCTTGTTTGCGTGGCGTTCACTGTTTATTCTTGGTCGTATGATATCAATTATATATAGTATAACACTGGTGGTCTTATTCTAGGCTCGGCAGTCTTAAGTACATTAAGTACATAAGTGAAAAAAATAGACTTTATGGAAAGGATAAAAGAAATTAATAAGTTTAAATGCAAGAGTTACATTTGTTTTTATTTCAAATAGTTGTTATATCACTAAAAGTTACAAGTAAACAAAGCTTTATTACTTTCTTGATACCAGTATATAGGTTTAGATGACTTAGTTAAATGTACTAAATTTATATGTATTAAAGATTAATTGACATAAAGCATAAAACTCTTTTAACTATACAAAAATAAAAGAAAAACGCTATAAGTTAATTCTTTGTGTCTACTTGTTTACAAAAACGTTCATTGTCATTAGTTAATATCCTCAAGTGTTCCCCATAAAACAAAGAAAATTACACATCTGTTTAACTTGTGTGCTTTAGTCAGGTTATTAAAAGTTAGGGGGCTTTAAAGATATAAAAAATGCTATAAGTTGATTCCTTATGTCTACTTGTTTACAAAAACGTTCATTGTCATTAGTTAATATCCTCAAGTGTTCCCCATAAAATAAAGAAAATTACACATCTGTTTAACTTGTGTACTTTAGTCAGGTTATTAAAAGTTAGGGGGCTTTAAAGATATAAAAAATGCTATAAGTTGATTCCTTATGTCTACTTGTTTATAAAAACGTTCATTGTCATTAGTTAATATCCTCAAGTGTTCCCCATAAAATAAAGAAAATTACACATCTGTTTAACTTGTGTACTTTAGTCAGGTTATTAAAAGTTAGGGGGCTTTAAAGATATAAAAAATGCTATAAGTTGATTCCTTATGTCTACTTGTTTATAAAAACGTTCATTGTCATTAGTTAATATCCTCAAGTGTTCCCCATAAAATAAAGAAAATTACACATCTGTTTAACTTGTGTACTTTAGTCAGGTTATTAAAAGTTAGGGGGCTTTAAAGATATAAAAAATGCTATAAGTTGATTCCTTATGTCTACTTGTTTACAAAAACGTTCATTGTCATTAGTTAATATCCTCAAGTGTTCCCCATAAAATAAAGAAAATTACACATCTGTTTAACTTGTGTACTTTAGTCAGGTTATTAAAAGTTAGGGGGCTTTAAAGATATAAAAAATGCTATAAGTTGATTCCTTATGTCTACTTGTTTATAAAACTGTTCATTGTCATTAGTTAATATCCTCAATGTTAATTACACATCTGTTTAATTTGTGTGCTTTAGTCAGGTTAACCAAAGTTAGGGGGCTTTAAAGATATAAAAAACATGTTAGCATTTTTTGACTTATGTGCTACTGTCCCCAGAATCGCTTGGTCTAAAGTTTCCTAAAACAAAGTTTCTAGAATACAAGGAAGCGTAGTAATATAGTATTTAAAAATAAATAATTACCTAATGGCAGAAAATGATATTCCGATTATACAATAAATAATTATCTACGGCCTTATTCGTAAGTGACATTGATAACGTGAGCAATACAGCTGTCCGTATCTGTCCGCTGTAATCATCTGACGTCATAATGACAGAGTATGTAAGCACGCGTCGTATCGAGCCCATAACATGTTCTTGCTGTGCACCTAATCTATAGTTTAGTTCATATAGTTTGTAAGTATTACAGTTACAAAACGGGATATATAGACTTAATATTGCTAGGCGCCGGGTAAATGGTAGAGTAAAGGTTAAATATAGAATAATATAATTAAACCTTCCATCCAAGTGCTGTCGACGCAGCATCTTGCGCATACCAGGAAGAAAGAGAAACGGAGCCGGCTAGGTTAAAATATTGTTAAACTTTACTCCCAATACATCTTTGCGATAACCATTACCAATACGTAGGTAATTCACATAGAATTCTCTTGAGCGGATAAAATCCATCCAAATTTTTGGGTGAATGTTTTATATACACATAAAGTGTAAATATAAATACAGGTGTAACAAAGAACGTGTATATTAAGAAAGAGAAGCAGGGTCGGCTACACGGCAAGAGACTACGATTTTCGAACTGTTTATTTATTTTACATATATGACAAATATGACAAAAGCTAAAATTAACGTATAGTTAACATGACAAAAGCTGGTAATCGAACGTGTTTTCACTAATTTTTTAATATTTTGTAATCGACGGGACTTGCATTCGCGTGCGGTTTACATTAATTTTTTTATATTCCACGAGTAATCTGATTTTATTGCATTATAAACGAGAGCTCTTACGTTGGATCTTTTCAAGTGGATACATTACGAAACAATATGTTTGAGGATATTAGAAAGAAAAATAATTGACGAGAGCTAAGTTCAGTTAGTCGTGACAAAATTAAACCTCTATTATCAGGTTGGTGACTACAGTAAACAGTACAGTAAACAGTTCGTTATATATAGGTAGACTAGTTTAAATAGTAGACTGCTAGGCTACAGAAGCCATATGTGTTTTCAGAGCCAGAAGATAAATCAATTTAAAATTAATTAATACGTCAAAAACATTATCAAGCGTAATGTACCTCTATTGTATGCGCGGTGCACGAGCATATAATTGTAATAGTTTTCTCCTTACTTGATATTATGTATATAACTGCATAATCTAGACTGTTATTAAATTATAACTGGAATTGGTAGGCAGGTTGAAGGTACTTTGGTAAAATATTTAGAATTGAATATTCGATGGTCTCTGAATGTGAGATATACTTTTAAAATAATTATTTGTGGGGTTCTAAAGGACTTCAAAAGGATAAACGGAACAAAATCACACATATATATATATAATATATATTTAATTATTAATATTTATCACTCAAAAATATCTGTAGGAAAATTTTATTATTGGCAATTTAAGTACTCGAAAAAACATTTTAAAATTATCTATATATTATGAGGTATCACTTAAAAGGGCTAGTTAGAGAACAAAAAAATTGTTTTAAGAGTAACAAAATATTGTTTCCTAATTTTAGGTATACCTTCAGGATTATACTGAAAAATAAGGAATAAATATATATCCTCTTATTTACAAAGCTACTGAAACTAAAGTTATGAAAAAAACAGGATTTTTAGAAGCATATGCAGTTTGTAGGAAAACTATAAAGATGATTCTAGATATTCTAATTATTGAGATATTCAGTATGATTTAAATGTCCGCTTTCCCTACTCAAATCACCCTACTCAATTAGGTATTAGTATTTAATAATACCTAATTGAGTAGGGTGATGTTATTGCACTAAGAAATTCATATTAGTTATGGCTTATGTTAATTAAAGTAATTTTCTCTTCAAAGGAACCTAGCCATGTCGACGCGGGAACTAGATTTGCACTTGACTGATATTTTTAAAAATTAAATATGTTTGTTTGCACGTGACCTATTTGTTTGTTTGTTTCGACGCCGCGAAAAGACTATAATTGAGGCAATACTTAAAATATTTAAAAAGGCCAACTTAAAAACTGTATGTTTCGTAACGTTATGTCAACTGAGTGTGACAACAATTATTTATTGTTATCAAAACGATGTTTTAATAGTATATTAAAATGTTTCTCAGACGTCACCCAAAATGAACTTCATTCATCAAATTAAGACTCAATTAAGTATGAAATTCAATAGGAAATAATAGGAAACTATTCATTTGTTATGAACATCGAGTGATTAAATATCGACAAAGACTGTACTTTAAAGACTTTTCTTCTCTTTTTTAAGACAATTATTGAGAATTCGATTACAATTATTAGCTGACTTCGGGTCCCGGGGAGTTTGCTGAGAGCATTTATATTAGAAGCATGTATTCACAAACCTGCAGAAATTCTGAAAATAAAAATATAAAGTAGTTAAATTAGTTATCAGGTTTCTGATAACTATATTATATTGGTTTCTGGTAGCTATATAAGACCATTGTAATCAATAATTCACGATAAACTATTTCAATATTAATGCGAAAATTAAGCGCCTTGCAGTGCGCGCACAGCGTGCACCACGCGGCATTATTAATGCGATATACGACTAACAAACCGAACACCTTATTCGGCATTGAATGCGAGTATTATTTAGCAATAACAGAAAAATCGGCTGTACTGGTAATTCACTATGTTTATTACGTTTTTTTTACATGGGGTTTCTGTTTATATTGGTGAATGAATATAAAGATCTATATTCACTTTTCTCTGATCTACATTTTTTTGGAAATATAAAGACCTTCAAAAAATTCTACACGATTAATAAGGATCCGAAAACAAATTCTTGATGTATCAATTAACGAACATCATGTCCCTCTGTAACACCATAAAGTTATCATAAATGCAACAAAACTGAAAAGTAAACAAGATTATAATTGACCCGCCCGAAGTGTTTTCCATTTTAAATATCATAAATGCAACAAAATTTAAAAGTAAACAAGATTATACTTGACTCGCCCGAAGTGTTTCCCATTTTAATCATCTCTTTATCTGCTCTACAACAAAATTCTCGTGATTAAATCGGATCATAAATGCAACAAAACTGTAAAAAAAAACAAGATTATACTTGACCCGCCCGAAGTGTTTTCCATTTTAAATATCATAAATGCAACAAAACTGAAAAGTAAACAAGATTATACTTGACCCGCCCGAAGTGTTTTTCATTTTAAATATCTCTTTATCTGCTCTACAAGAAAATTCTCGTGATTAAATTGGTTTCCGCGGGCAATTGTGGCTTAAGGACTCGCTGACTTGTCGTATTAGTTTTTTTTGTATTGTTTCATAATTTGACATCATTATTTTATTTCTTATGATATCCTAATTTTATTTCCTATTTTGTGATATTTTCTTTCAAAGTAAATCTCATAAATTTTACTTTTGCGTTCTCTGACAAGCACCTTTTTTATGAACTGTACTAACAAGTGTTATTTATGATTTCAGCCAGGGTTATTTATAGACATTGGCTGATTTGATCGTATTGATTATTTAATATATTGTTTCATAATTAGATTTTGTTATTTTATTTTTGATGATAACGTAATATTATTTCTTATCATACGATTATTAACTTTGAATGTAATCGTAATAAATTAAAATTCTGCCGTGCGTCCTCTGATACTTAACTTTTTTATGAACTGTACTAACGAACTGGTTGTAATCGAAAAAGCGTCAGCGAAACTTTTCGAAAATTGCATCCTAATTGCATAGGGATTTCCGCACTCTTTCCTCGGCGCCGTTTCGCAACGATTTTCCTTTTTTGACTCATCGGAATTGATCCATCTCATCGGAGTGATGGGAATCGATGCGTGCAATGCGATACTCGCTAGTAATTGCAAACGTATTGCATATGGTCATATCACTGTCAATAGTCGTACTATCAAAAGCTGTTTGTAATGATGAATCCTGGCGGTCAGTTGGTTAGCCGATGAGGTTAGTTAATGACGTGTTTGTTCGATGAACAATAGCTATCTATTTTTGAGATGCAGTTGTGCACGTAGCTGGAGTGGCTATTTATTAAGTGAATTATCGTTTACGTTCAATCTGTTTGCAAGTACACCGATCAGATTAATTGAATTATCGTTTACGTCTCATCTGTTTGCAAGTACACCGATCAAATTAATTGAATAATCGTTTACGTCTATCTGTTTGCAAGTACACCGATCAGATTAATTGAATAATCGTTTACGTCTCATTTGTTCGCAAGTACACCAATCAAATTAATTGAATAATCGTTTACGTCTATCTGTTTGCCAGTACACCGATCAGATTAATTGAATAATCGTTTACGTCTATCTGTTTGCAAGTACACCGATCAGATTAATTGAATAATCGTTTACGTCTATCTGTTTGCAAGTACACCGATCAGATTAATTGAATAATCGTTTACGTCTATCTGTTTGCAAGTACACCGATAAGTTTAGAATTGTGTTTCTAATCTTGTTACTCGCTCTTCTTAGGATAATTTTGTTAAACAGCTAGAAAAAAAGAACAATGTAGTGTAGGTCATATATTAGATTTGTACATTTTCAATGGTTCACATAGTTTTCATACATGTCTATAGAACTAAAGTATACAAGTATCTATGTAAAAGTTTTTAAATTTAATAGTTACGAAGATAAAATATATGATGATGAATGGTGATAGAATTCGAAGCAAAACAGTGTACTTGACAGTAAAATGTTCTCTATTGTATAACGCAATTGACATTTTTTACTATTCAATATCATTTTTTACTATTCAGTATTTGTTTAAATTTAGGTGGTTTTACCGCCGATAGAAAGTACTTAATTTATGGTTTGAAATCATTGAATGTAGGAAAATTTTTTTAGGTATTAAGCGCCATAGAAATTTATTCTGTATTAACAAAAACAAATTGGCTGTAACGTTGTGTTTTGCTAAGCGCGTTTTTTTACTTTCGAACCTCCCAATCTTTATTTGGAAAATTAATATCGCATTTATATCGATTGGTTTTCAATAAAGAAAACTTATCAGGTTGGTTTATCCTACAATGATTTTTTAAAATAGTTGAGCATCACTATCGCCACTACCCAATTTTTAATTAATAAACGAAAGTTTAATTATTTTCTAATTTATGGAAAAATTTCAGAAACACAAAATTTTTATTACAACTCCCCACAGATATGGTTTCACGGAATTTTCGTGAATTTAAGTATCTTCGGGTGGCTATTTAGCAATTATAGAAGAACGTAAATGATTCTCGATCATCAAAACATTGAGTGGATGATTCGCCTTTCGAGTGCAAAGAGTACTCTGAAATCGGCAACTTGTCGAGTTGCTCTATTTTCCTTGATGACGACTCTCAGTCGCCACTCATCACTGGTTCATCACAGTTGCATCAAAACATTGAATGGCGAGTGGAAGACGCTTTTTGAGCGTAAAAGCTCCAAGTGAAAAATTAGTCTGCAAAGGATGAATTATATGACTTTGTGACTTTTTCTATAGTACAGCCTGATGTTTGAGATTGAACCAAAAAAGGGTCCTTCGATATTTGTACATAAGACGATATGGTTATTTTGGTTTTCTATTTTTCCTCGAGTGTGCTGAGTTACCATAGATTACATGAAATTTACATGATTAGATGAAATTTATTTTTCAATTCTTAGATGGAAAGATTTTATGCCCCAATTTATAGGCAAAACTGTTGGTCTTCGTACCTGACTATATGCGCTCGCATAGTCATCATCTTTTTGCCGTACCGATATCTAAAACTGAATTTTATCGAAATTATCCACTTCTCCACGATATACACGTGCTCAATCTCTTGATCCCAGTTGCACCAGAGTGTGATGTTTGTGGCGAGTGAGCGAGTGAGAATAAACATATTGAATTGTGTCATCATTATGTGTTTTAGTAATTCTTCTTACTAAAACACATAATGATGAACGTATAGGTATAAAAACTGTAATGTTTCTGTAAATAATAGGGAAATTCAATTTAAAGTTGTTCAACATGGTTAAATCAGTGAAGTAAAAAATGTAAGTTAAGTTAAAGTTGTACGTACTAAAAATTAAAAAGTAATTTTACTACACACTTGCACATCTATTTCTTAGTGCTGTACAGTTTTGGTTATCTTGCTCTTGTGTACTGATATGAAATAGGTACGCTTTGGCATAATAATATACATTTGTGTTGTGCGTTAGAGAAAATGCACTTTAAAGTGAATACGCTTTGGCGTAATAAATATGAATACAAAGTATAGTTTATATATTTACCCATTTACTTTATAATTGCGTAAATATCATGTTTACGAGTTTTTTTTTATTTCCAATATTTTAGTACAGAACACACGTGTTAGGCAAAATGCACTTTAAAGTGAATACGTCTTGGCGTAATAAATATGAATACAAAGTATAGTTTATATATTTACCTATTTATTTTATAAATGCGTAAATATAATGTTTACGCGTTTTTTTTTGTTTCCAATATTCTCAGTGCAGAACACACATACACATTTGTGTGGTGGAATAGACAAAATGCACTTTAAAGTGAATTTTCCAGTGTTTTTCTTTTTGAAGTAAAAATGATTGTGGTTCAGCAATAAAAATATAACAGGAAGAAATTGATGAGTTCTACACGGCTGAGTGTCGCTGGTCAGACATCTCCATGCGTCTTCTGTTTCCGCCTCATTCTTCCTTTACAATGTCATGGTATTAACGAGTGATCTGATGATGTTGCCAAAAGGTGGAAAGACTTTTGATGTTGCATAATGTTCATGACCAGCAGATGATGCCAACTATGACTGTAATGACTTCATAACGATAAATAGTGGTCGCTTTGTCCTTGGGCACGTTTAACTAGTCTTGGTCTTGCATGATATGCAAGACTTTATGACGATGCCAAAAGGTGGTCATAGTAATTTAATAAAAGCTAGCCCATCGTATTTAGGCACGCCTGACTCGTCTTGGAATTTTGGTCTCTCATGACCTCCATGGTCTAATGATGATGCCAAAATATGGTTATATTAACTTCATACGGGCCAACAGCAGACGTGTTTCGTTTTGGCATGTTGAATTTGCCTGGGTAGAGGCATTGATTGCTGTCCAGGCTCTCATTTTGGATTTAGAAGGTGGCCAGTGGTAATGGTAACATAATGGCACAATTCTATTTTTGGGCTGTAATTGTCCGGCATACAGTTCTGATGACACTGTTCGCGTGAAAATGCTCCACTTCAGGATAGTATGGCTTATACTAGAACCATCGATGCGGTCAACGGTAAATGTGCCGTATTTAAGCTCGTTTAATTTAGCACACAGTTTTAGTGGTATTCTACCAGTAACAAGTTCTCGACCTAGTTAGGATTGTTAGATTCACAACGGAACTCTTCCACGGTTAATGACTGATTTGGGTCGGTTGGTTAGTTGACATTTTTGGGTTCTTTATTTTTCTACCCACAGTTATTTTTGTTGCGAGTAGGTTAATCATTACCTACCTACTTTAAAATTGATCTGAAATCTGTTTAAGAGTAAGATCAGAAATCGAATTCAAACTGGAAATGACATTTCTGTGAAACGGTGCGTTTTTAAACGGTAACGTAAAACTGTCCGTGAATATTTTGAATGCTTGCAGTTGAAGTTAGATCGTTTAAGGTATATCCATCCTACGGGTGCAGTACGCTGCCGTGCTAAATGCATATTTTCATCTCAAATGGTTTATTTCATCATTCCGATCACCAAAGTACCATGAAATAAAGTTCAAATACTTAATAAAGATGCGTTTATTTATATACATTAAATTATGTAATGCGTTTAATTATTTCTTGCGTTAAATTATGTACCTACGACGGTTAAACCAATTGATCTATTATTTTTAATGAAATTTTATTTCATGCGTTAAATTATGTACCTACGACGGTTAAACCAATTGATCTATTTTTTAAATAACACTTTATTTCATACGTTAAATTATATTTCTACGACGGTTAAACCAATTGATCTATTTTTTTAATGCATATGAGGAATGCAAATTGAAAAGGCAACTTATATGAATTCCAAAAATATTTTTAATTAATTTCACAAACATTGTTCTTAATTCTTCTCATTTATATTATTTGAATATAGTGTAAGATAATATATTCTTGAACCCTGTAACTATGTACCCTTGAAGTGTAATATAAATGTACCCTATAACTATGTACCCTTGAAGTTCCACGGGCCTAAGTGTATACAGAACTCGAATAATGCGAATTGCACTCTCACTTAATTGGCTTTATTCTTTTAAGCTTGTAACAAACGACTTATAAAGGGAATTCATCTACGTGGGTAAAATAGAGACAATATTGTTAGCGTGAATTTAACGCTAGACCGCGGCTATATGCTTTGAAAACTTTCGCGCTCTCCTTGTGCATGTCGAAGAATATAACAACAAGTAGTGCACAATGCAAGCAAACAAGAAAATAGAATACAAAAATAATAACAATAACGAATAAGATAACGTCACACTGTAATTCGAATAAATATAATTCCAACTAGTGATTGGTCGTGAGCAAAGCAACTCCATAATAAGCAGTCAATTTAGCAGAAAAAAATATCTATAACCAATACTTCGTCTAGTATCTATTACCCAATACTTCAATAAACAATGTGAGTGCACGAAAAACAGATGAGTGCTGTCGGGTATTGACGATTTCATTAAACAATGTGAGTGCAAAACAGATGAATGCTGTCGGGTATAGACGAGTTCATAGCTTATTTCATTAAACAACGTGAGTGCAAAACAGGTGAATGCTGTCGGGTATAGACGAGTTCATAGCTTATTTCATCAATCAACGTGAGTGCAAAACAGGTGAATGGTGTAGGGTATTGACGATTTAATAGTTTATTTCATAGGCAAGTGAAATAAACTATGGCATCCCCCTCTCATGTACAAAGATGTTTAACTTTAAGAAAACTGAATAATACAATTTTTTTTTCAAAGTTACAACTAGGTAATAACCTCTTAATTATTAAAAATAGTATAAACATAAAATAATGTAATAGGATTATGATCTTCCTAATGCAAATGAGACATAAATTTTATCGTACGATAGACATCGCAGAATATTTCATAAAAAGGATGTGGTGTGAATATCTCCTTAGATGCAGATTCCCAGTTCCCAGGTCGCAATCTAGCTCGTCCAGGGACACGTAAACATCTACCTGCAAATACATTCCATCATTCTATATACAAGTAGGTAGATTGAACGCGCGTACGCTTTGTGCTGTCGGCGAATGGAAAGTACTTTGGTGGGATTGTAAAATGTGTATTTCGTATTTTTAAAGTTTAACTGGTATTATAAATATGCTGTCATATGTTATTTATTTAGTTGTGGTAATTGAAAACATAATTGAATTTAAATACATTTGCATTATACTATGATTAATTTAATGGTTATAAATAACTGAGACATAGTTTATTAAAATGTTTTTCATAAGTACTCATGTACAGAGTTGGATATTGAAGAATACAAAAAAGGTTAAGTGAATAGAATGCAATTGAAATGAGATGTTACTGGAACATTTGCAAAAAAATGTAAATATTCAACGAGATCGCGATTTTGATTGTGATTGGAAAACAGAAAAAAGGTTGATGAGTTGATTTGGCCATGTAACATTTATGAATGGCGAAAGATTGGCAAAGAAAGTGAAAATGAAGAAAGTATACGAGAAAAACCCATTAACCGTGGAAAAGGTATTAAAACAAGAACCTGTTAGATGGTATATTATTTCAAGTGTAGTAACTAAACAAGTTATGCTCTTTAACAGGAAGTAATGCGACTATGACACATCGAAGTTTTAAAAAAGTTTTGAAAGAAAATTTGAGAAAATTGTTGTCATTTATTGTAATTTTATTATTTACTTTCTGTACCTTTTAAATAGATATATTTGAATTTTTTTATATAAATGGTAATATGAAGACAGAATGATATCCATTCTGAAATGTTTTGTTTTTAATCAACATTTTCATAGAAACGTATAAATTTTTAAATAGCCTCTCAATGCCCTTTCGTTTGTGCATGAGAGACTTGATGGAAACATTTTCGATTTTCTGGGGATTCATTATGGAATGCTAACTAACAATTCAAGGTTGAGAACTAAATTTTTAATTCGAACGTTACCGTACAACCAAGTTTGTTTACACAATGACTTACAGATACTCCGTCAATACAATTGATTGATATAAAATTAAGGGTAAGTTGTAATTTATATAAATAATTGTAAAATACTATAATTTTTTTGTATACTAAAAATTTATAGTATTTTAAAA
Organism: Druceiella hillmani; assembly: GCA_039881145.1. Taxonomy (NCBI): domain Eukaryota; kingdom Metazoa; phylum Arthropoda; class Insecta; order Lepidoptera; family Hepialidae; genus Druceiella; species Druceiella hillmani. Next base: position 7,942,180 of record JAYKKI010000011.1, on the reverse strand, counting down.
TTATTTCTACGGTATGTTATTTGCATTTTTGTTTTAAGATGCATTTTTAGCGATTTTTTACACTTTGGACCAATGCCATTTTAAGGGTTTAGCTATCTTCTAATTGAATCTAGATTTTGATTGGAACTATTTTTATGCTAAATTGCATGCCTGTCATATTTGATCTCCAATTGACCTTTCGAGGTCAATTTTCAAGGCGGCTATAGATTTATTGTCTAGAGACCATTGTCGATGAAGATACAATGAAATCACTTTGGTATCTCCGCAATAGGTGTACTGTTGCAAAATTCGTCCAATATTTTGTTTGTTTATTCTGTTTACTAGTAAGATTACATTATAGTCTGGCTGAGCTTTCCTTTCAATATATATTTAGTAACGCTTTAAGGATATTCTCGGAAAAAGGTATTGATTTTTGTCGATATTTATTACACGGGATGAAAGGTCGATTAAGGTGATAAATATTTATTAGGTTATACGTTATTTTTAAACTGAATTTTTTTTAACTTATTTTACTCTTTCTCTCATTTTATTGTCATATTTTATTCGTCTCATCTTCATGTCAAAATACTCCAAAATCAGGTTTCGCGCAATTGTGAATACGGACCGATCGTGCAGAGTCTCGTACCGATTTGTAACTGAAACTAGTTTCAAAACTGCGTAATTACGGGAGTGCGCCTCTACGTGTTGATCTCATTATTTAAAGTCCATTTACTAATGAAAGTAGATATATTGTTTTTTTATTTAGAATTATATCGCTTGAACTACCCAAATTTAAGCAAGTTTCTAGGGGTTTTAGTAGAAGTGTACCTATGTCTCTGAATAGAGGGCTCGATACTAGCATCGTCATGCTCTTCGGTGTTTTCGATGGACCGATCGTGCCGATTTGTAACTGAAACTTGTCTCAAACCTGCGTAATTACGAGAGTGCGTCTCTACGTGTTGATTTCGCTATTTCAAGTCCATTTATTAATAAAAGTAGATATGTTTTTTATTTAAAATTATATCGCTTGAATTACACAATTTTAAATAAGGAGTTTCTAGGGGTTGGAGGAGAAGTGTACCTATGTCCCTGAATAGAGGGCTCCATACAAGCATCAACATGTTCTTCACTGTTTTTTTTTCTAAAATTCGCGGAGTTAACGCGTATAACAAATACGCGAGTGTATTACATTTGGGGAAGAGCAAAAATATATACGAAGTTGTTACCTAAAAGCGTATTTAATGGACATCAAGGTTTCACTGCAAAAAGATGCAAAATGAACTAAAGGTGTTGAAGAATTTCTGCGCAATTTAGATGACAGACACAGACGCAGATGCACTTCAATTGATAAAAATAAAAGAACATAAGAGCTAGCCTAACATAAGACGAGAGTCAGGCTAGCTTGGGGTAAATAAAAACTCGCTGAAATATAGAGACAGGGTCAAAAAAGAGACAAAGGGTGTGTACCTTTATAGAAAAAAAGCGCTTTATAGAATATCGAATAAAATATTTATCTTCTTCAACTTCTACGGCATATATTATTATATCTTCTTTCAACTTCTACGTCATATATATTTGAACTTCTACGGTATATGATATTATATTTCACAAGTTAAGATCACGATCAGGAATATTCATCGTCCAGTTTGGATGAGTATGCAGTGTGTTTACAATAACCGTGAGAACGTAATCTCTGAAACAAGGTTGATAAGAATTCGATATAAGCTGCTCTAGATAAGTTTTTAATTAAATATTTGAGACTGAAAATGTTTTCATTCCGCAAGCTATAATCTAGACTCCTGGCTGTAACATTGGGGGCTTTTCGACAAATAAGTCATCTATCCAACGAATTCGTTCAGGAAAACGAAATAATGGACAAAAACTCTCAAAATAAATTCTTCAAAATCTAATATCAAATGTTTATCTACCGAAAATACTCTCCATTGGAATGATAAAATGTTATTACCTCTGGACGCTGGAAGTGCTAAAGGAGTACCTCATTTGTCATTCCTACAGTTATTTGATATGGATATATGAAGATAAACTTGTCACTGTGCAAAATTAAACTATTCTACCGACAAAAAACATACACAAACGGTTTCAGTTGCGATCACTAATTGAAATCTAGAAGATAAAATGCAGATCTTAGAAGTCGAGTACATACCATATAAGCGGCTCTTGGAACTCTCGAATGTGTTCTTGGAGTAAACATATTACAAAGATTTGCTACTCTTCTCATACCGTAATCACGTCACGAGTTTATATTGACAAGTGTTCTTGAAGTCAATTGTAATAACCATTTTCACCAAATGAACTTGTACCTCAAATTGTAGTATTTCTAAAGAAGACACAGTTATAAAATTAAACTGTAAAACAATAATAAATTTAAATATTATTTTAATATTTCGGAATGATAAAACGACAGTGAGACGACAGTGAGAGTATTTTGTGAAATATAATTTAATAGGTGTGACTAGCTATGCCCGCGCCTTCGTTCACGTGGAATTCGGAGTAAGAGAAGTCATTAGGAATTTATTGTTTTATTTATTTATTGTTTTTTCTTTCAGTACAAAGTTTACTAACAACGCTAATAGACGGCATTGACAGCTAATTTTTGATACCAATAAAATACCAAAAATCGTCATAATAATGCGTGCCATGTAATTTGCATTAATATATACGAAAGAATTTCGCTTATCGCTTGTCAGTAGATAAGATCCTAAGAAAATACGAATATCACTTGATACTTAAGATGAATATGAACCTTTAATAATTATAATAACCTTAACCGAACCTTTAATAATTATAGACTTCATTGGGAAAACTGTCTTTTTTAAATGTTCTCCAATACAAGTTTAATAACAAATTTCAAAATTCTCGCTAAACGGTAAACCGGTAATCTGTAGGTTTTTATAGATGACGGTAACCTGTAGGTAGGTTTTTATAGATGAATCAGTTGAGTGTCCAAAATAAGATATTTTTGGAGGTGATATCTCCTGAAGTTCCAAAGGTAAAAGCGTGAAATTTTCACAGGAAAATTTTGATGTGAACATAAAAAACATTTCAGTATTTATAGCACGGCGGAGAAGAGATATGGACGTGGGATATATGACTTGTAGTGATTCATGTAAATAATATACAAAACGTGTGCTTGCGCGAACTTGGCTGGCACTGCCGTGTGCCTCAATGCAATACTCACGGAATGCATTAATCTTGTATGCTCCTCGCACTTTAAAGGCTTCTTTAATTTTATGATATCGTTTAACGTGCTATGAAAGGAGGTTTCCCTGCATAAAAGGTATAGAGAAAAGACAATTGTTATTTCGAAGATCAGATTTTTTTATAAATGACTTATTAGTCTATAGTAATGCGCTCAAAGTAGCAGTTGTTTTTGGGTAGGGCAAACTATTAAGGGAGGCACATATATATATATATATATATATATATATATATATATATATATATATATATATATATATATATATATATATATATGTGTGTGTGTGTGTGTAAACATATCAACGTCCAGCCCAAACCGTTTATGATAAAACTGAAACTTGGAGAGAGTATTGATTTTATATCGTTTAAGAAGTATTTTTTAAATTCGTTTCCCTAAGGGGGTGGTAAGTTTGTATGGAAAAAAATATTTTTGTAATAATTTTTACTTAAAACTAATGTTACCCACGCAAAAATAATGTTACCCACGTTTCCGGATTTTTTAGTTACAACCTCTAAGGGGGTAAAAGGGTGGTTAAGTTCTTATGAGACAAATATTTTTATGGTAATTAACAAAAATAATGTTACCCGTTTTTCAGAATTTTCCCAGATACAACCTCTAAGAGGGTGAAAAGGAGTGGTTAAGTTTGTAAAGGAAAAAATATTTTTATGATAATTTTTGCTTAAAACTGGATGTTCATGCTTTTTAATAAAAATAATGTTGGGGGTGAAAAGAGGTAGTTAAGTTTGTATGGGAACAAATATTTTTATGGTAATTTTTACTTAAAACTGGGTGTTTATGCTCTTTAACAAAAATAATGTTACCCGTGTTTCAGCACGATACAACCTCTAAGGGGGTGAAAACGTGTGGTTGGGAACAAAATATTTTTATGGTTTTTTTATACTTGAAACTTTGTACTAATTCTCTTCAATTCAAATAATGTAACATGCTTTAGAATTTCAATGAAATTGTTATGATACTTTTGAATGCTTTTCCATACAAATCATTAAACAAGTACTTAACCATTTTCCGATATTCTAATCCTAACGGGGTGAAAAGGGGTGGCTAAATTTGTACGGGGAAAAATTGTAATGGTAATTTTTACTGAAAAATTTGTATTAATGCTTCGCAAGACAAATAATACAACAAGTATTTAAGCATTTTCCGATATTCAACCCCTAAAGGTTGAAAAGGGATAAAAAAAATGTAGGGTAATTTTTACTCAAAAATTGGTATTAATGCTTTTCAATAAAAAAAATAAAGTATTTAAACATTTTTCGAAATTCAATCTATAAGAGAGTGAAAAGGGATGGCTAAGTAAAAAATTGTTACTGTAATTGTTATTTAAAAATGTGTATTGATACTTTTCGGTGTATATAATTAAATAAGCATTTAACCATTTTCCGATATTCAAGTTTAAAGGGTGAAAAGGGGTTGCTAAATTTGTATGGGCAAAAAAATTATGGAATTTTTACTTAATAATTTATTTGATTATTTAAGCATATTCTAATATTCAGCCCCTAAGACGGTAAAAAATGGTTGCTACATTTGCATGGAAAGAAAATTGTTATTAAAATTTAGTATTAATATTTTCAATACAAATAATGTAACAAGTATATAAGAATTACGAGATTCAATCTCTAATAGTACGAAAACTGGTAGCTAAATTTATATGGGGAAAATATTTCTATTATAAATTTTTACGTGCCACTGTGTTCACTGGCTGTACTCGTTTTCATACCGCTTATACCCTATTATTGTTTTTGAATTCAAGCAACTACAATTTCCCCTTCGAGTCTGTTTCGAAACGTCGATTAATAAATCTTAGGGCCAGTTATAAAATGTGGTAGGCATTGATTTAGGGGAGGATTGCTTCTCACGTGATTTTAGCACCAGAAAGTATAACCACCAATACGGTACACAAGGGATAGTTGTATTAAATTCTAACTTCCTCGCCGATGCTTTATTTGCGTAAACTAGGTAGACGCTATTCGTAGAGTTTGTTGATATATAAATAAACAATATTGTTAACAGCATACAATTAAATAGTAATTTAATAAAAATGAAATCGACTATTTATTTTAAATTATAATACCGATTTTTATAAAATTTTCACTAATATCTAAGTTAAAAGATACTTAATGTTGATTAGAATAATTATAATCTTATTAGTCGTTTTGAGAAACCTCCGTTTTGAAGTTATTTAAAAATTTAACTGGAGTTTAGAAAACGAATCGTCTACGCGAGCGAAGCCCGGGCGAAGAAAAGCTATTAATGAATATAAAAGAAGCAAATCTTTTAGTTTTGGAATTTTTGTGAAGAAATTAGACCATCTTCGTTTTTTAGAACGCTTAGTTCGAGAAGTTAGATTTAAGTATGACGTTAGAAGTAGCTTTGTTTAAATTGAAATATACTTGTATATTACTTGAGCTTCTACAGAATCTAGCAGCTTATTTACTCCAATAGAATTCCTGCAGTGTTTTTTGTGTGATATATATGTACATATATATATATATATATATATATATATATATATATATATATATGTATATGTATATATATATGTATATGTATATATATATGTATATGTATATATATATATATATATGTATATGTATATGTATATATATATATATGTATATGTATATGTATATATGTATATGTATATATATATATATATATATGTATATATGTATACGTATATATATATACGTATATATATGTATGATGTGTGTTTCGGATATAATCGCAACATTGATGAAACTTTTTGGGAATTAACATGCCGCTAACGTATCAGTCTATGGCGTACTGGGACGGTTGTTGACGTATCAAGTCATTGGGGTATTGGGAGCGGAGATTTAAATATCCAGTCCATAAACATTTTCAATATATTTCTTAGATTTTATGTTGCATTTCTCTTTTACTTTTTACATTAATATTTGCAATTTGGCATTAATATATCGAGTCACTGCCGTATTGGAAGCGTTTGATAAAGAATTCCTGAAGAATCGTAATTAATATACTAAAAATGCAAGTGGGTTTATTTGGTTACCCGTTTGTTTGTTTGTCATGTATGAAATGGAAATTCCGAAAACCATGGACAATTTCGATCTCTCAAACTCGCTCGACCGAAATTTATTGGTCTCTAAAAAAATCTATGGAATACCTAGAAAATAATTATCAATTGCTCCCGTTATCTATACTCTGGAAAATAGACAATTTGATAACTCGTGTACGTTTGTAAGCTATCAAACAGTATTGACGGCCAATATCTTATTTAGTTTTTCTCATAATTTTCTCCTGTTTAAGTACTTCAAATTTATGAGATAATTTTCTTAGTAAGTTTCTATGTAAACTTCATGTTTCTACTCTAGAAACGAAATTTGTATCGATTTCTCGCAGACAGATTCTTGATGAATTGTATTATTTTATTCGAAACATTTGTAAGTCTTCATTAAAGTAATTGAATCTCTTCTTCTACTAAATTAAATATAAATTTAAGCAATAATGTAATCCATCTTCATATTTCAGAATGTTATCATTTAAAATTTTCTACCCGCCAGTTAAAGATTCTGGTTACGACGGGACTTGGATTAGATGTTATTTTGATACTATTTAATCAAAATAACGTCTGTTATAGTGTATTCTATATTAAGCACAGTGAATTGCGCAATTAATATTTTACCATTTCAGACGGAATTTTTAAGGCTTCGATATTTTCTCTTATGTGTCTGCAAGAATTGGAACTAAATTTTATGATGGAAAATAAAATATTAAAATTTTTTTGTATATTACAAAAACCCATTTGCAGTTATGCGTTTGGTGAGAAAGTGAAGTCGTGAAATATTTTTAATTTATTGCGTTTCTATTGTTATTTTAGTAATTATAGTAAAACTCTGTTTTTTTACTTTTAAATTTAAAATCGATTATTAAAAATGATGCTATTAATATGTAGAATTTTCGCGAGTAAAATTATTCGGACTTGGTTGGACAAATATTCTGCAATTTCTGTTAGAAAAATGTTACGAAAATTACACGTGGTTTCTAATATTAGAACACAAGAACCCGCTGTGTATACGTGTATACGTGAACGGTGCTCGGAAACAAGAAGAGGTTATCCACTAAGTAATTACTTATGTTAAAGTGAAACTACTCCATTGCAAAAGGAAGGTGGACGTCCCTGTGAAGCGTCTCCCAGTGACTAGAATTTCTTGTACTTGGTAAAAACATGATTCAAGAATGAGGGATGAGCTTCCAAATATAACGGCATGTTCACCTTCGAGTTTCTTCATTACAGAAACAAGCGATCTAATTAAATAAGGGAAAGTTTAAATTTTTTTTAGCCTTTCCTCTATTTCGACGAACGTTGTGCTCAGCGTGTTGGGTTAAATTTATCAACAGGTCAATTATAAATTATCTCACAGTATTTACAATTTTATACGATGGGTAGATAGATGTCCCAATGAAATTTTCTTTGTAGACATTCAGATTAATAAAATATTTTTAATGCCAGGTCAGGCCTATTCTTGTAAACTGAAGATAAATTTTTTTTTCGGCATCTGTTTAATGGCTGCGCATAGGTTTATGACGTGAATACGCTTTTAGATTTGATGATCCATAATACACTCCAAAAGCCTGATGGTAACATAATCGGGGGATATGATTTGGAATCTCATTCCCAGATCTATTTTATATCCAAAGGATTAAAGTATTTGTTATGCCATGTGGATATATTTTATGTACTCGCGGGGTACCCGATACTATTTTCGCTTTGTTTCGCCGCGTGTGCAGACTTTTTCGCTATTTAACTCTGATTCGTAGAATATATTATGCTCGTTGTGATCTCGGAGCTCCCACAAGATTTGATTGATTTCGTGTTTTTTCTAATAAAATTGAGATTTCCTTATTTTTTTTATAGAAACCCAGTTTACGAGATATTAAGCTTCAAGGTAGGTGCGTAATGTGTACTTCTCCTAACCGATCAAATTGATTTTTTGAAATACTCTGGAAACTATTGCTTAGTGAACACTTTTGTTCAGAATGGTTTGAGATATGTACTTCACCGAACCGTTCAAACTGATTTTTTGAAAAAGTGTTGAGACTAATGCTTAAGGAACACATTTTCTCAGAATGGCAGGGGTATGTACTTCCCCGAAGCGATCAAACTGATTTTTTGAAAAAGTGTGGAGACTAATGCTAAATGAATACTTTTGTTCAGAATGGTGTGAGATATGTACTTCACCGAACCGTTCAAACTGATTTTTTGAAAAAGTGTTGAGACTAATGCTTAATGAACACTTTTGCTCAGAATGGCAGGGTTATGTACTTCCCCGAAGCGATCAAACTGATTTTTTGAAAAAGTATTTAGACTTATTAATGAACATGTTTGTTTAGAATGGTGTGTGATATGTACTTCCCCGAACTGATCAAATTAATTTTTTGAAAAAGTCTTGAAATTAGTGCTTAGCAAAATGTTTTCGGGCCTGTCATATGAATTTTTTTTGTGAAATGACTCGGTAAACCTAATTTTATGTGTTCCGATAAGCATTTAATTTATTTTGTTAATTACTAGTACTGACTGAAGTCGCGGGTCAGTCAAGAGTTGATGATATGAGTTAAAATTAATGTTTTGAATTATTAAATACTATTAATTTTTTAATAAATTAACATTTGTTTTAGTTAATAAATTAATTGAATTTTCATCATATTCCTTTATTTTCATTATAAATTAAACTTTATTTAGTTAGCAATTCAGTTCTCGTGTTTAACACGGCGACGTCTTTGACGTCCACCATTTTATTTTTCTGTTGGCTTTCCGTTATTAGTCAATCGTCTGCCAGGCCGTTTCCAAATTATAGAGCTTCAACTTTTTCTTTCTTAGTATTGATTTATAATATAATTTCTCTTTTTTAATATTTAATAGTTATCTATATAATAAAAATCTTTTATTGAAATAAATAAATTTAATTTTAAAATTAATTTTAAATTTAATTTGACGGATAAGTGGTCCACAATTTTATTTTTCTGTTTCTTTTATTGTCGGAAAAATAAAATGGTGACAGAAATCTTTGGTAATTTATTAATTTACCAAAGAATTCTGTTCTGGCCGAGTTTTCTATCAAAAGAAAAGTAATTTTCCGTTTTTATCATTAGTTAAAATAAATCCCAAATATATCATTCATTGGACGGCCTGATATTTATTTCATATAATTCATAATTTTTCGTTAAGAGGTGGCTCAACTATAAATAGTTTGCAATCAAAAGAAAAACACTACGGCCCGCCAACAAACAAATTGAAGTAACGAGACGCTAAACACAGAGCTATATCTTGCATCAAATTAAATTTTCAACCCGTTCGCTGACTAATTTCATGGTATTATGTACCTAAATAAAATTTAAGTACGTTATAATTGGTATTAATCGGTTTATCAATTTTTTTTTCTTCTATAATTCCAAGAACTTCTCCAGCGAATTCTCACCGAAATTGTTTATTTTACCGTATTAATAATGTTTCGGAAATTTGGAAGTTCGATATTTGAAGAAAATATAGTGAAATTCGGAAATTATTTACGAAACGAAAAATCATATTGAAGCATGTCTGAATTTCGATCGATTTGGAAGTTTATGTAGTGTCTGCTTTCTGACTAAGTGAATTAATTTTATAAATACAGTATACCTCTTTTAAACCTGCACACTTCTTTGGGAAGTATGAAACGATTTAATCTAATAACTCCGAAGTAGACTAAGTACTTGATAGATTTATTTCGTTTCTCTCGAATGAAATTTACAAAATAAATGTAGATTTTTTGCAAACGAAACCACTTGTCAGTAGCTGGCCACAAAATATTTCCCAAGAAAGTAACATAGACTCGAAAGACCACAAATTCATATCGAATATAACGAGTACAAATTGGGTATTCGACCGGCGTTTTGTGGTTTCACAGATAGGAACCATTGTTGGAGATATAAATATGTATAACCAAACCAAATGCGAGCTTTATCGTAAACGTTTGCGAGTAAAACCGCATTCGTTGACAAAAATATGGGGGTCGTTGAATAAAACTTTCAAAAATATCATAAATAGTTTCGATACAGAGAATCCGTTTACTAAATATTAAGCTTTAAAGTTGTCATATTTATTAGAATTACAGTTAGTTGTAGGTAACTAACTGTCTAACTATGTAATATAACTACGAAACTAAATTTCATATACTTCTAATTGTTGTATCATCATGACACTTGGCAGTTGTATTCAGTTTCTGATGACAATACATCAAAATGGACTAATTCCATAAAATAGAATCGGAAGTCAGGCACGGAATTAATAATAGAAAAAATGTCCTGACCGTGTTTGGGCTTCCAATCGTTTTATCATCATGAAACTTGGCAATTGTGTTCAGTTCTGATGACAATACATTAAAATGGCTTGATTCCCTGAAATAGAACCGGAAGTTAGGGCCGTGTTTGGGCTTCTAATTGTTGTATTATAATGAAACTCGGCAGTTGTGTGTAGTTCTGATGACAACACAATAAAATAGTACCATCGGACTGATTCCATGAAACAGAACCGGAAGTTAGGCACTGAACTCGATAAAGAAACAACTTATCCTTACCGTGTTTGGGCTTGTAACTGTTGTATCATTATGAAACTTGACAGTTGTGTATAAGTTCTACTGACAATACAATAAATTGGTACCATCGGACAGATTTCATAAAATAGAACCGGAAGTTAGGCACTGAACTAGATAACTGAGCAATGTAGACTAATCGTGTTTGGGCTTCTAATTCTTGTATCATCATGAAACTTGGCAGTTTTATGTAGTTTTGATGGTATTACAATAAAATGGTATCATCGGACTGATTCCATGAAATAAAACCAGAATTTTGACCATGAACTCTATAACGATACAACGTATCTTAGCAGTTTTTAGGGTTCTAATTGTTATATCATCATGAAACTTGGCAGTTGTGTGTACCTCTCATGACAACACAATAAAATGATACAATCGGATTGATTCAATAAAATAAAATCAGAAGTCAGATTGAAGAATTGGGTTGTTCCAAGCTTATCGGAAGTAGGTACATACTGTATATATTTACACGGCCAAAAATAATAATAATACTTTTAAATATTATAAGACGAATGCCATATATTCTTAAATTATGATGCTTCCTTAGTATGTACGCCTTCTGTTCGTACTCAATACGTAATTTTTTTGGAACGAAGTTCTTTTACGCTTACAGTAGAACGAATTGGCAGATCGTCATACATTTTTTTCTACTGGCTTTCTGTTTTAATCTGCAGACCGTTTCCAATTCAGTATGTATTTATTTAAATTACAAATTATTACTTTCAATAGATTGATTACCTATAATTGATAAATTGTAATAAATTTTCAGCAAGTTCATTTATTTTCATTGTTAATTAAATTTTATTTAGATTGTTTAAAAATTAAAATTTAAGTGTTTTAAAATTAAAATATTTTTATTCTTATTATTTCAAAATTAAAATTTAATTTTTTTTATTAAATTAATAAAATTAAATGTATTAACGTTTAGACAAGGATGGCGATGTGAAAATGTGACATCATTTTGTATCCGTACCGTATCCTTACCATTAACCTTGGAAACTCGTAACTCGCTCATTTTTCAATAAATTTGTAAAAAATTTTCGCAGTTCATTATCATCATCAAACCTGTATTTTAAAGACATTTCATTAAAATAGAAAATCTAACAAATTCTGAGATGGTTCAATCTCTTTCAAAGCCGATTTGTGCAATATATAAATTGGCAAGATAAAAATATTTACTTACCTAAGAAAAATTAGTTTTCTTTTATTGCAGTATAATTTTTTAAGTTATTTACTTTATGTAATGTTTCTGTTAAAATTGTATAATTTTTTAAGTTATTTACTTTATGCAATGTTTCTTGTTTATGCAATGTTTCTTGCAATGTTGTTGCAATGTTTCTTGCAATGTTGTTTCTTGCAATGTTTCTTGCAACTTTATACAATGTTTCTTGTTTATGCAATGTTACTTTATGCAATGTTGCAGTATAATTTTTTAAGTTATTTACTTTATGCAATGTTTCTGTTAAAATTGTTTTTTGTTTCCCATATTTTTAAACATTTTTCAAAATTTTGTATAGCCACCTTTTGTCATCGAATACGTACGTCAAAGGGTTAATGAGAACAAAGAGGGTAGTTCGTTTGGAGAATGCCGTCGTGAGCGAAATATAATAACGAGGCGTGTGTATATGAACAGGTTACGGTGGGCAGAGGAACAAATTAGTCAGATGAGGGTACGTTAGGCCCTTTATGGAAGACACAAGTGTCAATAATATTATTGTTTGTTGCCTAGGAAAAGATGAGATACCAACATTTAATAAGAAAATTTTTTTTTTAAAATTTCAATGTTAAGTAAAGGTTTAAATATCATGCAGTACTACTTGTGGCATCATCAAAGTGACACGATACGACCATTTTTTATGTTGCTTAGAAAAAAGGTGAAGAAATTTCTTCTTAGACATTGAATATTGAGCGAGAAATTAATATCTATAATCCGGTAGTTGACTCATTATAAATTTTGATATTTTTCATACAATACTGTGAAATATAAGTTAATTAAAAACCAGTCTTGAAAACAATTCTATTTCAGTTATAGGTTTCTAAATTTGAAGATACGGATAGAGTTGGATATATCCCTGTCTCTTTTCCTCTTGTAGAATATAATGTGCAATATTAAAAATGACCTCACAACACAGTATAGCCGTCCTTATATAAAGGTTAAATTTAAACTTTTATAACTCAGTCAATTTTTGAGATTATTTAAAAAAAATTTTACTCTTCATCAGCGTGTACCTTGAAATTATGATTAATGAAATAAAAAAAAATTAGTGAAATACCCAATTCAGTGTCTGTTTTTTTTCGTGGTAAGTTTTTTTATATTGAGTGTTAAGAAAATATTGTACAGAATAACAACATTTTTTTTTAATTCAAAATTAATCAATTAACATTAATTTGAGATGAATTTGAAAGAAATTCTTGGTATATCAATTAACCAAACATACCTTATATATTATAATTTAAAGGGCGTAATATAGTCACAAAATTTTCTTAACAAAATATATTTTGGAGTGATAATTTACATTTGTCTTATTTACGACTTATCACACAAATAACATATCTTATTTTTATTGTTTAAATACAGATTACTTGCGATATAGTCCATGAATGATGTATTCGATTTTTTTTCCATTTGTCCTTGGGAATATCAATTGAAAGAAGAAGTTATAAAGATATCTTCACCACTCTTTATCCAAAACTGCTAAAGTTGAAATTATAAAGAATGTTACTGGAAATTAACCTAAAGTATAGCGGGAAAACCCGCGGTGATTCAAAATTTCATAATTTCTGAAAAATTCACCACATTTTTATGCTTGCGAAATATATATATATATATATATATATACACAGTAACTTTAATATAATGTTGTATTTCTAGTATTAGGCGTGTTTACTTTATTTTATAATTGTCTCCAAAAAATATTTATTATATATGGATTGGGATTTTCTACGTAATAATTTGTAATTTCTTTGTTTTATATTGTCAATTAAATTATTGCATCTATATAAATTTGTAATTTATCCTTTTTGTTTCGTCTGTTATTTCATTATGCCTTCCTCTAATTATTAATCTGAATGTAATAATATACCCTCCCAACGAGTCCTTTTTAACATGCCTCGGTAAAAAATGACCAAAAACAAAAACAAACAACCATACCCCGTTTCCGTTCCCCACCCCTTTTCCCCCAATATGTTAGTTTGGACACCCCATGGAAATAAAATTGTACATCTGTTTTAAGTTCGAATTCCGGTTTTGCATTGAAGAATACTATGAAATTTTATGGTCGATTCATCTGTATGAATAATAGACGCGCCTTTATGTCTATTATTCATACAAAATATGCAACCAGGTTTTTGGTCTATTAATTTAAAAATAAAATGGTCGCGTATTTAAATATATTCGAGAAAAATCTACGCCATAATGCGGATGGAGAACGAGATGAACGTAACGTTGGCCCAACCCTGTAAACTGTCCTCGGGTTAATTCACTTTGGAGACTGGAGTAATTTGTCGATGCTAGCGGCAGGCACTTATAGTTTCTATTCGGACGGTTTGAAGTTTAATTGCGGTGCTCAACGAGTGAGGCTGTTGTGCCTCTGCGAACTACGTATGATAGCCAGATTAAATATGTGGTGGTATCTTTTAAGCTGAAGTCCATCGAATGATTAACCGCGTGCACGAGCCTTTCTAGCTCATTGCAATTCTTATGTGAATATTTTAAGAAAATTAATACAAAATATAAGGGTTAATAAGTTCTATGCCTATGCCAAATTTCTTCCACGCATGGTTTCTGATAAAATCAGCTGTGACAGACGGAGTGTCAAGCACGTGAGTGATCTTATAAGGGTTTCGATATTCAGTTTAAGATGCGGAATCTTGAAAATGGTAAATTGGACCTTATTTTAATTTTAAAATACCAATTATAATGATACCCCACTTACGACCTTCTTATGAAGCATGTATGTACTCAATATTTGTAAAATTACATGCACGTAAAAACTGTAAACTATGAAGCTGTGACAGACGAACGGACGTGATGAGATGACGGTTCCTTTGTTATAATGAAACTCCGAAAATCAATCTTTAGGTGTTTTGCTTCTCCATATTTTACGTGTTATTTTCTGTCGTATGCGCAATGTTCATGCAACGGTTTTCTACAGCAAAGACAAAAATTAATTCAACGAACGACAATATCGCGTTGTTACGTGACATATGAATATAGTTAGTGGCCCAAGGGGGCGTAAGGGGGTATTTTTAAATGTATTAAATTTTCAAAATATTTACTTAAAACTTGTAAACATTATAACCATCCAGTGCCACAATAACATAAATTTGGAAGTAACGAAAAAATTACATTGATTAAACTTGTAATTAATTTTATTTAATTTTTCACAATTTTCACTGGGCAATAGATTTTAATTTGCCTTACGAAAAGAAAATTTACGAGAGAAAAGAAAAATGAAGACTTCACTTTGTGAAATAAAAACTTTTTAAGTTGCAAGTAGAATTCGCATAGTGAGGATTCCGTGTATACTTGGGCACGTATGATTATTTACGGATATGTAGTATTCTCACTGAATTATTTACAAATATAAGCATATTTTAACAGCCGTATAAGTGTCGTAAACTTCTCAAAAATTAAGATGTTTTAGAATAATTGCTAAATACAGTAAACTATAGTCGAACTTCTATCAATGATGTTTTTTTTTTAATTTTGATTTTAACAGTTTTGAAGATATGGATGACATGTTCTTTTAACAGTTTCGACCTAGGACTATTACGTAAAATAAAAAAAAATTGTTTTTGGGATCCATATAAACTACTCTTTCACTTGATACATTGCGCGATAAATTAAGTTAACAAAACTCCAATGACTTATTTGCCACCTCTAAAATTTCCAAACGAATTTTTTTTGCGATTTTATGATTGAAACACTTACATATGAGTTAATATACTTCATAAACTCTGCCAAAATTAAAATTTCTACTCCCAACTGTTTTGTGAGAAAAATAGCTGTGATAGACATCTGTCGGACAAAACGTGAGTGATATTATAAGGGTTGTATTTTTTCCTTTTGAGATAAGGAACGCTTAAAAATTGCAATTTGAGGATTTCAGAAAATAGCATCTTCTCACGAATATATAAGTCACAAAGACGCTGCTTAGTTCATCGGACCCACCATTAATTTGTGCTATCAGATCGTTGCTACCCCGCAGCTACCCTTAAAGCGTCATGTATATTTCGGTAAAGACGATCTTTATCCCCTCAACCTTCATCTTTCCACCCCCCTTGCGTCTCTACCGAGTCACTTGACTATAAGAGCTAATAAAAAAAGTGTAATATATCCTAATAGAGATATTATACTAAAAATTAAGAATAAAAAATAGTTTTATCTATATATTAATATGTGAAGAAAAACTTAGTACGCCTTTTTAATCATATTGCGCGCACGGAGGTGTATCAGATTTGGTATACTTAAAGTTTATATGGAGAAGGACCGCAGAAAGCTAAAATTTGTTTATAATATGTCTATATATTAATACGTGAAGAGAAAACATTGTACCTTTTAGTCATATTGCGCGCACGGAGGTGTATTAGATTTGGTATACTTAAAGTTTATATGGAGAAGTAGTGAATAAAACTAAAATTTACATGTAGTATGTATTACAAATACATTAAATGATATATTACGAATACATTAAAATATTCATTGTTTGTGTTCATACTGTCAATGTCAAACACATAATAGTCTGCGGTCAAACAGTCGCACAGAATTTTAAAATGTCAGATTGAGTGGATGAGTTTCGAGCTGTGAATTTTGTGTGATTTCAAATGTTCCTTTTTCAACAGTCTGTGGACGGTATGTCAAGGCTAAAAAGTGTTTATTTTATATTTTGTGTAATATATATGTGTGTTTTATGTATTAGTGAAATACAGCTCGGTTAATATACACATGTTGCAAAAGGAAAATTTTGTAATAGCAATCTGAACTGACTTACTCTCGCCCACCTATTAGTGTTTTCAACAAAGTGAGTAGGTTAGTACATTATGGTCGAAGTTCGACCACTGAGCGACTACTAGTTAAAATAGAAGTGCGAGCTGTGAATTTTGTGTGATTTCAAATGTTCCTTTATCAATAGTGTGCGGAGTGTATGTCAAGGCAAAAAAGATAGATATATGTGCCTTATATATTAGTGAAATACAACTTGCTTAATATACACCTGTTGCGAAAGGAGAATTTTGTAACAGCAATCTGAATTGACTTATTCTCGCCCACCTATTAGTGTTTTCAACAAAGTGAGTAGATTAGTACATTGCGTTCGAAGTTCGACCACTGAACGACACCTAGTTAAAACAGAAGTGCGAGCTGTGAATTAGTGAATACAACTTGCTTAATATACACCTGTTGCGAAAGGAGGATTTTGTAGCAGCAATCTGAATTGACTTACTCTCGCCAACCTATTAGTGTTTTCAACAAAGTGAGTAGGTAAGTATATTCCGGTCGAATTTCGACCACTGGGCGACCACTAGTTTTTGTAATAGCGCCCCATTTTTCATTTTTGAGTCAGGTTTAGAAGGCTATACGAGCTTTCAGCTTATGTGTGTTTTGAACGCAATTATGTCGAGAATTGGTTAATGGCAATTTATTTTTCTGTTTCTTACTTAGTGAGGGCGGTTGTGATTCACTTAAAGTTAGTCAATAATATTATTCGTTAGTAATGTTAAAGATACTTGGAAACTTTGTATATTCTTCAGTGGTACTTGAAGGAAAATTACGGAAACGGAATTTTAAATAAAAATAAAATTACCTCGCTCCCTGGAAAATGGCAAAACTAATATATATATATAACTTTTAAATTACATAAATATATTGCACATTGAATCGTTGCTTCCTATCAATTCCATTAAAGTACACAGGTACTTACGTTTATCACGAATGCCCGTGTACATTTTTAGGTACATATCTGTTGGCTTTTCCGTCCAGTTATTTTCGGAAAATGCAACTGCAACATACAGATTATCATGAGTATTTCTATCAACTCTAGTGCGTTCTGCGCTAAATCAAAGCGAATCGAGTTAATGACGATATTAATCAACATTTTACTTTAATTAGACGTGTTTAACCTGAATTATATGGGAGATATTGTGATACTGTACACGTTTCGGCTTGATACGATTTAAAAAAGTTTAATAATAATGTGATATAGATGCAATATATATTCTTTATTTTCCGCAATATTTTACAAAATTAGGGTACACGGAGATGTTCTAACCATACCTTGTTGCTTTTTAAAGGATTCCTAAGTTATCGTAAGAAACACTTGTTTGCACTGTGATGTGTGAAGTGAAGTGAATATAGTTAAGATTCATAAGTGTGGCGTTCTATTATAACTTCATTCTTTACGTTTTCGACAGGAGTATTTTCGGAAATAGGCATGTTTTTCTAAGTTTCCTTACATGAAAAATAAATAATTGAACACTTTGTGGAAATTGTTTTCGCGGGTTTTGAGGAATTGTTAATACCTGCAGGGACAACCGATTTAAATCGAATGTAGCCGATACTTTACTAAAATATATCTACCGTTTAAACCGGTGTTTTATAGTTCTCCTATAATTCTATTGATTTTTTTGTCCCATAATACAAAAATAATTTCTTGCGAAAAAATTTCTCAAGTGTACAAACATTTTGTGACCATTGTGTTGTCATGACCATATGATCGCACCTAAGACACCTAAGACATTGTCCGGAGCTAAGAAAGTTCACATTAATAAAATGATTTGCTTATTATGGAAAGGGTAGAGAATATACGTAGATTGTGATCTATAATCGTAGATTGTGATCTACGTAGATTGTGATCTACGTAGATTGTGATCTATAATCGGAAACATTGTTATATTGTGAATATACGTAGATTGTGATCTATAATCGTAGATTGTGATCTACGTAGATTGTGATCTATAATCGTAGATTGTGATCTACGTAGATTGTGATCTATAATCGGAAACATTGTTATATTGTGAATATACGTAGATTGTGATCTATAATCGGAAACATTGTTATATTACTCGATGTCGAAAATTTAATACCCACATAGATTTTAAAGATGTTCTATTATGTTTAAAATACTGTATATCTCCGTATTAAGATAAATACAGAGTATTTTATTTACAGCATCATATCAGCATCGAATAGTCGACAGCGCCTGCTGCTCTGTAACCAAAATCCATCCTGATACTGGATTTCCGAAGATGTTTCTTTCTTCCCTTCTTTCAAAAAAATTTAAAATTTTCTATTTTCTCTTTTCTCTTTGCACGTTGGAAAATCGCTGAAAAATTGCAAACATGGTACTAAATGTTTAATAAATTAATTTAATATTATGGAATATGTGAAAATTATAAGAAAAAATGGGATAACATAGATCGAGACACGACCTTAAAGTATTTAACGTCGAGGACATGGAAGGAAATATAACAATCTCGGTTTTCGGTTTTCTTTCTCTGCTTTATGGGTAACATTTCTGGAGTTGGCGTAATCATTCGGACACTTCTCTTACACTCTTAATTCAATTAAATTTCTAGAATTAGGGCAATAGCTGGGCACTTATTAATAAGTATACACACTGTACTAACTCAATAACATTTCTAGAGTTAGCGCAACAAGTCGGGCATATCTTAATGAGTTGACATGCTACCTGATCTCAATAACACTTCTAGAGTTAGCGCAATAATTCGGTCATCTCTTAATGAGTTAATACTCTACGTTAATTCAATAACATTTCTAGAGTTAGCGCAACAACTCTGGCGCATAATAATTAGTTGACGAGCCACCTTATTTCAATAACATTTCTTAAATTAGCACAATGATTCAGTCATCTCTTAATGACACGCTACGTTAATTCAATGATATTTCTAGAGTAGGCACAATAACTTTGGCACCTCTTAATAAGTATACACACTGCGTTAACTCAATAATATTCCCAGAGTTGGCGCAATATCTCTTAATCAATTGTCGCACTGTGTAAACTGAAATCGGTTATGATATAGCTATTACGTATCCATTTGCTTCGCATACAGCGCTTAAAAGCGCTCTTTGCACTTTGGCGTTTTTTACACAGTTTGCAGACGAGTGGTAATGTTTACAAATCCTTTGATAATGTTATTTTGTTGCTAGGTGTAGTTTCGTAATTATTTTTTAATCTACTTTAAATATTTCATTCACAACAGGGTTTAAATATGTTCATACTTTTGTATTCTCTAATGTATAAATTAGAGTATTTTTTAAAATAAGTTACGTCACTGTCGTCACCGTGGTGTGTTAGGTTACTCGCAAGCCATACGGCCGTTGAGTGCGCAGCCAGGTTAATTTAATTATGAATAATGAATTTCTATAAAATTAACGCCAAATATATTCAATAATATAAAATAGTTAAAAAACATTTAAAACAAGCTTTCATCGAGATGAATTAAAAAGAAGAAAATAATAGTATAATTACAGTGTTTGTAAAACTTACGCTGACAGCTGTAGTGTAATCACATTTACAAAATTAAAGTTTTGTTTACATTATAGTTAAGCGATTCAAAAGTTTGACGCGAGTGATCAAAAGAGTCTTAAGCAAGTGATGGCGACATATAATATGACTATATATTTTTTTTAGTCATTTAGTCATATTGAATACGAAAGTTAAATTTATTAAATTTGATTACGGTGATAGTTCCACGTTTTAAAAGTTCTACAAAGCCTGGAATTATTTATTTTCTTTTTAGTTTATTCTAGTAATAGCATGTTCTTAAAAAGAGTTTTTATTGTTTTTACATTCTACTTTCTACTTTTGCTTTTAGATTTTATAGTTGATATCAAAATTTAGTTGAATACCGGTATCTTCTTACTTAGCATCCTTGTTGTGCGCAATGATGTTGTAGATTATTTCAGGTCATTTATTTTTGTGCTTGAGTCGATAGCAAGGTAGATGAGGATTACTAGCACCAGATATGACGGCCGACGAGCGTCGTTCGTAATAAAATCACTCGGTTACGGTGGTCTGAGCGGTCGGAAATGAAGCGATTCAGCCAAGATTGGTATTAAGCTAGGCGAATATTGGCGTTCCGGTGCGCAGATTGACTGGGCGCTATGAGTTACAGTGTGGCTATACCGTCTTTTTTTGTAGAAATAGTTGAACGATTTTCCTTCAGATAGGGCTTTTAATGCAATTTCATTTTACTCTATTTTTTACCCGACTGCAGCGTAGCAAAGGAAGGGTAATTAATAGATTTAACAGTCTATGGATCTATATGTAGATGTTCAATCGTAGCGCAAAAGCTGCTGAATGGATTTTAGCAAATGAGGATGTTCAATCGTAGCGCAAAAACTGCTTTATGGATTTTAGCAAATGAGGCATCAGTCGATTTGTATTTAATGCAAGAATGTCATAGGCTAGGTTTTTAGAGGGAAAAATTGCAATAAAAACCGAATCGAGGAAAAAATGCGCGTATCTTATCGAAAAGAGTGTCATTCGACAGCTTGTTAAAATAATTGAGGTGTCTTTAACCATTTTTATGAACACAAACAAACAATTTTGGCACAAATACTAAAAAATACACCGTTCTGTATGCACTAGGTTTCGGGCTATATGTATTAAAATAAGCTACAAAAAAAAGTAAAACCTGAAAAAAATGAAAAGTAGAAAAAGAAGTTAGGTGTTCCATAATTTCACCGAAAAAAGATAATTGTCGTTGAATTGTGAAGCCGTAGGTGGCGTTCAGTTTTGACACAATGTACGAGATGTCAATGAAAAAAAAACATTGACATCTCGTACATTGTGTTAAAATCAAAACCAATATGTTTTTACATAAAAATTACTGACCCAAACCGAAAGCAAATTCAACCCAATAAAACGTATCATAACCCAATCTAAAGCAATACCCACCCCAATCTAAACCCACCCAAGAAACGCCCAATCCAAATCAATGAAAGCATATTAGTTTTTTTATTTTCATACAACCCAACCCAACCCAATCGATCCCGACCCGACCTAATCCAAAACAACTCGGCTATCCAACCAAATCGAATGTGAACTAAAACATAGAAGAAAATTTTCATTTGCCATTTATATGTTTCTAAATGTTAATAACTCGACGATAAAATAAAAATATACGGAGGAACTAAACAAGAAAAACTATTTTCCTTTCGTTATAGACGTTGTCACGCTCAATACCTGCGGCCATGTCTACGACATAGCCGACCTCTTTTTTGAAGTGAAACTTCTTAAGCGATGTCTGAGTACTTCCGTCACGTAAAAATTGAATAACAATCGAGAAAATAAATGCCGAACGCATCCGACCGATGGCGGAATCGGCCGAGCGCTAAGAACACGGCTGCCGAGTATGTCAGAAATTCCATTCAAACTTTAATATGTCGATGAATCGGGAGGTCGTCGTCGCCTTTAGCACGTTTAGTCGTGGTATAAAGCAAAAATTATAAATGCTACTAATATTATCATTTATTAAAAATTATCAACTAGCACGAATCGTTAAAGAGCCTTATATCGTCCGTGAGCTGCCTCTTGCCTTTCTTTAAAATTTGATAAGGTTTCATACGCTATGTTCTTCAATAAGAGAGAAAAAAATGGACTTAAGAAACTAAGATAACTATGCAATATATTTTATACAAAATATATTGCATAGTTATCTTAGTTTGTAATTTCTGTTTCTTCTGTTTCTAATTTTGAGAAACTTTACTAAAAGAAATGCACCAGGGATGAAAAACCGCCTTAAAAGTTGCGACACTGTCGCTGCCGAGTCTATTTTCGTTTCTGCTTTAATTTCAAACGAAGCTAAATCAATCTGATGAACTACAATATAATGTTTCTGTCGTTTATATTTATTTTTATTTTATGTATCACGTATCACGTCAAAATTGTATTCAACGGTGTTCGTGGCATTTGTCTGAACCATATATGCTACGGGTGCACCGCATTAATAGCTGCGTCGCGTCGGTCAGTAATTTGAACCATAAAATAACCTTTTGTTCGATAAAGTCTGAGTTGCATCCGGGATTCGGTAACCACTGATAGATCGTTAGTAGGGAAATTGCGGAAGTTCGCTCATTTCACTTTCAGGATCGGTATGGCTGATGCTACTGGTCCTGATTTTGCAGATATTATCCATCTCCCTTTGATATATTTCCTGGGACTTGTTTCAGGTCTCACATCTTCTTTTTTTAAGGAAAGAAAGAGAGGAGCGGGAGAGAAGGAGGATGAAGTTACGCATATTTTCACTAATTCCTTTAAAGTATTTATTTTTTACCCAATTTTTATTAGCTCGTTTTCTTGTCTGTCTGTTTGTTTCTTTGTCCGGCATTTCTTTTTTACTACATTTTTATTAGCTCGTTTTCTTGTCTGTCTATTTGTTCGGTACAAATTTTGCAAGCGGTTTTAAACTAAATTTCCGTTGAGCTAGATAGAGACTTTGAACTTTAACATAGCTCAGAACTGTATGATAATGCAATATTAACTTGTTATATTAGTTAAAATAATTGTAAGATTTAAAACGTGGGGTGCATGCAATAGACAATAGAGAGGAGTATAGAGAGCAGCTATCGTATCATTTGTTGTGCAATAAACTTTTTAGTGACTCACGTTTTCCGTTTTAGATTTTACTATATTCTTTTTCATAGCTATTAAAAGTTCACCAACACAAATTTCCAGGACATTGTATAATTAGCCCATGTTTAAGGTGACAATAGACCGCAGGTCATCAGAGAAAACTGCGCATATTGTGTCTGCTGATACACGAATCGAATAAGCGGGGCACTGGAAAACATTAGAAAAATTGGATGCGCGTTCGAGAGATGATTATTTTTAATTATGGAAAACGTACTTTTCCATCTTCCTTCCTTGTCTTTTTTATTAATATGACAATCGATAGATTTATGTAAATGTATTTTTCGTTAGAGTTTAAAAAACATGTCAAGCACGAGTGGAACTCGCACTACGATGGTTCCGTACACATTTAGGCATTTATAAAAGTTCAATAGTATATAATATCCCTATTAAACTATTTATAAAATTTAAGTTTTTTAGAACGAAAATACATTGCCTACAAAATCTTTCACAGGAGAATATTCAAAAAAAATTATGTGATATAACTGCGAGTTAATGATTTTCGGATTTTTCCCTTTGCGTGTACTGTGAGACCTTGCTTTTTGCCAAATTTCACGGGAAGTATTCTATAGGTTTTGATTTATTTGCGAGTGTCAAAAAATACGGCATAAATGGCCGTATTTTTAGGTTTATTTTTATTGCGTTGACTTAGAAGCTTGACTCTTTTACAACTCCAAGGGACCGTAGACCTAAATATCTGATATTAATTTCAACTTGATACCTCCACGTGTTCCTGAGAAAAAGGGTCAGACAGACTGACAACGAAGTGATCTTTTAAGGGATCCTTTTTTCCTTTTGAGGTATGGAACCCTAAAAACATTGAAGGCATAAGTAAAAAGAGTAGTTTATTGAATACTTTTAGGTTATTCGGATTTTTTAATTGAAAGACAAGGTTTTTTTTTTCAACACTTTGGACGTAATTTATTAATTTTGAATAATTTATTTTTCTTCCAGCTTTGAAGAACAAGTGGCGTCACCCGCCAACGCAGCGAATATGATGAATACCAAGGCCAGCTCCTCAAAATCTAGCGAAGATGAGGTAAGCCCTTTTATTGTATTCGGTCGTTTTTATACCTGGTTACATATATATAGAAAAATGAGAAAATAATTAACCTTGCAAACGACATCAAAACAGGGGCGGCGTAGTGATCGAGATTCTGAACGACTATGGGATGGACACGAGATTATTTGCAGAGACGATCCGACGCGGATAACATGTAGCGATGAGCGATCTTTTTCATTTGTATCGATATATTGCGTCGATCCGGGTATATTGAGATCGTATCGAATAATCACGACCCGATCCTCCAAATATCGTAACGATCGATTGGCTATGGAATAAAATACTTGTTGATTATATGTAACAGTTCATTTATCATTTAGTTAAAATATATTATAGCCAACTTAATACCACCCGACGCGGGTATCATGTAGAGATGAGCGATGTTTTTCATTTGTATCGATGTCTATGATCGATCGGGGAATATTGAGATCGTATCGAATAGTCACGATTGGATCCTCCAAATATCGTAACGATCGATCGGCTATGGAATAAAATACTTGTTGATTATATGTAACAGTTCATTTATCATTTAGTTAAAATAGATTATAGCCAACTTAATACATATGAAAAAGTAAGTAATGAAAAATTTAACAATATTTGGGCAGATTATGACACTGCTTTCTGCTGATAGGCTATTATTTCAGAAAAGGTTTCTGGTAATTGCTTTTTTTATCAATAACAATTTGCTACAAAGTTCATTATAAATTCAAATGTTAGGCTTTGTAAAAATAGTAATCTTGACAAATGACTTGGATTTAACTCGATGATTAGATATCAAAACATGTTTAATTATATCCACTTTCACATTTCAAAACCTAATTATCATATTCTTCAGATCTATGTCGCCGCATGGAGGCATGGAATAAAAGACTTGTTGATTATATGTAACAGTTAATTTATCATTTAGTTAAAATATATTATAGCCAACATAATACATATGAAAAAGTAAATAATAAAAAGTATAACAATATTTGAGCAGATCATTAAACTGCTTTCTGCTGATAGACAATTATTTCAGAAAAGGTTTCTGGCAATTGCTTTTTATCAAGAAAAAATTAGTACAAGTTACAAAATAAATTCAAATGTTACGCTTTTTAAAAATAATAGCCTTATTAAATGACTCAAATTTAACTGGATAATCGGATATAAAAACATATTTAATTATATCCACCTGCACATTTTAAAATGTAATTATCATAGTCTTCAGATCTAAGTTGCTACATTGAAGCATATAAACAGAACAAAACCTGCTTGCAATCATGTTAAGTAAACATCAAATACTTTATTCTGAAGAAATTTGACAATCTAATTCCACCCCACTTCGTTATCGATGTGATCCACTCGAACGATTCGACCCGATACTAATACGTTTGTATTGATCCAAACCTTTATTACATTTATTTGTACTAATCTAAAACGGCGAAGTCTCTTATGATACACCGATACTTGTAAATATCGGGTTGGAAAAGCCTAAGTGTGAAAATGTAGAAAACACTGAGATAATCTAGTTTATCTAGTTTATATGAACTTAAACGTTGGCGCTTTATCTCTGTAAAAATGTAAACGAAGGAAGCACGTCGGAAAGAAGTAACTTTGAAATTGAATTTGAAAAGATTTAGCATTTCCGTCGACCTACATTCTGCTATTGTAGTCTATTTAATAGAGATGCCAATAAAATACTTGTAATTGAGCAAATAAATCTCCGAGTTTCGAACTTATCACATTATGTCTATTAAACGTCAACATTGCGGAAAATAAGTTGTTTTGAACAATTTTCTTGATCCATTACGTATTTTTTATTTATTTTGAATACATTTTTTAGTAAACTGTAGCATGCTGCTTCGACTTATTCTGTACTGAAGTAGTTACTGAAACAATTTCTACTGTGAAAGAGCGACAGTTAGAAAACTCATTGTTTGACGCATTCGCTTATATGAAAATAGACCGACACGTCTGCTACAGATCGTCTGCAACATGTGCATAGACTAGCGTTTCTTAAAATGTGGGTACGCGTAAAATTCAAAATTTTGATTTAAATGCGTTTCTTAAAATGTGGGTACGCGTAAAATTCAAAATTTTGATTTAAATATTTTTTAAATTATCTATTTTTACGATCCATAAAAATAAACATAATTAAAAAAATGTGATGAAATGGTATATTGACCTCGTTGAAGGGCAAAATTTCCTGTTGAAATGCTCTTAAAAAAAGTGCTAATACGTTTTTTATAAAACTGAAAATAAAATATTGTAACGCCTTAAAAGTGTTTATACCGAAATTGTTTATCTTCTAAAGAGTTAATCATTTTAGACAATTTGATTTCCTATGAAAAAACTGCAACATTTTTGTCATACTTACAATTACTAACAAGTAAAAAACTTAACAAAGCCTTTTTCAAAATGACAGCCAAATGTGTTTATTCTAAAAAATCGTTTTTGTGCATCCAACCAACCGCTTTATAAAAAAAGGTGCTTTTCCGAAATATATAGTTCAGGCATAAGTGATGCACTACCATTTGCCTGAACTATACAGAAGTTCCATCTTATGAGAAGTTCAGTGCGCAAACACTAGTTGGTAGTTTGTTTTGTAGTTAGCATTGACTATGCTATAAAGAAGAAAAATTATAGCAATTGCAAGTTTTGTGTCTGTGTCACAGTTTTATTCTTTAAATTAAATATACTGTATAATTTTTAAATAATATCTCGATGTAGCTCCAGAAATAGCTTTCTTTCTTGATTACTCCCATAAGAAAGTAAAATTACACGTTTTTCCAATCAATCAGTTTCCGAAGAATAAATTTTTTCATTTTAACGTTTTAAACTAAAAATTCAATGTAAATTGTACAAATTCGAAATAAA
The DNA here is from genome assembly GCA_039881145.1 of Druceiella hillmani. Lineage (NCBI taxonomy): Eukaryota > Metazoa > Arthropoda > Insecta > Lepidoptera > Hepialidae > Druceiella > Druceiella hillmani. The sequence goes on along the minus strand of JAYKKI010000011.1, from coordinate 7,914,781 downwards.
CAGAACTAAAGTAGAAAAAAATATCACTTAATTTATTAAGTGATAATGAAATTCTACAAAATGTACGCCAAATATATTTCATATTTTAAAAAATCTACTAGAACCAGAAATTGTGTGTTCCATGTTTAGTTTCCAAGCCACACTATTAAAAATTGGTAAACGTCGTGAAATATAATTTCGTCGTGGGTTGCAGTCTGGATCCGGATCCGGAGCACCGGAGATTGGCTATGAGTAAAGCTTTATTTAGTATTTAGCTTCTGTTGTTGAAACACAAATGTGGTGCTCATATTGAGTTATTCTTCACAATTAAATGAAACTACGTGATGTAGTATTATTTCTACTTTAAGTTCTTTACCACGACCTAGGTTTCGTTGTATTACGACATCTTCAGGTGGGCTATTAGCAAAGATTCAAAGCAAAGATCTTTGCTAATAGCCCACCTGAAGATGTTGTTATACAATGAAACCTAGGTCGTGGTAAAGAACTTAAAGAAAGTAGAAATAATACTACATCACGTAGTTTCATTTAATTGTGAATAATTAATTTCTACAAAATTAACGCCAAATACATTCAATGTTTGGATTATTCCCGTAAGTTTCTTAACCACAAGCTTCTGCGTCTGCCTGTCTATCAGAGCTTTTATGTTTTTCCTCGTATCGATGAAACTCATAACATACGGAATTGAACCTTCTTCGTCGCATATTCATTACTGAAGGTCGTGCCCATTTTGGAGTGTTTCTATTGGTTGTGTGTTGATATTTAAATAACACTATGGAAAACTGCTGACGACATAAATTTGCATTAAATTAGTATGATTCTCAAAATCGCCTTAGAGTTTTTCTACCTGCTAAAAAATCAAACTGCTAAAAAATCAAACGACCGCTATTATGGATACATAAAATTTCTGTGGAGCTGCCACTTTTGATTTTTGGATCATTACAATGAATTAATAGACATTTATTTGTTCCACAGAATGATCAGGTGGAAATTTCCATTTATATTAATGGAAACTATATAAAAATTGAAACTCATTATTTACTTTAGAGATTTTTGGTAGATTTGTTAATGAAAATGGAACACAGAGCACAATATTTTACCCTAAAATACAATCTACTGGATCAGCTTACTAGGGGAAATTTTGGTACTTTCTGTAAATATTTGTAGCTACGAAAATTATATTGGTTTAAAGACATTTATATACTCGATCTAGAACAGGAGTTCCCAAGCAGGGGGGCGCGCCTCCCAAGGGGGGCATAGAGAGATGTCAAGGGGGGCGGAAAGCGTTTGCATTTTAGAAAGAAAAAACAAAAAAAAATACAAACAACATTAACAAATAACATTACAATGTAATGTTTAATTTACATGCATAAAATTAATGAAATTAAATATCATATTCACTGTTATTACCACAAACTTGCGAAAAATTTGACATTTTGGTGTACATTTTTTTTTTGAGAAATCAGTTTGAGTGTGTGTTTGTGTATTTACAAACTTCAGTTACCATTTTTATTTATTTTACTAAATTAAATGAAAAAGTAAAGGGGGGGGGGTATGAAAATATAATTTATAGCCCGGGGAGCCTCAACAAAAAAAAGGTTGGGAAACCCTGGTCTAGAATGTACAATTAAGTGTGTGTGTGTATACACATATTTATGTAATAAACCTATATAATGTGGAGGCGTTTTAACTATCTATATAACTTACTTCATTTCGATATAAGTTATTTAAAAGCATATTACCGTTATAAAAAATAGTGACACGACATCATATGACTTTATATTGTTTTTTAAAAAATGGCTTAATTCATGAATTCTTTTTCAATTATGAAACATGGATGCGACGCACAAGTCCAACACAGTCTTTCTTTTTTATCTCGTTCGCTTTTGTAATGCTCGAATCTAATTTTGCTTTTCACAATTCCTATTAAACATTACCGGGGACACTTTGAGGACGGCTGCGCACGGTTTTTAATTACTTACAACCTGAAGCTATTTTCTATTGTCACAGTTGTAGTGTATTGAGTGCGACATCAACGTTAGTTGCATCGGCGCCGTTGTCGAGTGGAATGCGACGAGAGGCTTAACCCGAGCCGAAGTTTAATTATGAGTTATTGCGCCGAGAGTACTCCTATTCGCTTTGAAATCACAGTCGGCGCTACGCCTCTTTGACGATTTGATGAGGTCACTCTTCTAAACGTCACGTTTATTTTGTCTTAGTTTGATGGATGTGCTAAAAGTCATATAAAATGTTTCGTGTCGTTTGATGTTGGGAATTTATAATATGCATTATCGATTTTTCAGCATGCTTAATTGTTGTGATGATGAGCAGATGATAATACCACATAGATAATCTGCAGTCTTCAGCTGCAAGGAGGGGTTCTTTTATTATTCTTTTTCAATATTCATCGAGGGATTATTGGGAATATACATGGTAATTACTTTACTGATTTATAAATATGTCTATTCTGAAGTACATTCTTTAACCGCCATTAAATCCCATAATGGAGATCGAACTAATAAAATAGGTTTGTCAGTTAAGTTAGTGTCAGTGTAGTTAATGACTATCTTCTAAAATTAGACCAATATTTTATTCTACGTCTTGCCGACCGAAGTTGGTAAGGTAGTAATGAAACACTTAAGTAAATTTTTAGTTTTATTCATTTGTAAACTGTTTTGCCGTAGAAATTTCTTGAGGGCTCGGAGGAGATACAAGTCGTTTTATTAGTTTTTGTGTAACAGCTGGACATGTAGACAGACAGGCGAACATTTTAAAATAATACAGACAAATTGAGTTCAGAGAATTAAAGGGATATTCCACTCAATTTTTTAAAAATATTTTTAATGTTCAAGCAGACCTCTGTTACAATTTTATAATAATATAGATATGTAATTTATTTTTGAACAGGTCAGCTCGAGCAGTTTTAATAAATAATGCTTTGTTTAACAACACTATCAACATCATTTATCGTAGCTACTTCGTTTAAATATCAGTAGATGGGAATGCGACTCATTGTAACTATGCTTAGCAGTTGTACGACTCGACGTTGCCTTTATTCCAAAATACTCATTGTTTTACGTCATAACTAGTGGGCGAGCATAGTTGCTCTTTGCATAATACCAATACCTGACAATAGAGGCGGACGGAACTTTTGCTTTTAAGATTTATAAATCTGCCGGAGTTGAGAGAGAATTTTGTACCGTCTTATACACGGTTAACTCGCTAATGAACGACTGAAGTCGCCCGTCTTTATTTCGTGCAAATTTATACTACGTGATGTAGTATTATTTCTACTTTCTTTACGTTCTTAACCACGACCTAGGTTTCGTTGTATTGCACCTTCAGATGGGCTATTAGCAAAGATTGAAAAGTAGAATATTCCTCTGTAATAAAGGCAATCCTCTGTAGACTGTTCCTCTGTAATCAGGCTATTAGCAAAGGTCTTTGCTAATAGACCCCTGAAGATATTTTAATACAACGAAACCTAGGTCGTGGTTAAGAACTTAAATAATGTAGAAATAATACTACATCGCGTAGTTTCATTTATCCATAATACATTTCTACAAAATTAACGCCAAATATATTCAATATTTGCAATTTTTGAGAACGCAATTAAGATAAAGATGCTGAAATTAACTATTGTAGAAATTCATTCCCGAAATTAATTAATAGCCCCAATTTCAGGCTGACTGATGTTACAGGACTGGAACGTCACTTTTATCTGAAAGCAGCGATAAAGAAGCCAAGTAATAAATATTATAGGCCACATCATACGGGACTTTATCTAGAGGACTTTTTCTTTATTTTTTCTAAAAATAAAAAGGGATAGACAAGTCCTGGACAGCAAAGTGATCTAAAAGTTTAGGCTTCCTTAAAATACCATATTCTATGTAATTTAAACAGTTTCATCACCTGAAACGTTTTCGGACATTTTTAATTAAAATTTCGTACAAATGCATTCAGTGGCTTACAAAAAATTTTTTTGCAACGAAAGTGGCTCGCGTTTTTCGTTTAGGTCCAATCTCGACTCGTTAAATCGCTCAAACTGTTTGCCTTCGAGATTAACGTTGGGTAACTAGGTCAGGATATACGGTTTCCGGTGAAAATCTCTCTTACCTTTATGTATTACTGTTCTCGTAGCTCTAAGACACTATTAAAAATTATATAATAATATACTCTCTGAGTTATTACGTTATTAAGAAATATTTTGTATATATCTACGGATATAATAATATTATCACAGAGTAAATTCTATACATGGAAAATTTTATTAAAGGATTGAGTGATTTAGCGTATAGAACGATAATAGAAATCGGAATTTTTTTTAGCATTTTTGTCTCTCTGTCTGTATATTATTTTGTGCGTAAATCACGCAAAATCCACTTGAAATTTCTGTATAGGCAACCGATAAGGAAAGTTATTTCAAAATTGTTGAGTTTTAAAATATTCTTCATTAAAAGTCCAAAACGTGAAACAGAATAAAATTGTTAAAACGTTTTATTAATTTAAAGGGAATATTCCTTATATAATGTTGGTATTCATTAAAGAGTGCAGCATTTTTTTAAAAACTGGGGTGAATACGTAGTTCAAAATTTTATTAGAGGAACAATATAAACATATACCTTCGTAAAAGTTATTTAAAAATAAATAATTAAACTCGTGTTTCATATTTTTTTAGGAAACTAAACCCCAAAAGGTTGGTTTCCAAAAAAAAAATTAAACCTGAGTTTAATTAAGGTGATTGAAAATATATAATGGAGTAAACAGACTCCGGACAGAGTACATGCAAAAATTCAATACACGAAGAAATAAAACGAAAAATTTAAAAAATTGGTACAAAATTATTTGGAATTCAAACAGTGACTCCAAAAGAGACAAACTGTTATGGAAGTTTAATATATGTTGCCATGCATGGAAGACAACACCTTCCCTAAAATCTATGGCCCTCTACTCAACGAAATAGACTGCTGGTGACTGACGTCCGCTCTTTGGTAGACGTTCTCCAGACAAAAGCGAAGCCAGGCAAGGCGAATCGCGAATCGCGAAGATGTATTTTAAACATACATACATGTGTGTGTATATATATATATATATATATATATATATCTATATACATATATATATATATATACATATATATACATATATACATATATACATATATATATATATATATATATATATATATATATATATATATATATATATATATATATATACATATATATAAAGTCGTTTTATGGACGTTTACAAGATAAGTAAATGATGAATATTGTAACTCAGTGATATGAAAATGCTCTGAAATATGTAAATAAGAGGGATGATCTGGCCAGGTTTCTTTTGCTCTAAAGCAAGACTTACCAACGAGTTGGTCGTGCCTCCCTAGGGAGGAGAGAGGGGGGGGGGACGTAAAGAGATAATAAGAGTTGCCCAGTATGTAAATTATAAATATGGTAAATTATACCAAATTATTTAATTGAGAATCATTGTTCTAGTTTTCTAGTTACCTTCAAGTATATATCCTAGTAACATTATTTTTTCACATAAAAACTCGAATATTTTCTTTACTTGCCCCGTAAAAAGTACATACGTTTAAGTCTTAATTTTGTGTTTCAATAATTGAGATATATATGCGTTACGACATCAAACAGTTCTTTAGAAAAACATCTATTGGGGACGGACATATGGACGGTTACGCGTGAGACCTAATAAAACTAATTCGGCATTTTTAGAATTCTTCACGGAATAGATTTTGTCCGTAAATTATCGCGGGTATAATCTTAAAATAAGATGTTTTGTAATTTATAGAGATTATTTTGTTTAGCTTTTGTTAACATGTTAGTTAATGATTAGTATTGCTAAAACCTAGGATTTTTGTATTTCTTTTTTTATTATTCGGGGAGACCTAACGCAGAAAAGGTTGGGAACCACGAATCTAGGGAATGAAGAGAAGATGTACGAATATGTACTGTGTGTAATTAGTTCGGAGGCGGTATTGTGTATTATCAGGTTTTCAATTTACGAACACTTCTTTATCGTGTTTTGACTTCGCAGTTCATCTAGAAAATGGTAAAAAAGAGGAAATTTGAAGCAGTAAAACTTCGTGAACAGTGATTGTTCCACAAGAAACTATGCTTCTGTCCTATTTTGAAATACGTTAATTAGACCACTTTGAAAAAAAAACCCTTCTATATCCCGATATACTATGCTGCAACAATTATAGATTTGAAAGGGAGAACAGAGAAGTCCATGGAGGACTAAAAAACACGCCCTGGGCAGAGTGCCTGATATTGTCTAGATATTTCAAGCAAGTCTGCACATCAAAGCTCTATATTGCACATAGTCGATACCAGGATCTTAGCTATATATGTTTAGGGAGAAACAATGTTTATGCCGCGTATTCCACTGATTCAAGAGACTTCCCTTTTTATATCAAGAGGCTGCAATTTCCCCATAAATTATGTTTTCCGATGACGAGATACAGGGGTAATCACTCAAAGAGGCAGGAGTTGACTTGAATCAAAACTCTTTATCCTCAGCCAGTTTTTTGTGGGCGTTGTCAACGTGTGAGCTCACGCCACAACCTGCTTACTTTGGTGCCGTACTCTAGAATAGTGAGCATTGTTTACAAAGAAGTATTGCAAAAAGTTTAACTTATGTATGCGTTATATTAAAAACCCAAAGCGATGTTTTCACATACCAACTATTATCCCAGCGTCATGACTACGGCCACTCACAACCTAACGTAATTTAAAGATATATTTACCTGTAACTCTTCTCCATTTTATTGCTGTCGCGACTTCGCTGTTGGAGTCTAATGAGTTTACCCTTGTAAAGGTCGTATGAACAAATATTTTCTAATCATGAGATAGTTAGGCATGCTTATTCATGTCACGTCAATATTTCACAATACAGGTATAACTTGGCAAATTTGACTTATATGATAATTTTTCGTGTTGCTGAGAGGTATTTATATCCTATCCTTTATGACTTATCTTAACTAACGCAATAGATACAAAACTGATTTTTATTTGCGCCGCCGTCACGGCTTAACTAAATGAACTATAACAAGCAGCCAGTGTCATGGAGACAAATATAGATTTATTTTTGTTGAGATAAGTAATTTAGTTTGTTTTGATATACATTTATAAATTTAATAGAATTTTTAATACGACTGAATATTGTGTTGCAGACGGCTTTACATTTCATTTCTTTGTCACTTAAGCCATAATTAGAGTGAGTAGTCGCCGTCGGCAACCTCTGACAAGGTGAAAACACTTGAAGAAAAAAAAAGAGCTTTAGTATGCATCAAGTAAATTAAAGTGAAATCCCGCTCCAAAGGTATTATTCCTTAACTGAAAAATAGTTGATTGTTGTTAAAATAAAATTAAAAGACGACTTCTTTTCAGAAAATTGAAAATAATATTTATCTATTTCATACACACGATACTTTTGCTCATTGTTCAGCGCCATTCGGGGAAATAATCCGCGAACGGCTAAAAAGACATCACCACTGCGGGTAAATAGCGCACTCCTGGTAAATATGGGTGTGTTAAAAATAGTTATGTTTAATATTTCTATTAGAAAAAGGGCGTGTTTTACCTTTTTATTTCAACGGCAATTTATTCCTTTATAGCCAACGAATAGCGTCTTTTTTGTCCGACATCTGTTTCATCCGGACAACATGTATATTAAATTCTGACCACATGTATAATTAAGATGTGGTGACAGTTTCGTGTCAAGAAAATATATGAAACAAATGCGTAAATAAAAAAAAATATTTTTTCCCTAAAAAAATTAGCCGCCCTTTTTCACCCTCATTAGGGGTTGAATTTTCATTATATGTGGTGAAGAGGATTAACGCAAAGTTTTATAGAAATATTTTTCCCATACAAAGTTAGTCACAACTTTTTACCCCTTAGAGGTTGAATTTAGAAAAATGCTTAAATATGTATTTCATTATTTGTACTGAAGGGCATTAATACCAAGTTTTAAATAAAAATTACCATAAAAATAATTCTCTCCTACAATTTCTTCCACGCTTTTTCATCCTTTAGGGGATGACTTTCGATAAATTATTTCGTAAAAGATGCCTCCAGTATAAAATCAACACCATCTTCAAATTCAAAATTTCTATCATTAGCGGTTTAAGATATATATTTAGATGTATATATGTACATTTATATATGTATACGTCCATGTACATGTATATATATGTATATGTATATATATATATATATGTATATATATATATGTATATATGTATATATATATATGTATATATGTATATATATATATATATATATATATATATGTATATATATAGACACATATATGTATATATATAGTATAGTGTTGAACCCAAGCAGTAGGTAAGAACTAGAGTTTCGTTTCATTTAGGCACTTTAAATATTTAAAGGCACGTTAAGTTATTACAAAATGTTTTTCACAATATAATTTTTGATAATATAATTTTTCACGATATAATTATCACTGGCTTAAATTTATGATGCCTGTTTCAAATATTATAAAGTCCAGGATAATGGTTATAATTTTCCTACACGCTTTGCCTCTAATAACCTTTCTCCTCAGTTTTAAGTGTAATACTTTCGGAAATAAAAGCGGTGAAATAATTTTTCGCACATTTTTCAATATACTACTTGAATTTTTAAGGCCTTTGTTTTCATTTTAATTTTCAATTCATCGAATTGTATTCCACATTTCGAAATGCAAATGGAAAATGGCGAATATAAATTTTCTTACTTTCTAGAACTCCCATTCAAGTGCCTATTAGTTTGATACGTTGAAAAATTCGATAAATTTCCTTATTTCATCGGATAGTTTTTGAAATTGGTATTTTCGCTGTCCAACTAGTGCATCTATCCATTTTTACGGAACAATTTTTTTTTGCTGGTTATTATGCTGATAGTCTACTCGCGACAAACAATACGCTTCATTTGATACTTGTTTCATGAAAAATCTAACCGGCCTAACGATGCAACAGGAAATCAATGTTCATGCAGGCGTGTAAACATACATTCGTATTTAGATCCACAGATAGTAACGTACAACTTATGAATCGTGCGAGAGGATAATATGAATTATTTTATTACGTTATCACTTCTTGAATTTTTAACACGTTTCTGGTAGCTTGGACTGTAATTTCTTAATATTGTAAGCAAATATTATAATGAGCTGATGTGATGACGGAGGAGAGAAGTGGTCTTAGGAAGTTCTTAATGACTAACAGTAAATCTATCCAGATTGGACTCGTTTGACTTGACTCAAAGAGCCTTTTGGTTACCACAAGGCCATATAGAGAAAGGAGTAATGAGGTGGTCATGAAAATTGTCAGTGGTTAATTGTAGTCTTCGAGTTGTAGCTCGTTTGACTTGTCGCAATGAGTCTTTTGGTTACGCAGGGGGTGTGATGATAGAGGAGGTAGGTGATTACGGGAAAGTCTCAATGGTTAATCATAAACCCATCGAGTCTGGGCTAATTTGATTTGTCTCAATAATCCCTTTGGATACAAAAGCTTGCTTTTAGTTTTTTTTTAACTATAAATGGTAATTATTCAAATTGTGCCTTATTTAAAAGCCAATAATGTAAATTCCATCGGAGAATGGTTTGTCTTTATTTGCATTTCACTAACATTTCTGAAAAAAGTGAATAGAGTGACATGTGAGACGTAGCAACACTATTAGCATTGAAAGTAATTCTTCTTGCGCTGTGACCGGTCGGTCATCCGCGAATGTAACAGCGTAGCAGCGTGCTTTGAGTTAGACATTTTCCAAACAGTATCTCACCGCTGAATGCGATTAGTCTGGTCGACACTGGGCCTTTATAGACGTCCGTTTTCATGATTTAAAACTCACGTACCGCGAGTATCTGTTGGAACTTGGCGGATAAGAAAATATTGCACATTTCTTTTTCTTTTATAAGCTTCTGATGTTTAAAAGGAGCTTATGATATGAAAGGAGCTTATTGGAAACTGGATATTTCGTGCTCATACGTGGCTATAAATATCTGTGGTAACTGAATAACCCGACAATTGCACTAGCTATTGCATTTCGTTTTTTTGTAGTAAAGAAATAAATAATGAGAAATCTATTTTAATAATTTATATGAATTTGTAGACATGAATTTATAGACTTGTTTATCTTAGGTACACTAGCAAGCTCAGTCTTCAGTCCACAGTTCCACTTGCAATTCTGTGGGAGATATTGACCTCTCTCAAATTATTTTGAGTCTATGGGTGTCTATGGGATTTCAATAGGCGATAATATTTATTTATTCACGTACTTCGTTTTCAGATAGAGTATAAACTATATACATCAGCCAACATTCAGCATTCAGCCAACCAGAGTATGATATATGAAATTTATAAGTGTACTTATAGGGTTTCGATGGGAGATATTACGACATATCTTAAACTAATAAGTGTATCTATGGGATTTTGGTGGAAGATAATTTGTCCTGTCTGAAACTAACAAGTGTATCTACCAGATTCAGGTGGGAGATAATGTAACCTATCTTGCTTAAGTTATAACGTATCTTGATACACCTTTCATTAAATTTTAACATACATAAATACAAGTAAAATGCCGTGACCAAAGTGTAGAAATAGTTTTAATATCTAAGTCTTTGAAATGGTAGGAAGGAAATATGCATTCTTCAGCTGCATCTACCTAATAAAACAGCAAGAATTACAAGAATATCGGGTATTTTTTTAGAATAGCACGTTTTTGACATGATAATGCATTTAGACTGCATACGAAAATTTCTGACCGCATTCATTAGGTCATCTGTTGATAAATAATAAAAAGTTCGAAACCAATTTTAGGTTCCTATTATTTTAGATTAATGTAAAATCATATGAATGCATACTTTGTACTAGGTATTAAAATTATATAAATACTTCTTAATGTCGCAGTTCACACTTTCCGCATACGAACTTTTTAGTTTTTTAAATCATAATTATATTCTTAGGCACCCTGTGTCAAATATCCAGACGTCTTGACAGTGATCAAATTTGAAGTATTCCACATGTTTCCATCGGTATAAAAAATGTCTAAAACATAAAATAGGTGTTACTTTACAACCTTAACATGTTGTCAGTTGTATTTTGAAAACTGTAATTTTTAACGGTAAAATTATTTAAACTAGACAAAATTCAAGTCTAATATCGACCTTTTTTACTGTCATAAGATTATTTTTAAAATTTTAAATACTTCGTCAATCAAATACATCGTGAACCCCCCCACCTACAGCCCCCATTATATTATTCGCACAACTGTATTGTTTTTTAGCTATATATAGCCTCACTTCATCCTTTACGATAACCGTGCTCTATCTAGATCTACGCCCACTTCTGCTTTAGAATATTAAGGGTAGATATCTATAAGATCATAATTGAGGCCATTAACGTTATTACTTACCTTCGAGCCGAAGTTAAGGGGCAATGTTCATATTCCATAGAAATAAACCGCGGTCCCGCAAACGAAAACTTTATCACGTTGTCAGGTACCATAAATGTGAAAATCCTGAAGAGTTACGATGGTCGAAGTCGTTGACGGTGTTTCTATTGACTAGTATATTTCATGTGGCACAAATATTATGACAGTCCACGTATTAAAGCGAAATACGTAACTAAATTAGTACTATTACTTATGGTATTCTTGTTGGGAAGAAATAGGGGCAAAATTATTTTATTGCCGCCGACCTCCTCATCATGAGGAGTACCAGTAATGTCTCAATACCGCTTTACATACATGTAAGTAAAAAGAAAAAAAAACCCGGTCAAGCCTGTGTCGGGACAAGCATAGTCCGTTCTGCAATTGTCTACATTTCATTAAATCGTTGATGTAAGTTAACTAAAATCATTTGATTTCAAAATTCTAATTAAATAACAGTATAATAATTTTATCCGATTTCTCAGTTCCATGGTTGAAATATTAGAGAGGGGCCGACAATTGCGAGTCATATTGAATCTTTATATTTCACAAACGATTCTTAAAAGTGAAAAGTTGTAAATGTAACCTCGCTTTCATTTCAAAAGATCTATCCAACGATATTCCACACGGAGGGATATGCGAAAATAAATTCGCTGACATTTTGCACGTGTATTAAAAAAAATATTTTGCTTCTACTAATGAAAATCTAAGTGTGACATATATTTGAAAAATTGTATACTCATAGACTAGTGTGACTTACGCGTGTAAATAGCACAAACACCACTCGGACAAATTAATCCTATCGAAAAAATATCTAAGTCAAAAACAATATTTGTCTATATTCAAACTTACTACAATCACCGACTAGAAGAGTCAGCGTTTACATTAACATATATCAAGCCGTTATATCGTTGGCTTCTTCTCATAATTACAATGACAATAATGCGCAAATCAATTAATATTCACTGACCTGAAGATTTCTACGCGAGCTTGATCTCTGCACTCCCGCGAACTCCTTACAGATGAGAGCCGGGAAATTCCTAGGTCCTAGTTTCCAAACAAGATGGCATTTGCGTCGACCAGGGTAACTGTCCCAATTGTATTTCCAAAATGAAGTATTCCTCAACACGAGCAAGTTTTTACTCAAATTACTAATTTACTCATTTAAAACGAAAGAATGTAGAATTTTTTGTTTTAAGTAGAAGACAGAAAACTTCTAAAGAAAACATCAAACATTCTAGACTAATTTGAATTCATTCCTAATTTTACTTTTCACTTTCAGAATAATAGTTTATGGCTTGCTACACATTTGAAAATAAAGGTTGCCAGCGCCATCTTTGTCTCGTTGAGAAACGTCAGATAATGTTAAATCATTTACGCTAATGTCATTGTAATCAATTTGTTTTTGCAAGTATAAACCAATGATAATTCCTCGCGCTAATTAAATTATTTTAAAGAAAATTAATAGTAATACTTATTTTTTAAATATATATATATATATATATATATATTTATCAATAATTATAACTTATTTATTGTCCGAACATAGACTCAAAACTGCAGAAACTATTGTTTTTAACGAACGGACGGATATGTAGAGGGTTCCATGTTTTTCTACGGAAATGCCAAAATAACAGAATATTGGAGAACTACATCACTTTACTTTCTATTAAATTACCATTTCTACTACAATGAACATATTAATAAATATACGAAACGAATTGATATTATTTTAATCATAACTTTTTCAGTTTAAGACCACTTGTAGCGTGGCGCTTTTTCTCAAAAATAAATGATTTTGCTTCTCAAATTAATATTATGTGAAAGAAAATACTTAATAAATATCGAGAAAAAGCGACCCACGCTTTTGCACTTAAATATTATACTAAACAGAAAACGTGGCTTACGCTAAAAACCTTACAGAGTATTTTGTAAGTGTTTTAATACAACATTATTTTGGTTAAATTGCATAAATAGATTTGGTAAAGAGACCTGGATAACAAAGTCACTGGACGTAGTAGGCTTCGTGCATTTTTTTAGTAGAAAAGTGACTACAAAGATAATTTTGTTAAGAAATAACTTGGTCACATAAAAGTGTGGAAAATTGGGCGAAGTACAACGCGTTTTCCCACGATACACAATCCGTCCAATTGTGTAAAAAGCGGCTCCGATACGACGATACTTAGTATCGGAGCCGCTTTATATATTACTATTAAAGTTCATATTTTGTGAATTTCAAGTTTTACTTCAATCGTATGGTCTAAAGCACACTCGTTTTTTTTAGAAAATTATGATTTACAAATTTTACATAACTATTTTTGCAATTAAACTTACCGTTAAGGAGATATTAGGGATATACTTTTTTCAAAACCTTTGACTTTAAGTAAATTTTTAGCAGGAGTTAAGTCGATGTGGACATTTTGTTTAAAATGATGATTTGAAAGTTTATACTAATTTTCATCTCTATTCTCGCAACTGAATTAAATTGACGCGTTTTCGCAAAACCGGGTATTGTATTACACGAGGCGGTTCCGAAAAGTTATATGGCTTGCTCATGCATGGTTGCATCGCTCATAAGTGCTCGCTTGTCATATTCACAATGACTATGTTATTAACGTTAAATAACATGTTTCCACAGCGATATAGTGGTTTATTAAATACAATATGGTGATAAATGAAAATATGTAAATATCATTATATAAATAGGTGAAGGCAAAACAGTTAAGAACAATTTTCAGCTCTGTTTGTCGACCGATTTTCTTTTTCTTTTTTGTTTGGTAGCTATTGATGAGATTTAGTGTTAATTTTATATTTAGTGTTGATTTAATGTTAAAAATAGGAAAATTCATTTACGTTTTCCACAAATTTTCAATAAATACATTATATAAATAGGCAAAGGCTAAGGTACTGTAGCGACAAATGGTTCAAATGTTTGGCCCTAGATGGCAGCACCTAATAACTGTCAAGATATAAATTTGTGTAGGCGATATTTTTATTTAGTATTACTTAAACTACTAATTTAATTCTGTAACAATGTTTTAATAATATTTTACTAATTTAAACAATATTTAATACACAACTCACAATTTATTATTAATTTTTTTTTGCCACTTCTGTTTCTGTTATTATAACTGTGGAATCTGAATTGTTTAAAAATACTCATTCTGGCACTTAGAAAGTTGTGTCATTTGAAAATAATATTCCAAATATTATAAAAATGTTTTAAGAAATAAAACCAAAGAATGTCAACGCAAAATAATTGTAGTATTAAGGTGTCGAAGCAAAATAATATTTATCTTAAGGTGTCAAAGCAAAATAATATTTATCTTAAGGTGTCAGTTAATTCATCTTAAATATCACCGTTTCGTACTATTTTACCAAGTTTCCTTTTCGAAAAACATAAATAAGAACATTGATTCTCTGAAAATCATATTAGGCACACCTGTCATCGTGGTGACAAATTTCTATATTTTCACCTTAATCATTTTCGCAATGAAATATTTATCAAGTATATATTACTGTATATATACTTGATAAATATTTCATCGCGAATTCCTTTAGTGTACATATGTAGCAAATTAGATTTTTGATAGTTATAAGTCTACAGTGGAGTAAAAAATAAAGTGTATTTTTTATATGACTGATATCACAAAATTTTACTTTTACTGAAATAAACTTATTCGTTTTCGTTCACATAAGATGTTGTTCTGGGTGTGATGCTTACGATGAGTTATGGCCCACGCACCGACAGCTACATGTTTTTCCGCAGTGCAATAATAAAATTTAAGAATTTCAGTAAGGCATTTATGCATACTAGAGCTCGCCCAGTGGTCGAAATTCGACCATATATCATTATAGATATATAAAATATAGTAATTTTGTCAATTTAAAACTGACAATGTCTAATATGATGTAAAGTGAGATTATAATAAGTGCGGTGAAGTGTTATTGTGCTTCGAATCAACGTTTTCCAAATTTGTTGATTTCCATTAACGTTTTGAACTCTCCATTGAATTAAAATTTCGTGTTTATATTTCTAATTTGTTTAATAATAATAGGGCAGTATGAAAATTTTGGAACAAGTTCAGCTTAGCGAAAATTTAATTTTTCATTTTTTTTTTCATTCAGATAATGCGATTGATATAGGTAGTAGGAGAAGAAAGATTGTTTCAACAGTTTTATACAAGTGCAAATGTTGAACAAGTAAATTTGATTGATCGTGTTATACTTAAAGTGCAATATCGTTATACAGATCGAATGCTTTCTGTTTAAATGCACATGCGGGTTGCGGTTAAACATTTGGTCAAACTGCCATCATACATAAATTAAATGGGACGAACCTTTGTTATATTGTCACTGCTTTCAGTGATATTGCTGCAACATTATTGATTGGTGGTAGAACAGTACATAATGCGTTCAAATTGCCAATTCCAGTATTAGAGAATTCAGTTCCAAATATTATGCCAAATAGTTCTAAAGGACATTATATTAATTCAGTAGATTTAATTTTGATAGATGAAATATCTGTGTCCAATAAATGTATTTAAAATTATAGATTCATTTTATTCAAAAATATATACCATTTGGCGGTAAAACCTCTACTTTGATTGAAAATTGTACAGTTAGATGGAATCATTTTAATTCATTTCATTATATATCATAGCTCTCATTTTTGCGTTAAACTAATCATAGCTCTCATATTTTGCGTTAAACTAACAAGTTTAACGTAAAATATGAGAGCTACACCAAATGAAATAGAATTTGTACAATTTTTGAATAAACTCTGGAATGGTGAATTAAGAAATTATCCTGCGTTAGGTGAAGATATTATAGAATTGCCACCGCAAATTATTGGAAATATTGATAACATGATTCACAACATTTATGGTAATATTCGTGAAATTATATTGAACAGATTCTGAACAAATTCAAATTCCTGAACAAATTCTTAAAACAGTTATTTTATAGCACCAACAAATGATGATTTTGATTTAATTAATGACGATATACTTAATCGCTTATCAGAAATAATTCATATTTAATCATGTTAATCATTCATATTTAAATCATTTTGACTCTGGTCAAAATGATTTAAATATGAATGATTATCCCATTGAATTTTTAAATTCATTGAATGTTAGCCGAATACCATCTCATAAGTTGAAGTTAAAGTCAATTCTATACTTATGCCCATTCGCAACTTAAATACTGCACAAGCTTTAGTTAATTGAACACGAATAAAAGTGAAACGCTTGCATCGTAATACAAATATCACTGTGAAGTATTAACGGGAACTGCTATAAATAAAAGTATTTTGATTCCAACAGTTAATTTAACATCTTCTGGGACGCAATTAAATGAAACTACGTGATGTAGTATTATTTCTACTATCTTTAATTTCTTTACCACGACCTAGGTTTCGTTGTATTACAACATCTTCAGGTGGGGTATTTGTGGGTTGTAATACAACGAAACCTAGGTCGTGGTAAAGAAATTAAAGATAGTAGAAATAATACTACATCACGTAGTTTCATTTAATTGCGAATAATGAATTTCTACAAAATTAACGCCAAATATATTCAATATCTTCTGGGACAATATTTTGTGAGAATAACATATAAAAATCTAAATTGGAATTAATTATTTTTGAAAGAGTCCATTTTTGTATTATTAATAACTTCTTTTAAATAGTTTAAGCTTGATTTTTAATTGAAATATAATTTTTGTTTAATATCAATAAATTAGGGTTTTTAAATTGTGATTTACTGTTTTACTAAATTTATTTTTTATTTAATTATAACGGCACGGAACTATTTTATATTGTAACTATATATAAATATGGTTCCCGATATACAACGAATGAATGTATAAGAGTAGGAAAAAATGTTCGAAACATGCAAATTTATATACGTTTTCCTCAAATTTCCAATAATGATATATGGTCGGATTTCGACCACTGGGCGAGCTCTAGTATGCATAAATGCCTTACTGAAATTCTTAAATTTTATTATTGCACTGCGGAAAAACATGTAGCTGTCGGTGCGTGGGCCATAACTCATCGTAAGCATCACACGCAGAACAACATCTTATGTGAACGAAAACGAATAAGTTTAATTCAGTAAAAGTAAAAATATCAGTCATATAAAAAATACACTTTATTTTTTACTCCACTGTAGACTTATAACTATCAAAAAAAAATCTAATTTGCTACATATGTACACTAAAGAAAATCGCGATGAAATATTTATCAAGTATATATACAGTAATATATACTTGATAAATATTTCATTGCGAAAATGATTAAGGTGAAAATATAGAAATTTGTCACCACGATGACAGGTGTGCCTAATATGATTTTCAGAGAATCAATGTTCTTATTTATGTTTTTCGGAAAGGAAACTTGGTAAAATAGTACGAAACGGTGATATTATTAATGCTCTTGTTAGATAAAGTGGTAGAGTTGTTAATTATGTTTATTTTATCAAATTTACTATTACATTTGAACTAAATTAAATTAGTATCATAATGAATAATGGAACTGGTTATATTTTTTATTATCTGCCTATAAATTATACCAGGTACACAGTAGTTTGTAACTGAGCCACAACTCAGAAGACTGCTTATTAAATACCCTTGGCCCTTTCCCATTCCATTCCAATGAAATGAAGTATTTATTTTGTCAATTCGAAGACTAGCTTGTGTTGCCATGTTCGTATACTTACGTATCTCCTTTATATATATAGAATTATCGGAAATTACCGGAGTCCGTATAAACACACTATATATATGTATATATATGTATATATATATATATATATGTATATGTATATGTATATGTATATGTATATGTATATGTATATGTATATGTGTGTATGTGTGTATGTGTGTATATGTGTATATGTGTATATGTGTATGTGTGTATGTGTGTATGAGTGTGTATGAGTGTGTATGAGTGTGTATGAGTGTGTATGAGTGTGTATGAGTGTGTATGAGTGTGTATGAGTGTGTATGAGTGTGTATGAGTGTGTATGAGTGTGTATGAGTGTGCATGAGTGTGCATGAGTGTGCATGAGTGTGCATGAGTGTGTATGAGTGTGTATGAGTGTGTATGAGTGTGTATGAGTGTGTATGAGTGTGTATGAGTGTGTATGAGTGTGTATGAGTGTGTATGAGTGTGTATGAGTGTGTATGAGTGGGTGTGAGTGTGTGTGAGTGTGTGTGAGTGTGTGTGAGTGTGTGTGAGTGTGTGTGAGTGTGTGTGTGTGTGTGTGTGTGTGTGTGTGTGTGTGTATGTGTGTGTATGTGTGTGTATGTGTGTGTATGTGTGTGTATGTGTGTGTATGTGTGTGTATGTGTGTGTATGTGTGTGTATGTGTGTGTATGTGTGTGTATGTGTGTGTATATGTGCGTATATGTGCGTACATGTGCGTACATGTGCGTACATGTGCGTACATGTGCGTACATGTGCGTACATGTGCGTACATGTGCGTACATGTGCGTACATGTGCGTACATGTGCGTATATGTGTATATATGTGTATATATGTGTATATATGTATGTATATATGTATGTATATATGTATATATATCTATGTATATGGAATGCAAGATTTCAGACCACAGTGCGGCGAAGCGCTGGTTTTGTCTTACATGGAAATACATGTTAACAGCGGAACATAGAGAGCGTGGCGTGTGTACATTGCGCCGTGCGGGACGGGACTTGGGGCAAATGTACATTTTAACATACTTTAAAATCCATTTATTTGAATTGCCACTATTTGAGCTCCACATCTTTAGAAAATTCTATAAAATACAGATGCAAGTTACCAGAAATACTGCAAAAGTTCGATTGCAATCGGCGACATTTCGCCTTAAGGATACACTCTTTGAAACGAGTGAATTTAATGAATGGGAAGTACGAGGTTTAATAAAAAAGTTCTAGGACAGTTTAAATTGCACGCCAGCGGAGGGTGGAAGCGGGTCAGTATCACTGTGGATTTATCCCAAAACCTTCCCACGAACGCCCAACTTTACAGAACATCGTTAGCCTTTTTAGTTGAAGACTTACGTTTGTGTCTTGGTGAAATATTTTTTGAGCGATTTTTAAAAACTAATCAAAAGGAAGGGCAGCTTGTTTGTGTTTAATTAATTCAAATGTTACGAGACGTTTTCTGGAGCGAAATATTAAATCGTTCACGGTGTCATGAGTGATATGGTAGGTTCAAGAAAGATCGGATATCACCTGAAGACAGCCTTTGCTTCCCTTCTTAGGAAATGACCTGAATTGAGGAGGGGAAGGATGGAAGAAAATACCTGAATTGTTGCAAAGTGGGGTGTAGGTGTTGCATCACGACAACGCACCCGGTTATTCGCGATTTTTGCGTATAAACGGCTAGATCCTACCACAGCTACTTCCCCGATCTTGCACACTTTTATTCTGAACAGAGAATTGAAAGAATTTAGAAACAAACAAAACTTTCGTTCAAATTTGGTAACAATATTTATAAACGCACTCGTACCAAGCTTTAAATTTCAATAATATAACAATGCGAAATAAAAAAAAAACTTTTGTTCGAATTTGGTAAATATATTTGTTTATTATTATCCACCAATGAAACTCAGCAAGAGATAAATAATTGGTGCTTTCGTAGCAGTATTACTGCATTTACTTCATAAGTAATGTTTTTAAGGTTCATATGTGTAATCAATATTACCATGAGCTTATGCTATCCCAACAATCTATAAATAACAATAACACAATCTTTTACCATTTTTTATTCAAAACGAAGACAGATATGCGTTGTACGCTTAAAATCACGTACTGCGCTGTAGCAAACCGTCCAATGGGCCTTTTTAAAAAAAGTAAAACTATTCTAACGTATATCCACATCCGCAAGGCACGAACTCTTCAAAACCCACGTTTTCATCAGCATTTGCACATTCAAAAGTGTAAACATTCATATCAAAACACGCGTCGGATGCGGTGTGGCGAATTTGATTGTAAGATAGATGTGGCCGCTATAAACGCTTTCTTTAACGTGATTTTTAATACAAATCGTAGTGTATTAGAATTCATATAAATGATGTGTGTAATATAGTTGCAATACGATTAAAAATAATTTGGTTTTTATTTGGGCGTATAATTACTGTTTATAACAAAACAATTTTTCAATTAAACGTTTTTATAATCCTTTTTCTATATAGTTGCAACACGATTAATAATAATTTGGTTTTGTATTTGGGTGTGTAATTACTGCTTATAACAAAACAATTTTTCGATTCCACGTTTTTATAATCCTTTTGCTTCCTTTTGCTATATAGTTGCAACACGATTAAAAATAATTTGGTTTTTATTTGGGTGTATAATTACTGCTTATAACAAAACAATTTTTCAATTAAACGTTTTTATAATCCTTTTTCTATATAGTTGCAACACAATTAATAATAATTTGGTTTTGTATTTGGGTGTGTAATTACTGCTTATAACAAAACAATTTTTCGATTCCACGTTTTTATAATCCTTTTGCTTCCTTTTGCTATATAGTTGCAACACGATTAAAAATAATTTGGTTTTTATTTGGGTGTATAATTACTGCTTATAACAAAACAATTTTTCAATTAAACGTTTTTATAATCCTTTTTCTATATAGTTGCAACACAATTAATAATAATTTGGTTTTGTATTTGGGTGTGTAATTACTGCTTATAACAAAACAATTTTTCGATTCCACGTTTTTATAATCCTTTTGCTTCCTTTTGCTATATAGTTGCAACACGATTAAAAATAATTTGGTTTTTATTTGGGTGTATAATTACTGCTTATAACAAAACAATTTTTCAATTAAACGTTTTTATAATCCTTTTGCTTCCTTTTGCTATATAGTTGCAACACGATTAAAAATAATTAGATTTTTATTCGGGTGTATAATTACTGCTTATAACAAAACAATTTTTTAATTAAACGTTTTTATAATCTTTTTGCTTCCTTTTGCTATATAGTTGCAACACGATTAAAAATAATTTGGTTTTTATTTGGGTGTATAATTACTGTTTATAACAAAACAATTTTTCAATTAAACGTTTTTATAATCCTTTTGCTTCCTTTTACTATATAGTTGCAACACGATTAAAAATAATTTGATTTTTATTCGGGTGTATAATTACTGTTTATAACAAAACAATTTTTCAATTAAACGTTTTTATAATCCTTTTGCTTCCTTTTGCTGTATAGTTGCAACACGATTAAAAATAATTTGATTTTTATTCGGGTGTATAATTACTGCTTATAACAAAACAATTTTTCAATTAAACGTTTTTATAATCCTTTTGCTTCCTTTTGCTATATAGTTGCAACACGATTAAAAATAATTTGATTTTTATTCGGGTGTATAATTACTGCTTATAACAAAACAATTTTTTAATTAAACGTTTTTATAATCTTTTTGCTTCCTTTTGCTATATAGTTGCAACACGATTAAAAATAATTTGATTTTTATTCGGGTGTATAATTACTGCTTATAACAAAACAATTTTTCAATTAAACGTTTTTATAATCCTTTTGCTTCCTTTTGCTATATAGTTGCAACACGATTAAAAATAATTTGGTTTTTATTTGGATATATAATTACTGTTTATAACAAAACAATTTTTCAATTACACGTTTTTATAATCCATTTGCTATATAGTTCAACACGATTAATAATAATTTGGTTTTTATTTGGGTGTGTAATTACTGCTTATAACAAAACAATTTTTCGATTCCACGTTTTTATAATCCTTTTGCTTCCTTTTAATATATAATTGCAACACGACTAAAAATAATTTTATTTTTATTTGGGTGTATAATTACTGCTTATAACAAAACAATTTTTCAATTAAACGTTTTTATAATCCTTTTGCTTCCTTTTGCTATATAGTTGCAACACGATTAAAAATAATTTGATTTTTATTCGGGTGTATAATTACTGTTTATAACAAAACAATTTTTCAATTAAACATTTTTATAATCCTTTTGCTTCCTTTTGCTATATAGTTGCAACACGATTAAAAATAATTTGGTTTTTATTTGGGTGTATAATTACTGTTTATAACAAAACAATTTTTTAATTAAACGTTTTTATAATCCTTTTGCTATATAGTTGCAACACGTTTAAAAATAATTTGGTTTTTATTTGGGTGTGTAATTACTGCTTATAACAAAACAATTTTTATAATCCTTTTGCTTCCTTTTGCTATATAGTTGCAACACGATTAAAAATAATTTGGTTTTTTTTGGGTGTATAATTACTGCTTATAACAAAACAATTTTTCAATTAAACGTTTTTATAATCCTTTTGCTATATAGTTGCAACACGATTAAAAATAATTTGATTTTTATTTGGGTGTATAATTACTGTGCTTATAACAAAACAATTTTTCAATTAAACGTTTTTATAATCCTTTTGCTTCCTTTTGCTATATAGTTGCAACACGATTAAAAATAATTTGATTTTTATTCGGGTGTATAATTACTGCTTATAACAAAACAATTTTTCAATTAAACGTTTTTTATAATCTTTTACTATCTTTCGCAAGCATACGAGAAAATGAATGAATGAATGAACTAAATATAGACGTCTAAGGTCATTTTGCTGTCTGTTTTTTTAATTTCCATATAGGTCTTCGAAATTCGAGAACTAGATATTCTAGTTCATTCGTCTTAATTAAAAAAAACTTCAACTTCCCTCTCATACCATCCAGGCCTGAACGTGGCAGTTGTAGACTGCTCACCAATCCAGTTACTTGGATACGTGACTGGCTACCACTTTAATCTATAACTAAGCAGTCGGTCAATTTATTTATTTACGCAAATATAACGGAATATAAATATACAATTTAAATAAACAAAAAATAAATAAATTATCTAAATATAAGTAATCTAAGAAAAAACTAATACTCGTATCAATTTTAATAGTCGGTCTGGTCCTTTCGTACTGTACCAAACGAGATGTAATTAGAGAAAAATTCAGTTTAAAAAAAATTGGAAACGCGAAAATTGCGTCACAATATGACCAGCACGTGGCGTTGCACGCCGCATTTAAATACCATTGGGATGAGTTTGACACCAAACTCTGCGATTTTAATCCGACACCGTATTAAGAAATGTAGAACGTGTTACATAATAGTTCTTACAATATTTTATCAGGTATTAAATCAATGTCGCATCAAAAATATTCAACCCCTCAGCCTCATAATAAAAGTGATTTAGTGCAAAGATGAATTTAATAATATTGTTTTTTTACTTTATTTTTGATTATTTTATTCATTACCAGAATCACTAAAGTGCCATATGCAAGTCGTGCATTATACACACGACTTATTCTTGTCGAGAATTTTAAAAACAAATTCATCTTTATCAGATCCTCCGATATTAGTTTCCAAAAATTAACGATTTATTCATTGACTTACAGATCATCGTTAACTTAAAACCACTTCCAATAGAGAGGGTTTTGACTGTCTTTAAATTAAGAAAGTCTCTCATTGCCCAAGGGTGGGTTGGAATATATGCAATCTTTATAACGTCACAAGCAGCCCGTCCCGATTTTACCCGGTAAGAAAAGGACGGTCGCTGAATTTGGTTTTTTACGCCATCTCCGTCTGGCTTTTCATCTGTATGTCACAGCCGTTTTAGTTGCAGGCCGTTAGTGAAAAATCAATATTTGTAAATAATTTAATAGAAATATTATCTGCCCTTAAATATCTAAATATCTATATGCGTAACAGGACATATCGTGCGATTACAGTATGCGATATATTTATGATATGAAAAATCAATATTTGTAAACAATTTAATAGAAATATTATGTGCCCTTAAATTTCTAAATATCTATATGCGTAACAGAACATATCGTGCGATTACAGTATGCGATATATTTATGATATGAAAAATCAATATTTGTAAATAATTAAATAAAAATATTATGTGCCCTTAAATATCTAAATATCTATGCGTAACAGGACATAAAATCAATATGCGTAAATAATTTAATAGAAAAATATATACCCTTAAATGGCTAAAAGTGTCTAAATGGGTAACGGAACATACAGAATTGTACGATACAATTTTGTAACGCTTATAATAAAATATCTTGAATATATTTGGCGTTAATTTTGTAGAAATTCATTATTCACAATTAAATGAAACTACGTATTATTTCTACTTTCTTTAATTTCCTTACCACGATCTAGGTTTCGTTGTATTACAACATCTTCAGGTGGGATATTAGCAAAGATTGAAATCATTGAATCTTTGCTAATATATATATATATATATATAAATAATATAATATGAAAGATTGAATCTTTGCTAATATCCCACTTGAAGATGTTGTAATACAACGAAACCTAGGCCGTGGTAAAGAAATTAACGAAAGTAGAAATAATACGTAGTTTCATTTAATTGTGAATAAAATATCTTTAAAAATGAACTATAGTGTAGCCGTAACATTTTAAAAGTTGAACTCGAAAGCTTGCCCGAGACGCTTCATCTGCTTTGATTTAAATCGTTATTAATTTTACTCAGAAGGTCTAAAAATATATTATAAACATTATGTCCATTACACCTGGACACTATAAACTGTACCGATAGTGAAAGCTTCACGTCAATCGGATGGGTGTCTTATGCGATATTGAAATAACTCGTGTACGTATTGCTACCTATCGGAACCCAGTGATACTAATATCGCAAGCGCGTGCATTCAATAGCGTAATTGCCATCGGAAATTCGGCCGTTGTTTATGAACGGTATTCTATACTCGTTTGCATCCGCGGAGAAGTACTCGGAGCGGTTTAGTCGTCGCCGATGGATCACACTCTCGCTCGGTTTATTTCGAGGCTGAGGCGCCGCGCGAAACTGTGCCGCCGGATTTGAAAGTCTGCGGTCAAAATTAACGATGTGAACGTCTCTAATTGTCGTGGTGCGATAGTGCCGTTGAGAAGCGTTAGAGTAGCGTTGAGAAGAACGGCGCTCGTGCCGTTTTTAAAACGCATGCGGTTTTTAAAACGTCGCGTTCGTCAGCGCGTTTTTAAAACGCTTGCCGTTTTTAAAACATCGCGTTCGTCCACGCGTTTTTAAATCGCTTGCCCTTTTTAAAACGTCGCGGTCGTCCGCGCATTTTTAAATCTCTTGACGTTTTTAAAACGTCGCGATCGTCAGCGCGTTTTTAAAACGCTTAACGTTTTTAAAACGTCGCGATCGTCCGCGCGTTTTTAAAACGCTTGCCGTTTTTAAAACATCGCGTTCGCCCGCGCATTTTTTAATCGCTTTATTTTTTAAAACGCCGCGATCGTCCGCGCGTTTTATAGTTTTGTTTAAGATGCATCGCGTCGTTTGCGTCGCTGTGTTCAAGGCTCGGCTTATATGAACAGAATTCGATACAGGTAACTTTCGGAAGTAATGATAAAATTTTCTTTTGTTTGGTTGGAAAAAAAAACAATGAATGCTTTAGTAACCGAAAACGGAATACATATTTCCAGTAACTAGTTTCCACGCTGGCTCATATTTTAAGGCCAACTTTTTTACAGATGAAGGCAATCAAAGGCTGATGCCAATTTGGGAATGTATACTTTTTAGGCGTATCAATGAGTATGGGAAGTTTGTAGAATAGTTGGAAGAATACATAAAGTTACACTGTTTATGTAGATAATAAATACTAATTATTTATAAGTATATTAAAATATATACAAATTATTCTAATAAATTATAAGTATATCGGCAGTTTAAGAATCGACACAGTAGAAGCTATTTCTACGGCATCTCCATGGGGATCAAAGCAGCAAGAGCTATTTTACAATGTAAATTTAATTTTAATACAAGTTATGAGGAATTTTAGGAGTCGAACCAGACGATTAGGTTTCCAAACCGATACAGTAGAAGGTATTCTACTGGTTCGATAATAATTTTTTGCTTTTTAGTGGAGTGTTTATAAGTCTGTTTTTTAGTTTTTTAAACTATTAATTTATTTTTACGTTCTTTAGTCTTTCATTTTTGTTTTAAGACTGTATTTTTACGTTCTTTAGTCTTTCATTTTTGTTTTAAGACTGTATTTTTTTATTTCATGAAACTATTGTGTTGTTAATTAAATAATTCCGTTATTTTTTTAGTGGTTTTGTGACTTTAGTGGTTTGTGAATTGATTAAATTGTCATCGGTTCTTGATACGTGGGTGAAAATTAATTTAAGAATTCCTTTATTTTTCTTTACTTTTTTTGTGTTTAAGACTAATTTTTGAAGTAAAACTTCTTTACGCTTAACTTGGGGAGTAAGCTGGTGAATGCGTGACGAGAGCGTTACAAAAAGTGTGATCGGGCGAGGCGAACGGAAGTTGAGAGGGAGGTATAAGTTAGTGAAGACAGAAAGAGAGAGAGTTACGTTTCGTATATTACTGTAGGGACAAGAGAGAAAGGTGCGAGCACACATTATCTTTCTTTTTTTCTCTCATAGCCAGTTATGTTTCGTATATCTAAGACACAGTGCAAGCCTATTGTCTGTATCATACTGTAGGAGCAAGAGAGAGCAGTGCGTGTGCACATTTTCTTTCTCTCTTCCTATCATAGCTAGTATATATATATATATAAATATATATATATATATATATATATATAATATATATATATATATATATGTATATATATATATATATATGTATATATATATATATATATATATGCGAGTTTGCTAGCGTTACGCGAACGGTGATTTTTTGATTATTTTGTAATTTCATTTCGTTCTTGAACAATTTTATAAATTATTACATACATTTTGTCAATAAGTCCCCTTTTCTCCAAGGAAAGTTAATATTCGCCAAGCGATTTCTAAATAAATAATACTTATTTACTACGAGTAGAAATCGCACTACGCGGCTTCTGTACATAAATACGACCTATAAACATTTAAGGTTAAAAAGAATACATTTTCAACTGTTTACAAATATTTATATCATTGTTCACCCTTTAAATACATGGGCTGGTATTTCTTTCACCGACGTAAACATCTGGTAACGCTGTTTTTTTCGTGTTATTTATGATATTTGTTTTCACTGTTTGCAAATATTTGTATCATTGTTCACCATATAAATATCTTGTCTGGTATTTATTTCACAGACGTAAAATTATCGCGAATTTCTTACCAACTGTGAGATTTGGGATATTTGCATTACTTCTTTCATGAACATCTAGTAACGCTGTTTTTTCTTGATTTTGATAATATTTTCTTTCAACTGTTTACGTATATTTATATCATTGTTCACCATATGAGTACATTGGCTGTTATTTTTTTCACAGATGTAAAAGTATCGCGAATTCCTCGTCAGCTATGAGATTCGGATCTTTGCATTACACGTCTAATAAACCTCTGGTATCTCTGTTTTTTCGAGATTTTGATGACATTTCCTTTCAACTGTTAACAAATATTTAAATTATTGTTCACCATATAAATATATGGGCTGGTATTTCTTTCGCAGATGCTAAAAGGAACGCGAATTTTTCAACAACTATATGATTTGGGATCTTTGCATTACTTCTCTGAAAACCTCTGGTAACGCAATTTTTTTCGTGATTTTGATGACGTTGTCAACAATAACAAGAATTAAAAAATATGGGTTTAGAATCCTTGTATCTTTTCTTCTTAATTTATACTATATATAATTAAAAAATGTTTTTAAACATCATTCGCCTCCTCTAAATTTTCTACCTAAATACAGTTGTTTCTACAGCTTCATCTCGATGTTAGGCTGTAGAGGATATACTTGATATATTCACACTAAACAAATTTTTTTACAGCTCATACACAAATATACTACAATTATTTCGTTAAAAAAGTCCCTTGTATCATATGCTCAAGATCCACGCGATTAATACGCTGGACAAAATGTATTTCATACTTACAATTTTGTGCCCTCCGCGTGAGCGTAGAGTAGCATCACACGAAAGCGGGTCCCTCGTCTGATGACGGAACGTCACACATTTAATTACGATTTCACGAACAAGTGAAAGGTGAAGAATTATCAATAAATGGAGATAGTGTCGTGTCGTGTGATGTGACTTTAAGCGCTGGGTACTTTTAATACTCCTTACATCCTTTCATTTGTGAAATATTAACTCTTCATCGAGTTCGTGCTGTAACAGCGTGACACGTATCGTTCAATGAATTTCTACGAATGCAATAAAATCGAAATATGAAAGCAGATTTAAGATAGTGTCGTGTCGTGTGATGTGACTTTAAGCGCTGGGTACTTTTAATACTCCTTACATCCTTTCATTTGTGAAATATTAACTCTTCATTGAGTTCGTGCTGTTACAGCGTGACACGTATCGTTCAATGAATTTCTACGAATGCAATAAAATCGAAATATGAAAGCAGATTTAAACGTGCCTGTCGTCTGTCGCGAAAAATAGAAGAAGAAAGATTACCTACTTGACGTTTGATGTTTTGACTATATGTATGGAGTACATTTAATATTCCTTGCTTCTTATCATCCTTTTATGCTTTATTTCAATATTCTTTAATTCATATGATCTCGCTCATGAATTTGTACGTGCAAAATTAAATCGAAATATGAAGACACGTTTTGATGAGCCTGATATCGTCTACAGCCAAATTAGAAATATTTCCTACACGAACTGTTTGAAGTTTTAATTCCTGCTTGACTCTAAACGATACTATAAATGCGTGCTTGTTATCCTTTACGTCCTTTCGTACGCGTTATGTTAATTCTGCATTTTTTCTGACTTTTCTAGTCTACAATGTAATGACGAGATGCATCTGGCGTAATTAATTTTTACGATTGTATCGAAAACAAAATATGAAGGTATTTTTAGATGAATTTACCGTCAGCCGCGAAGATCAAATGAAAGATTTCGTACATGGTGTTTGAAGTTTTGGTTACTGCAAAAAGTTCCATGCATTTCATCCCTGCGCACTATTGTGATTTGAAATCAAAATGAATGCGCTCCTCTTGCCTTTGAGGTAAATCTTTGTTCCGCTTACTATACCAGAGATGACCGGTGCACTTTGATGCAATTGCGTTGCATTTGTTGAGCTAGGGTGCAATGATAAGTTTTGTTTTCGTCAAATCTGCGAGCAATAATTGAGACGCGTTCGATTTGAAAAGTTTCAATGCAGCACTTTAGGTTAATGGAATATCAAGACGAGAGTGCACTCCCGTGTCGAAGCCTTCTGGCGCTCTCTATTTCGCGCTTTTAGCTATATATTGCCTAACGCTATATTAATGCGTTTTAATAATAATTAGTCTACATTAGGGTAGAATTAGCCCTAGTATATACATTAGGGTAGAATTAGCGTAGGGCTATTGACCTTTTTTCAGAGATCCAATATAATGCTATTATTAATGTTATTTGCCCGTCCGTCACAAGGTTTTAATTTTTTTAAACTTGAAGTTACAGATATCAAAATTTGATACTTTGAGTATAAATGGAAATAATACAAATTCTGATTTTAATTCTTCATAATACCAAGTAGCTCAAAACTAAAAAGCAGATATAATAAAAAAAGAACTGTATCTGGGCAATGGATATATATATATATATATATATATATATATATATATATATATATATTTATATATATATATTTATATGCCCGGAAACGCAGCCTTGATTGTATTAATATATATTATAGTGCATTCGTAGTGATTCCTTCTGACGCATTTTAATAGTCTTACAAAAACAAAACGCATTATGAGCGGCATGTTGTACTGAGGGGAAAATAATATAATAATAGAAATATTATTCTGAAAAGAAAACATATATCTACGTTTGTAGTTTCGTACATGTGTTTAAAAAGTAATATATGTGTGTCAATGGCTGTGGAAAACGTAATGTTTATGACATCTCAAAATCTTCGACAAATAATTAAATATTTATTTCAAATTGATATTTGAATAGATATTATAGAGAGAAGATACGTAATACCCATTTTTATGATCAATAGTATACCTTGAGACTTAGTTAATAATATTATTTTAAAACCGTACTTTCGTTCGACTTTTATAAAGTCATCAGTCTATGAAATAAAAATGGCGATTTGTGCTTATGAATTTGGCATGACAGCTTATGTATGCCACGTATATACAACGCTTGCTTTCTCGCCACACTTATCAACGTAACGGCGAACTGACTAGTCATATACCAATATTGCTCTCTAATTTTTTGGCGTTTCGTAAAATTATTTTGTATTATATTAAGTTTATTACACTATGTATTTTATAATGTTAAATTCGTTGAGTTAAATGTGGAATATTTTTAAGTATAAGTGTAATTAAAATAGCGAATGTTGTTTTAAGGACAGTACCTATACAGCTGTCCGAGAATACACATCACTGTAAAATACTACGATTACCACCAATTCACTGTAAAATAAATTTAATAAGCCCGGGAGTAAATGTAAGAAATAGGTTTACAATATCTGAACTGTCAAATCTCATTGTTAATAAACATTCTCTTTTCAAATTGAATGGAGTATAGTTTGAATTATTCAAATTGCCATACTTGTTTTTTTTAGATCGTTCTTAATAATATAATGTAAGAATAAATTCTGTACATGAAAAATATTTTAAGAGTGATTGGTTTAGGGTATAAAATGATAATAGAAGCAAGAAAACCTATTTTTACAATTTTTGTCTGTTGATTTGTTCTTCAATCACGCGAAATCTACTAAACGATCGAACGAACGAACGTAATAATTTACACCCTCGAGCAACATATAGAGTATTTTAATCTAGATATTGCAAATTTAAAAACACCTAACTTCCTTCGTGGTTTATCTACAATTAAGCCTACTCGACATCTAAACTGATCTTCAACATACAATTTCTTATCAGCTAACATTTTTTTATCGTTATCTGACCTAGAGTGCTAATTTTTAACATCTATTCTATAAAGAAGGTGAACGAAATACTCAAAGATACGAATCTATGAATATCGAGGTGACGAAAGAATTCAAAACGATTTTTATCGCATTCTTTTCGCAAGCACCTATCTACTTCATTCATTTCTTTGGGTGTTGCTTTGCAAATGTTAATACCTGGCAGATGATATTCGACTTGACACACTACAAATTTTAGACTTGACACACTACATCGATCATAGCCATTTGCAAAAAATGCTGGATGTTGAAAGCGCCTCCGTCTAATGTGAATGTTGTCGGACACAAGGCCTTTATCTTTTTTTTAAATAAGATTCCTCATTCTTAGATACAGTAGAACTTTTCTTCATGAATTATAAACGAATAAGTCTATATTATCTCGTAGAACAGAGGCGGGGATTTTTCCACAAAATGTTGGTTTTTCTATCTGAAGTTGTTACTAATTGCAAAGGAATGTAAGATGTTACAAATAAACTACTATTATCATCTAACCAGCGGATTTTCCGCGAAAGACTGCTTGTAATCGCTATGACCCGTATTACAATCAAAACCTTATTTTCCATTTAAAGTTGAATTAACTGACTGTACTGGAATACTATTTGAAACAAATTTCTCCGACTTTAAAATCCGCAGAGCTGTGTGATCTAACAAATCTCGCTTTTTGATTCTATCACTATCATATTGCTAGGATGTCACTTTTTCTGAGCTTTTAAAACACTGATACGATGGTAAAAATTTAATTGGAATTTTACTATAAACAAAATTGATTATCAACAAATATTGATATTTCGTAAGCTAGCCACCATACCACTTCATCCGCCCTAATATTTGTTGATGTCGGCGCATCTGAACTGTCGAATAATGCATAAACTACTGAATCGTCAACTTGAAATAATTCTGTTAACCGTCTACGTTTTGATCTTTTTTAAAAGCTAGTACAGGTTGAGCTAAATCACATTCAGATTTACATTGCTCAATAGTTGTTTCTAATTCTATACACTCAGTAGCACCAAACCGGTTACTATATTTTTAAACATTTATGATGTATTACAATTTACAAGTTTAAGTATCTGTCGACACTTTTACACAAATTAGGCACACGTTTATCTAAATGACTAATGTCTATATTCTCTACAGTATCTGTTAAATTTTCTAACATCATTGATAAAATACGTACATGTTTTTCTTTAGTATATTCTTTTACTGAATCCCGTGACTCAAAGAAATAAGTCTTATGAAAGGATTACTTCAGTGAATTACCTGAAAAGAAAAACATACAGGTTAGTTACCATTGTAAAAATAGAATATAATAATAATCTTTAGGTAGATATCCGTTTCTGTTTCATATAAATATATATATATATATATATATATATATATATATATATATATATATATATATATATATAATGTGTGTGTGTGTGTATGTACTACATCTTAAAACACTGTCTTTCTATTTAAAAATAACTTTTCACTACTTATTTTAAACGAAATTATTTATTACTGGATAGATTTTTGTTACGTCAAAAAATAATTATTCTTTTTAAACAACAACATCCTTTTTCTCTCGTTGCCAGTGATAACCTGCAAAAATGTTGTAAAAAAGCAAAAATTATATGATTCGTAGAGGTTCCACTACTTCCCTTCCAAGAAACACAGTTGCGATATAAGGAGAAAAATGAATGTTAACATCACACGAATAATTACAATGCAAAAAGAAAATTAACTCAAAAATTAATATGGATTTATATCAAGTCGTAATGAAGCAATTTGATGATCGCCATTTTTTCCTTGCAACTAAAGTTGGATATATATAAAATACTCATCACGAATTATACAGAATTATAAAACCTGTAAAGTAGAAACTTGACATGTATTGTTTCTCTTCTTTTGGATTCTGAGTCCGCAAAATTTAAATTACCTGAAATTAGCTTAATTATACTTCTAAGTATATTAATAACTTAATATATTATTAATAAGTATATTAATAATTAAGTATATTAATAATTAACTTTACGCTTCATGAATACTCCTAAGTTACTATTGGCTTTTAATGATCTCCTTTCTTGCTCTAAATGCTTTAAAATTTGATTGTGTTATTTGATTTCATTAACTCATTTTCTAACTGAAGATTACTGGTCTCCAATTAGCAATATATTTAAAAGAAGTTGGATATATTGTGGTTATAAGTAATGGTCCACTGCATGGTTTGAAGTCTTCTTGTCCCATTTCCAGGACGAAACTCCCTGAACCTGTGGCTATGTTTTCGAATTTAACTTCGGCTCTGAGTACGATGGAATATCTGAAATGTATCTTTTTATTCGATTAAAGGAGCCACGAATAATTTACAGTCTTTTCTAAGGTACATGAGGTTCCATAACTAAGTATATATATATATATATATATATATATATGTATATATATATATATATATATATATATTCAATTATGTTTAAACTGCCGTTCGCATATATCCTGTATATCCTTATTTATATATTATATGTATGTACGTCATCATGACTTCCACTTTGTTGCTGTCTGTGTTTTAATCGTCAGATGTTTCATTTCGATATCACCTAGTTTACCGCAAACTCAATCGTAATCATACGCGTTGAAAACCGCTGATAATGTGTTGTTGTGGTAATTGGTAAATAATAAATTGGCAGCCTGACGTAATTGAAGGCAAGAACTTCGTGGGAAAATTAGGTAGACGAAAATGGTATACGTATGATATACTGTTTGACTACATCTGACGAAGTATCTAATATTAAGAAAAACAAAATATAAAATGGGCATTATAATTTATCTATTACCAACTCTATTACTACCGCCGTTGCTCGTAGAACGCACTTGATTTCATTTGTATCCCGGCAGTAGAAGAGAGATGTCGTTTCGTATGATTTTGATTTAATTTTGTAAGAAACAACAATTGTTAAACAATTTCAATATAAATCGATGGGATTTTTTTCTTGAATCTAATAGCTTCACTGTATAATGTATTTCTATTCGATAGATATTATAAATGTTAACAAATAATGCTATTTGGGCATTAAGGTTTCCAACTTATTTATACATATTCTGTAGTACTAGTAAGCTATTTTAACGAAATTACACGTTTAATTCAGTTTTGTTTACACCTTACTATCGCAAAGTTTGTAGACAAGAAAAACAAGTATCTCCGGCTGTCGCTTAGAGGAGAGGGCTGCATCTAGTCCTGACAGGATGAGGCAACAGATTAAAGACGTCTTTAATTAAAACAAGCAACTATGGCTCAAGCAAATTATAATCTATATTTGAGATATGCTACGGACGAGTTACCTACAGCTTTGAAGGGGTATGACGTAGATCAGTGCGAAATAAAAAGTGTTATTTAAAAAGTGTTTGGGCCTTAAGATTAAAAAAAAACTGCTAATTAGTAAAAAGTCTCACTAGTAAGAAAACCTTAAGATAATGCAGTCTGGCCTTATTTTAAACAACAAATGGCCAGTGTTTGGTGCCCCGCCTGATGGGATTACCACCACATTATAAAACTACTATATTATAAAACCATTACCACCACATTATAAAACTACTATATTATAAAACCATTACCACCACATTATAAAACTACTATATTATAAAACCATTACCACCACATTATAAAACTACTATATTATAAAACCATTACCACCATATTATAAAACTACTATATTATAAAAGCTAAAGTGTCCGTTTAAGGAAAAAAACGTTAAGCTCGTGTTATGATAGCGGGGAATTAGGCGAACAATATTATGCAAAAATATAAACATAAATGCACATGCCCGGAAGAAAAAGGAGCCATTTTTTATCGCACGCACGGACCTTAAAGACAGTGTTGCGAAAATCTTTTTGATAATGTGTATGGCCCTGAAAGACAGTGTTGTGAAAATATTTTTTATAAATGTGTATTGTTTTAGAAAGGCTATATTTATATAAAAACTGATTGTGATTTTGTGTGAGTAAAATATTACAGAGGCAAGTAAATAAAGACAAAAAAGAATATTATATAAAGTATTGCTCATTTGACCTCTTTTTCTGCATACAAAATTTCTTGATACTAATTTAGCTTTGCTAATTAACGGTTTGACAGTTGAATCTAGCGTATCAACTTGTTTCACAGTTGGATCTAGCGTATCAATTTGTTTCACAGTTGGATCTAGCGTATCAACTTGTTTCACAGTTGGATCTAGCGTATCAACTTGTTTCACAGTTGGATCTAGCGTATCAACTTGTTTCACGGTTTCACGGTTGGATCTAGTGTATCAACTTGTTTCACAGTTGAATCTAGCGTATCAACTTGTTTCACAGTTGGATCTAGCGTATCAATTTGTTTCACAGTTGGATCTAGCGTATCAACTTGTTTCACAGATGGATCTAGCGTATCAACTTGGTTCACAGTTGGATCTAGCGTATCAACTTGTTTCACAGTTGGATCTAGCGTATCAATTTGTTTCACAGTTGGATCTAGCGTATCAACTTGTTTCACAGTTGAATCTAGCGTATCAATTTATTTCACAGTTGGGTCTAGCGCATCAACTTGTTTCACAGTTGGATCTAGCGTATCAACTTTTTTCACAGTTGTATCTAGCGCATCAATTTGTTTCACAGTTGGATCTAGCGTATCAATTTGTTTCACAGTTGGATCTAGCGTATCAACTTGTTTCACAGTTGGATCTAGCGTATCAATTTATTTCACAGTTGGATCTAGCGTATCAACTTTTTTCACAGTTGGATCTAGCGTATCAATATTTTTCACAGTGGGATCTAGCGTATCAACTCGTTTCACAGTTGGATCTAGCATACCAATTTGTTTCACAGTTGGATCTAGCGTATCAATTTGTTTCACAGTTGGATCTAGTGTATCAACTTTTTTCACAGTGGGATCTAGCGTATCAACTTGTTTCACAGTTGGATCTAGCGTATCAACTTGTTTCACAGTTGGATCTAGCGTATCAACTTGTTTCACAGTTGGATCTAGCGTATCAATTTGTTTCACAGTTGGATCTAGCGTATCAACTTGTTTCACAGTTGGATCTAGCGTATCAATTTGTTTCACAGTTGGATCTAGCGTATCAATTTGTTTCACATTTGGATCTAACGTATCAACTTGTTTCACAGTTGGATCTAGCGTATCAACTTTTTTCACAGTGGGATCTAGCGTATCAACTTGTTTCACAGTTGGATCTAGCGTATCAACTTGTTTCACAGTTGGATCTAGCGTATCAACTTTTTCACAGTGGGATCTAGCGTATCAACTTGTTTCACAGTTGGATCTAGCGTATCAATTTGTTTCACAGTTGGATCTAGAGTATCAATTTGTTTCACAGTTGGATCTAGCGTATCAACTTGTTTCACAGTTGGATCTAGCGTATCAACTTGTTTCACAGTTGGATCTAGCGTATCAACTTGTTTCACAGTTGGATCTAGCGTATCAATTTGTTTCACAGTTGGATCTAGCGTATCAACTTGTTTCACAGTTGGATCTAGCGTATCAATTTGTTTCACAGTTGGATCTAGCGTATCAATTTGTTTCACATTTGGATCTAGCGTATCAACTTGTTTCACAGTTGGATCTAGCGTATCAACTTTTTTCACAGTGGGATCTAGCGTATCAACTTGTTTCACAGTTGGATCTAGCGTATCAACTTGTTTCACAGTTGGATCTAGCGTATCAACTTTTTCACAGTGGGATCTAGCGTATCAACTTGTTTCACAGTTGGATCTAGCGTATCAATTTGTTTCACAGTTGGATCTAGAGTATCAATTTGTTTCACAGTTGGATCTAGCGTATCAACTTGTTTCACAGTTGGATCTAGCGTATCAATTTGTTTCACAGTTGGATCTAGCGTATCAACTTGTTTCACAATTGGATCTAGCGTATCAATTTGTTTCACGGTTGGATCTAGCGTATCAATTTATTTCACAGTTGGATCTAGCGTATCAACTTGTTTCACAGTTGAATCTAGCGTATCAACTTGTTAAACTGTTGGATCTATCGTATCAATTTGTTTCACAGTTGGATCTAGCGTATCAACTTGTTTCACAGTTGTATCTAGCGCATCAATTTGTTTCACAGTTGGATCTAGCGTATCAATTTGTTTCACAGTTGGATCTAGCGTATCAACTTGTTTCACAGTTGGGTCTAGCGTAGCAATTTGTTTCACAGTTGGATCTAGCGTATCAACTTGTTTCACAATTGGATCTAGTGTATCAATTTGTTTCACAGTTGGATCTAGCGTATCGACTTGTTTCACAGTTGGATCTAGCGTATCAACTTGTTTCACAGTTGAATCTAGCGTATCAACTTTTTTCACAGTGGGATCTAGCGTATCAACTTGTTTCACAGTTGGATCTAGCGTATCAACTTTTTCACAGTGGGATCTAGCGTATCAACTTGTTTCACAGTTGGATCGAGCGTGTCAATTTGTTTCACAGTTGGATCTACCGTATCAATTTGTTTCACAGTTGAATCTAGCGTATCAACTTGTTTCACAGTGGGATCTAGCGTATCAACTTGTTTCACAGTTGGATCTAGCGTATCAACTTGTTTTACAGTTGGATCTAGCGTATCAACTTGTTTCACAGATGGATCTAGCGTATCAATTTGTTTCACAGTTGGATCTAGCGTATCAATTTGTTTCACAGTGGGATCTAGCGTATCAACTTGTTTCACAGTGGGATCTAGCGTATCAACTTGTTTCACAGTTGGATCTAGCGTGTCGACTTGTTTTAAATTTACAAAAGCTAGCTTTTCTCCTCAATTCGTGAAGCTGTAATTTTTCACTTGAGCGCTCGCGTTAGGATGCTTAATCAACAAAATGCATCCTTGTTATTTCAACGCATGCACGATATTCTTGAAGCCTCTTTCGGCCAAAACAACAGCTTGTTCACATTTTTACGTTTGTGTAATATATCGTAGGCAATATATTTACTTTGTGAAAATTTAATATATGTAATTAGTTTAATAAAAATATTCGTGCTTGACATGTTTTTTTATTTCATTTACTTTTTCTTCTTAAAATATTTTTCTTCGTTAATGGTTGGTTTATGGTATTTTATTTTAATGTCGTACTTGCACTGCCTTATTATATATTGCCTACGATATATTACACATTTTCGTTTTTATAACAAGTATCCAAGTAATTCTACAGGTCTCTCTAAAGTTGTAACATTGTCTCAAAAATCTTCATTTTATTTCGTTTCTGTACCTATTATAGATTCTGTACTACACTGTGATCTATTATAGATTCTGTACTACAGATCTATTTAATTTCGGTATTTGCATTTGTGAGGAACTACCCTTATTAAGTTTTATTCTGCCTCCAAATAATTAAATAATGAAACCTCCTCTGAGTTTATTAGCCGCATATTATTTTTTCAAATCCCTCACCCTTAATCCTTTTCCTTCATTTTCCTACCCTCCATTCTGGTTCAAAGCCTCGCTTGATGCTTCTTAATTAGATTGTTTTTGTCTTTTTTGTATTTTCCCATTGTAAAATCCCTCCTCCTTGTAAAATGTATTTATCATATTTTTCATATACCAGTCCGGTATTTTTCTACATGCATTTCAATTTTAAATGACTGTAATGTGTTGCTCCTGTGGAAATAAGTTCTCCTGATATATGTATGAGTGTGTGTATGTATGTATATATATATATATATATATATATATATATATATATATGTATATATATATACATATATATAATATTTACCGATTTCCATACAGCTTCTCTGAGTTGTAACCATACGATGTTTATTAATTTAATTATTTCATAGTCGTTATTTCTTAAGCGATATCTATATACCTACTATAATATTTATGCAAAAAACCTATTTTGCCCATGTTACAGACGAATAGGTTTACCGTAATAACTTTAAGAAAATTAAAAACTGAACTAAACCCCGGACATTTTGTTCGCAGGCCCGTACACTTAAATCATTAAAGTAAAAGCTTATATTAAAATGAAACAGTACCAATAACATAATCAAGATTATTTTGCCTTGATCATGTCTTATTTATCTTACTAAACACAAACAAAAATTATTTTTATGATTACTTATGAAACAATTATAATATATCATATATTCCCTAAATAATAAAAAAAAATTCATTCCCAATCTACATCCTTAAATTTAAACTCTGAGACTTAATTCAGCAGTTAGGTTCATAGTAAAAAATGGGAAAATTAAATGCTCGTATTATATTAAAATGAAACAATACCAATAATATAATCAAGATTATTTTACCTTGATTATGTCTTATTTATCTTACTGAACACAAACAACAAATATTTTTATGATTACATATGAAACAATTATAATATTTCATATATTCCCTAAATAATAAAAAAATTCATTCACAATCTACATCCTTAAATTTAAACTCTGAGACTTATTTCATTAGGTTGATTTATAGTAAAAAAAATGAGAAAATTAAATGCTCATATTATATTAAAATGACACAATACCAATAATATAATCAAGATTATTTTACTTTGATTATGTCTTATTTATCTTACTGAACACAAACAAAAAATATTTTTATGATTACATATGAAACACTTATAATATTTCATATATTCCCTAAATAATAAAAAAAAATCATTCCCAATCTACATCCTTAAATTTAAACTCTGAGACTTAATTCAGCAGGCAGGTTCATAGTAAAAAATGTGAAAATTAAATGCTCATATTATATTAAAATGACACAATACCAACAATATAATCAAGATTATATTACCTTGATTATGACTTATTTATCTTACTGAACACAAACAAAATATATTTTTATGATTACATATGAAACAATTATAATATTTCATATATTCCCTAAATAATAAAAACAATTCATTCCCAATCTACATCCTTAAATTTAAACTCCGAGACTTAATTCAGCAGGTAGGTTCATAGTAAAAAATGGGAAAATTAAATGCTCATATTATATTAAAATTATACAATACCAATAATATAATCAAGATTATTTTACCTTGATTATGTCTTATTTATCTTACTGATCACAAACAAAAATTATATTTATGATTACATATGAAACAATTATAATATTTCATATATTTCCTTAAAAATTTTAAAAAAATCATTCCCAATCTACATCCTTAAATTTAAACTCTGAGACTTAATTCAGCAGGTAGGTTCATAGTAAAAAATGGGAAAATTAAATGCTCATATTATATTAAAATTATACAATACCAATAATATAATCAAGATTATTTTACCTTGATTTTGTCTTATTTATATTACTGAACACAAACAAAAATTATTTTTATGATTATATATGAAACAATTATAATATTTCATATATTCCCTAAATAATAAAAAAAATTATTCCCAATCTACATCCTTAAATTTAAACACTAAGACTTAATTCAGCAGGTAGGTTCATAGTAAAAAATGTGAAAATTAAATGCTGATATTATATTAAAATTATACAATACCAATAATATAATCAAGATTATTTTACCTTGATTTTGTCTTATTTATATTACTGAACACAAACAAAAATTATTTTTATCATTATATATGAAACAATTCTAATATTTCATATATTCCCTAAATAATAAAAAAAATTATTCCCAATCTACATCCTTAAATTTAAACTCTAAGACTTAATTCAGCAGGTAGATTCATAGTAAAAAAATGTGAAAATTAAATGCTCACATTATATTAAATTTAAACAGTACCAATAATATAATCAAATTTTTTTCACCTTGATCATGTCTTATTTATCTTACTGAACACAAACAAAAATTATTTTTATGATTACATGAAAAACAATAATAATATTTCATATATTCCCTAAATAATAATAAAAAAACATTCCCAATGTACATCCTTAAATTTAAACTCCGAGACTTAATTCAGCAGGTAGGTTCATAGTAAAAAATGTGAAAGTCAAATCAACCGTAAAATAAAATCCAAAATAGCAAGCCAGTATAAATTTTTATTTAGTCTTAACAATTTAAGATACACTTTTTAAATTAACATCTTAATATTAGACAGCTGCTTTCTTTAAAACATTACTACACTATAAAAAATCGACCGAGCGGCTCTTTTAAAACGATACTGTCCCTTGCCTGCAATATTGTAGTTTCAATCTTTTGATATAATAAGCATTCACTTGGAACAGACTTCGCGACTTCCTATTGTAAATCGTAATATTACGAAATCTTATAAGCACGACAACGTGAATTTCATATCATCCCATTCAACAAAAGGATCGGTTTTAGGTGTACCACAGGATTCATACGTGGAGACATTCTTAGTAGTGGAGACTGTTTACGTGCGTAAATCGAATATTTTCCTCCCGATACAAATATTTTTGTTTCAATACAAAATAGTATTGAAAATATGTTTCGATGCTAAAATATACTTCGCAACGAAACATAAGACGAACACACCTTATTCGTTCTCGTATTTACTGGTATCGAAATGTCTCTATCATTCGGTCAGCCTATTATCAGTTTTGCTTTTATTAATTGAGTAGTTTCGAAAATAGAGTACTTCCCATTTCGATGTATGTACTTTTATTTCGATCCTAAATAAGTATCGAAAATATGACACGATCCTAAAAGTACTCGGTATGGAAACAAAAGAATCCAATACTTACTTGCGTTTAATTATGTCGAAACGTTCTTCGATCAGCCATCATCAAATAGTCTAAGCTATCACCCACTTGGACTTTTGCATTGAGCTTCCAAGCACCGCATAAATTAACATCTGTGATCTACGCATGCATTTACATATTAAAGTAGAGTCCTTTAAATGCATATGTTTTTCTAGCGCTTCTTCTTTAACAGCAAGAATGCGATACGCAATTAACCTTAGACTTAGGTGGCTTGATGAAATCCGTCTGCGTTGCCAATTCGCAAATTATATTTGTGTATTATTTATTCTATTTTAAGAATGTTAAGAACATCGATGTTTTGCGTTCATTTAGTGTCAATCATCGATGTTGGTTTGTCAGCATCGTCCAGCCCTACGCGTGACATATCGGCACATCATGACCATCCGTGCGAGTGTGCCCGTTTAAGTGGCAGCTTCGCACATGGCTCGGTAGAGGTGTCCGCTCGGCGTCGCGCGCCCGCTTCTAATCTGTCTGAATAGATTCGATTGAACAGCGTAACGATATTTGATTTGAATGGTAAAATTGGGAACACGATAAATGATACGTCTTTTCATTATTAAAGATAATTCTTTCCATGTATATTTATAACTGCTTGAGGTATTTTATTTTAGGAGTGTTACATGAAACAAGTACTTGACAACAAAGTTGGCCAGCATTTATTCGAATAACAAATAAGAATAAATACGCATCGTCGAAACATTTGTACATTGTCACGGATTAATAATAAATCTATGACCGAATACAAAATGGAGTCTAGAACAAAGTAGTAAATAGAACAAAAATATGTTCTATTTACTATTTAATTTAATTACAGTTTACTCTTTTATTATTCTGAAATTTATTTATAGTACACACAACCTCTTTTTTCAAACATTTTGTCTTAAAAGGTTATTTGATTTCGGAAAATTATTGGAAAATATTTACAGCACGTGAAAAAATCACGTTAAACTGACGCTGAAGAAGTTAATGGAGCATTACATACGTTTAAAAGCTGCTTTGATCTGACAGTAACAATCTAAAACTTTTAAAAGGTGGTCATCTTCAGCGAGAAACTATGAAAGCATTAAATCTCCATTACTTTTACGCACATCAGCACCACTGATTCGAAATGGAAAAAATATTTTTTTTTTCTGTAATAACTTTATTTTTAGCCGTTTCACTGTTTTTTTTTTAAGATTTGTCTCCCTATTGTATTTTATATACAATTTTGGACTTTTATTTACCTTGACGTGTTATATAAGAAACCATTTTTATTTAAATCTAAGATAACACTCTTCGCCACTGCTGCATATTTCCTTTTCCTCAAATCCTCTTTTCACACTTTATCGATTGGACGTTGCAAAGTGGCTGCGGAATTTTAGAGATACTTTTTCCAGTTTCTGCGACTCGCTATGCAACGTCGTGAAGCAGGTTATTAAAAGTTCATAAAATAAACTTTTTCCACTCTGGTATGTG
This sequence comes from Druceiella hillmani, assembly GCA_039881145.1. Classification (NCBI taxonomy): domain Eukaryota; kingdom Metazoa; phylum Arthropoda; class Insecta; order Lepidoptera; family Hepialidae; genus Druceiella; species Druceiella hillmani. Next base: position 7,871,294 of record JAYKKI010000011.1, on the reverse strand, counting down.
TGCAAGACTTCAGCGACAGGACTTTAACCAATTCTCCTATCCTTTATAATATGTTTCGAGTCTCAATCTCTATGTAATTGCACGTTTTTGTTTCTAAAATAATAATTTACTGTAAAAAATATAGTGAAATGTTCCCAATCGATATACACAATTAAATGAAACTACGTGACGTAGTATTATTTCTACTTTCTTTAAGTTCTTTACCACTACCTAGGTTTCGTTGTATTACAACATCTTCAGGTGGGCTGTTAGCAAAGATTGAAGTCGAAATAATAATACTTACATCACGTAGTTTCATTTAATTGTGAATAATGAATTTCTACAAAATTAACGCCAAATATATCCAATAGATATTATCAGAGTATGGTTTGTAGTTATGGAAGTATATTATGACAACACAATACATATATATTTTTTTAACAGTTCTTGAGAATATTTAAAAAAGTATTACTTTGAAAATATTTTTTTAACCTATTTTTCTTATACACCATGGAAACTAGAAACCAGAGTAAAAATTGTCTGTTAGGGGATTCCTCATAAAATATTTTATATTTTTACGATTTGAAAAAAAATGTAAAAAATGTATTGAATATTCGTATATTAGGAGTATTCATTTAATTTTTTTAAATAATTAAGTTTTAAGTTCAAATATAATTATTTAATTTAATAAAAAATTAAATTAATAAAAAAATAATATAATAATAATAATATTTACCTATTAAATGATAATGATGATATGAGAAAATAAATTTTACTTTTTAAAATTAAATTTAGGTTTTACCAACCGTATTTATAAACACTCTCCTAGAAATTAAATAGTATAAGTATTATACTATTTCATTTCTATTAATTATTTGGGTGCTAATTAAAGTTATTCTTGTATTATGCAAAGAACGTATAACTTCTAACGTGTGTACATAAGTACACGCACAATTTTATTTATTTTCAGGTAAGAAAAGCTATAAAATTTGATAAATTGACAAAAGTAACCTCTTCGGACTTAAATCAGTCACAAATGGTATCTATTTACTTATTTCAAACTGTTCATGAAAAACGTCTTTGCGTTTTTTACGTTCGCAAACTTTGTACTGAGTAATACATTTATATAGTAAAACATAATAATTTAATTTGTAAATTGTTTCGTGTAAACCGCCGTAGTACATTAAGTCTATGGTGAAAATGTCTTTGTGTTTTTTTACGATCGCAAACTTTGTATTGAGTAATACATTTATATAGTAAAACATAATAATTTAATTTGTAAATTGTTTCGTGCAAACCGCCGTAGTATATTAAGTCTATGATGAAAATATCTGTTTTTTTACGATCGCATACGTTGTACTGGACAATACATTTATATGGTAAAACATAATAATTTCATTTGTAAATTGTTTCGTGTAAACCGTTGTATACTAAATCTATGGTGTAAACACTTTGTGCTCTTAAATGTTGACATTGTCCATTTATAAGTACCTAAGGGTATATGTAACCCTCATAGTGCGAACCGTACTGGTTTTTAATTTCCATGTTTAATATTTAATCGAGCCGTTATTTAATTATGACCGATAAACTAGTTCATTCGTTCTAATTATTAGTGCAATCTTTATGTAGATAAAAATTGTAGTTTATAAATTTAAATATCTAGAAAATGTTTATTTTACTTTCTGAAATCTATAAGTCTTAGAAAAAAAATTATATAAGTGCACAAATAGAACTTATTGCAAAAATAAATATTTTTGGTATAAGTTTTACATTTATGTTTTATCCTTTGATTTCCTCAAATTTTCATAATCGGCAGTAGTTCGATAGAATTATTTTTTTTTATAAAATTGAAAAAGAAGTCTTAAAGCTTTATATTTATCTAATTTTCCCACGAGGCGTTTTCAACTTTGTATTCGATATTGGATTTGCCTATAAAAAAAATTATAATCTCCATTTTGCGTAAATGTTTGTTGAAAAATAATAAAATTTATTAATACATTTTATTTGTGTGATCTCCGATTGCCACCTCGCAGCGATGCTATCTCTGTTGTCTCTACGTCGTACTCGCTCACCTACCGTAACAACTTAGGAACTTTCATAATTTCAGTGATCTTTTTCATACGTGCTTTTTTGACTCTATTTTTTTCTTCGGTCAGTAGAGTATTTAAAACATTTATGTGTGTAATTAAGTATATATATGCCAAATTTCAGCCATTGTATTGTAATGAAACAGGTTATAATAAATCAAATACTCACCCGTACGTTATTATAGTTGTATAAAATCATGTTAAATACATTGTGGAGTATATTTTCAGGTTTTATGAAAATATGTTTTGATATCGATATTGTATCAAAGTACAAATATGCGCTTAGGAAATTTATCGTATTGCATCTTTTTTTGCAGTCTCTTTTCTTTTGAATCCGAAAGATAAATGTAATTGTAATGTGTGTGTATGTGTATGTATACGTGTATATATATATATATATATATTCACGGATATAGGTTGTAGAAATAAAAAAGTACCTAGTTCTATGTTCGTAATAATAATGATAGCGATGACGGCATACGACACGATTTTAATAAATATACAGTAGAAACTCCGTTATATGGACTTCGGTTTGACGGATCACGATTATACGCATCATCGTCAGTCACACGTCTTTAAGATTTACGAGTGAAAAATGGAGAATACAACCGGCAGCGTGTGAATTACACACAATGGGTCGCCGCCGTATGCTGCCTCTCCTCTCCTGCCCAAACTCCCCACTATCTTCGCACTCGCCCCCTTCGCTCTTTATGAGCAACTATGATGTCACGACGTATGCTTTTTTTTAGTTTTAATAGGAGATGAGAAAATCTTCAAGACACCCAACTTGGATCGAGGGGTAGTATGGAATTATTACCCACTAATAAAACGCCACTTTAATCACGACCAAACTAAAGCAGACTTTTACTTCGTTTTCTTATTATTACCACAATATTAATTATATAATTATTAATTGGAATTATTATGTTATACTTGGAGTATATACCACAGAATAGGCCTCCTTTCTCATTTTAGACCATCAGTTCATGAAGTTTAGTTCTTTTGAGACCACATCGAGGACACATTCGTGATTCTGCAACCGCATGATGTGTTTGGGTTGCGTACCTCAAGAGAAAAAACTGTACCTTTATAAAAATACAGAATAGGCCTCCTTTCTCATTTTAGACTATCAGTTCATGAAGTTTAGTTCTCGTGACACCACATCGAGGACCGCATCCATCTCATAGTTTTCGTGATTCTGCAACCGCATGATGTGTTTGGGCTGCGTACCTCAAGTGGAAAAATTGTACCCTTATCCTGTCCATCACAATCGGTTTTCTCAGAATCTTCCCAACCTGGAAATTGGAAATTTGGCATAATAACAAAACATATTAACTCGAATGTTAGGCAGGCAAGTTAAACACTCGATTTTTTTTTACTTTCACATTTAGTTTGGGGTATCGTTTGGAAGGGCTAATCATAGAGATCCCAAAAATAACGACATGTAACCGAACACTAGTTTCGAGTCGAATTACTAACTAGTGATTTTTGTAAATTACTGTTAACTGTGATTGTTGGGTTTGAGTAGTCGAGCGAGCGTTACATTTCTTTCGCATCGCGCCTACCGGCCGGCCGAGCGAGCAAGGTGACAGATCGACCGAGTAAGCGTCGAAGCGAGAGTAATCCGAACTCGCACGTGCCGTGGTATATGACAAAAACAAAACAGCGTAACAGTATTAGTATACATACGTTTAATTTTTATACGTAAGGCATAGATAATAAAATAGAGTGATCTCTTATAATAGACATAGATAATAAAATAGAGTGATCTCAGGTATAATAAAATAGAAGTAATAGACATAGATAATAAAATAGAGTGATCTCTTATAATAGACATAGATAATAAAATAGAGTGATCTCAGGTATAATAAAATAGAGGTAATAGACATAGATAATAAAATAGAGTGATCTCTTATAATAGACATAGATAATAAAATAGAGTGATCTCTTATAATAGACATAAATAATAAAATAGAGTGATCTCTTATAATAGACATAGATAATAAAATAGAGTAATCTCAGGTATAATAAAATAGAGGTAATAGACATAGATAATAAAATAGAGTGATCTCTTTTTGTAAATAATTCCAACGGCTCGTGATTCCGGGAAGCGGGCGTCATTTTTTGAATTTAAAGTAAAATAATTTTTGGTATTTTAGTTTGTTTTTGTTCGTCATTGTACTTGTGTATAATTTTAAGTACTTTCTTCTAAAAATTAACGTTTATATGTTATATTGGTGTTTTATGTCAATATTATGTAACGTTTGTTTGTTATTATGTAAATATAATTAGTGTGGATTGTATAAGTCTAAATAAATTGTAAATAAAAAAACTTGTAAAAATGTCTCGATTGAATTCTATGTCTCGATTGAATTTTCAAAGATTCGTAAACATTAAAATTAAATTTTTTTATGTTTTTTGTTAATAAAAAATCACTAAACATTTTTTTTGCAAGTAAACTTTTTTTCACTAATTAAAGACGAAATAAAACATTTTGAAATAAAATTTTTTTTTTACTTCGAAAAAAAATTTTTTTAATGTCAAAAAATTAAATTTCTTTGAATAAAATAATTATTCATTAATTTATTAGAAAAGTCGACGAAAAGCGCGTAAAATGTATTATGTAATGTGAATTTCACAGTCAAGTGGGATGGCGAAAAAGCTTTAACAAATCATATCTGTTCTGAAATTCACAAGAAAATGGTAAGAAACTTACAGTCTAATTCGTTAATGACAGCATTTATGTCAAAAATAAACAGGACTGAAGAACAAAACGTTGCGGTTATTGAAATAGAATCAATTTATCATGCAGTTAACCATCATAGTTATCTAAGCACTGAGTCTGGCGTTAAAATCAATGCCTCATTATATTCAGTTTCCGCATCTACCATGTTACATATACATTATTGAACCAAAGAAGAATAAATTGTTTTAAATGTTCTTGCTCCAAACTCAATTGAACAGACTTTGAAATAGCTCAAAATTTCAAACGCATCTCAGAGTGGCATACAATTTTCCATTGCTATTGACCACTCTGATAAGAATTCTCACAAAATGTATCTTATTTTTATAAGATATTGTAATTATGAAAAAGGCACCGAAAATAAATTAATGGATTTTTTTGAAGATTCGGAAGAGACATCAACAAATATTTTTGAAAAAAATAGAAAATTTATTCAGAAGCATGACTTAGACCCAACATTCATATCAGGTTTCTCAGTTGATAAAGCATCAGCTGAGAAACCAGAGCACGTAATTTTGTATACCAAAAAGTTATTAAAAATTTTCCGGATACATAAATAATAAACGCGAATTGCAATTGCCACTTTCTTTATAATGCTGCTAGAAATGCAATGAAAGTATTAACGTATGCCTTAGAAAGCTCAATTTTAAAATTAAGCACGAAACGAACAAAAGAATTTTCTACTGAATACAAAAAAAAGTTTTACTCCATGGACATAAAGCTCTAAATAGATTAATATTGTCTTGGACCGCTGTGTCGTTATACTTTTAGTTTGGCTAAAGCTCTGAATAGATTAATATTATCTTGGACTGCTGTGTCGTTATACTTTTAGTTTGGCTAAAGCACTAAATTGATTAATATTATCTTGGACTGCTGTGTCGTTATACTTTTAGTTTGGCTAAAGCTCTAAATAGATTAATATTATCTTGGACTGCTGTGTCGTTATACTTTTAGTTTGGCTAAAGCTCTGAATAGATTAATATTATCTTGGACTGCTGTGTCGTTATACTTTTAGTTTGGCTAAAGCACTAAATTGATTAATATTATCTTGGACTGCTGTGTCGTTATACTTTTAGTTTGGCTAAAGCTCGAAATAGATTAATATTATCTTGGACTGCTGTGTCGTTATACTTTTAGTTTGGCTAAAGCTCTAAATAGATTAATATTATCTTGGACTGCTGTGTCGTTATACTTTTAGTTTGGCTAAAGCTCTAAATAGATTAATATTATCTTGGACTGCTGTGTCGTTATACTTTTAGTTTGGCTAAAGCTCTAAATAGATTAATATTATCTTGGACTGCTGTGTCGTTATACTTTTAGTTTGGCTAAAGCTCTAAATAGATTAATATTATCTTGGACTGCTGTGTCGTTATACTTTTAGTTTGGCTAAAGCTCTAAATAGATTAATATTGTCTTGGACTGCTGTGTCGTTATAAGAATATATATATATATCTATATATATATATATATATATATATATATATATATATATATATATATATATTAAGAATCGTGGAGAAGATGCGTGTTATAAAATTGTATGGGAATTTGCGAAGAATTGTGCAATACAGGGGATTTGTCTTAAAAAATGACATTGCGGGAAAGTTATTTATATTTTATTCATCATTGGACGAGTATTTTTACTCAAGCGATATTACTACTTGAAAAAGAAACTGTCACATCTTATCATTGTATCCAATAATGAAAGAAATGAAAGAGAAAATTGAAAGCAGATTGAATGATGAATTTTATGGCGCAAAAATTACAAAAAATATGATATTGTTGGAAAATTCAGGGCATCTATTGTTTAAAAACGAAGCTAATATAGTTTATAAAAATACTATCGATTACTTAAGTAACATCTATACTTTTAATAATTTTTTTAATAATAATTCCATTTTAAAAGTGTTCTCAAATTTTGACTTAAAGTATGCAATTACTTACGAAGATGTCACTGAAACGGTCGACTGCTTGAACTTAAAAATATCGACAAAGACCAACTTTATAGTGAAGTTACCAACTTGAAGATAATTCGATTATAAAGACAGATTTTTCACCTTTTTTGTTTTGGGTTGAATTTCTGAAAGTCGCTAATTTTACAGAATAATCAAAAATAGTGGGGAAAATATTTTCTGTTCCTATAAGCGAGTTTTTTCTTTGAAGATAAATTTTTAGACGAACGAACGAAACTGCCTGTCGGTTAAAATGGCGATATCGGAACTCCCAATAAAATTTCATTACAAAATGAACTGGAAAGAAAGAATGAAATCGGAGCCATCAAAAATGCTGAAAAAATCACAAGAAAATTAAAAATATTATTTTAAATACCTAGCAAGTTCCGGCAAGGTATAATAATTTTATTGATATAATCAAGAATATTACGTAGTTCATAGGGTACCAAAAAATACATTTCAATAATTATTAAAACCAGTTGAAATACCTAAGTATAAAGTAGATTAGTAATGCTGTAATAGCTGTGATTATTTAACTAATGTAATGTACATTAGTCAAATAATTACAGGTGATTAAACAAACATTAAAGCTGATTAAATAAACACTGTAAAGTCATTTTATGCAAGCTTTGTTGACCCTGTTTTTAACTTATTTTTGTTTTTACTGATCTCCGGGTTTCGAGTCTGGCAAAGGTGGCAGCCCTAAATCCTCGTAATGCGAGTTCTACTCGTGCTTAAAGCTTTTTTGTTTTATTTGAAGCTCCGCGAGCACGCTGCTATGCGGAACATTCGCAAGAATTTGCTTTAGTTCTAAATATTGTCCGTCAAAACATATTTTAAAATTTTATTTCAAATTTTATTCTTATTTGCTAGATAAGGTTTAAGAATCTCTTAATTAATGAAGACTGTTTTCTTACCGTCGTGCCAGAGTTTATTAAATTCCGGTACTATATCCAGGAAGACTGACGAGCAGTCCTGTTTTCCTGACGCCTTTTCAGCCTTATTTGTGATTCGATGTACTTGAACTGTTATTGAATGGGTGAATCGAAACTGGTTCTTCAAGAGCAGTTGCCTTTCCTCGATAACGCTATTTAGTCGTTTCAACAGTATTTTCTCAAAGGTCTTTAACGTAACAGAAAGTAACGGTATTTGTCGGTCCTGTGAGCGGTTTTCCTGATTTTGGTAGTTTTCCAACTTTTCGGGGCAAATCTTAATTTAAAACAGGCTTTTATAATGTACAATATATCATAACGACGTGTGTTGTTAACGTAGAAAATATTTAGGCATAGAAATACGCAACGTAAACATATTATAATCTAAAATAGGCTGAAATTGGCCGTAAATTAGCTATTGATATAAACTAGGATTTTCGACGATGACTCTTGTTGACAAGAATTGCGAGAAAAGTCTTGACAAAATTACTTTAATTAGGGTAATTAGGGTAATACAAGGACATAGAATTCTGTTTCGTAAGAAAAAAGATAGACTTTAATGACATGATAGAGCGGTATCTAACGTGTTGCTTACCTGTTGAATATAATAATCATGCTTATCAGATTATGTTGGTGGATGAAAGTAGTTAAAATTATTCTAGGCAAATGGAGAGTATGATATAAATGATGGACGATCGCACATGTGTACTTATTTTAAGTCCTGTGAACTGTTTTTAAGTGACTTTAAAGGCAAAAAGAAACCCTAAGTTTACTACAGTTAAGAACTTTGAACTTAAGCTGCGATTATGAGAATAAAGATTATTTTATAATCAAATTTTGATTACAAAATAAGTACTTTAATAAGCAAAGTACTTACAAGCAATATATAATAGGTTTAGCTTGTGGTTAACATAAATGAATGTAAGTTATTAATAATGACAACAATGTATTTTTGACTTAAGTTTCATTTTAAATGGTAATACTTGTTTTTATTTTTGATTAAAAACGACAATGTATTTTTGACTTATATTTCATTTTAAATGGCAGGAATTGTTTTTATTTTTTATTAATAACGACAACAATGTATTTTTGACTTATGTTTCATTTTAAATGATAAAACTTGTTTTTATTTTTGATTAATAACGACAACAATGTATTTTTGACTTATGTTTCATTTTAAATGGTAATACTTGTTTTTATTTTCGATTAATAACGACAACAATGTATTTTTGACTTATGTTTCATTTTAAATGGTAATACTAAATAATATTTTTGATTTATTTTAAATAAAAACGTATTTATACGCCATTCTGTTCCTGCTACTTGTTTTTTCTTTCTGTGAATTCAATTATTCGGATTTTCAAATTATCGAAAGGTTACCAATTTTCAGGGAATGAAACTTACATTTTTTACTTAATTTTTTTTTAATAATCGGTCTAACGTAAATGCAAAATATCAGGAATCAATCATATTAAAAAGATGTTAAGAAAGACATTAAAAAACTGGGGTTATGTGGTTAATTTTCCATTTAGTGACTCCACGAGATTGAAACCATGACTTTAATTTCCTAGCTCCGGGGGTAATTTTCCAAGGCTTAGCTTTTCGGCTTTTTGTGATTATACAGCTATATTCCTTTGTAGAAGGTGTAATAATTGGTAGTTTTTTTCTTCTGTATACTTGTTAATTGTATGTCATATAAACTGTTGAAACAACCTAAAAACACTTTGTAGTCAAATTATTTTTATTTGTAATTTTTTTCTTAAATGGATTTTGACTTATTAGTTCAGATATTGTCCCAACAATCATCCAGACATCACCATGTACCTCTTTTGGCCTTGCTTAAATTACAAGAGCGATTTAATTTTTTTTTCACTTAAAATTATTTTTTCAATGTTTCATTGTTCTGTAGCATAGGAAAACGAATTTTTATATCTTCAAACGATTTTTCTATATTTCATATTTTTCATCGGAATCAGTAACTGTCATTGCAACGTTATAATGTAAAAAAATATTTGTTAATTCTTTATAAGAAAGTGCAACAATTTTATCATATAATAATTTCACAAATTATTTTAAATGCTAATATATTAACTGACATATTTGTATGATTTTACACATTTTATATACTAATATCTTCCACCCCCCCTATTTTCTTCTCATTTTTTGGTAATACACGCGAAAAAAATTCAAACTCAAAACTATTGTTATAATGAATTTTTATATTTTCCGCCACTCTGCTGCTTTCAGAAAGTCCACTTTCCTCTTACCCGAACTTTCTCAATAAAACTACTCATGTGCATGACTCGCTAATCTTATTGGCTTACCAATATCGTTCTATATTGCATCGATTATCGGCAGATGCACCAGCATGCATTCTTCACTGCGTCTTCACATTGCGTGAGGCTTGTAACTTGAAAGTTATTGCCGTGTCCGTTTATTAAATGCGACGTTGCTGGAGTATTCGATATTAGGAATATTCTAGCCTTCAATGAAATCGCGGCGGATTCCTTTTGAAGTTCTTAAAAGTCGGTCCAGATTAAATTTATCTCATCAGATTGTCACCCTAATCGCCCTTGTAATTAGCCGCTTTCCTTTTGTTTTGTGTGTAAATAAGTATTGGATAAAAATGTAAATATGTAAATATGTAATGTCGAAATATATATTATGAGCGTTTTATATTTTGTCGTATAATTATTTTTAAATGTTTAATTTTGGTTTCTTTTTTGTTCCAGTTCGTCGACGCGCACGGGGCAAAAAATCCGTAAGTTTTTTAATTTTATTTTTAAATTGACGTGGTATATTTTTTGTAAATTTTGCGAAATTAAAATAGAAGTGATTGTTATTTCATACCAAGCATCTGTAAGTTGAAAATTTTCATAAAATGTTCATAATTTTCAGTTTAAAAGATCAGTGTCTAGTAACAAATATAGAATTCTGGTTCTCTAGGAATTAATTGTGTGTGTATGTGAATGTATAGTTTGATTTTTTATAGTGTGATACCCGAGTAAGCAACCCGAATACGGATAGATGCATAAGGGCAGATGATGTTATTGGTCGTCTTTTCCACGTAATTTTGTTCAGTATTGTGTATACTTATTATAAGCTAGTTTTCTTCTTTAAATTGTTTAAAATTTGAATTTGTTTATTCGAATATTTAATTCGTAATTTAATAATTTTTGTGGGCTTAGTATTAGGCTGTATAAATTTGGTTGTTACGTAATTTATTGTCTATACATATAATAAAAGTTTAGAATTGATGTGTATGTGCATTGGAAATATTAACAAAAGTAATAGAACACAACGATATTGTTTTTAGAATGTTTGCCCGTGAGCTTGTTTATTCGGTGAAGTTTTTACTTATGGATTCTATTATGTATTGGGTAACATATAGGCTATATTTTATTGCAGTCGGCAAATTAAAAATAAGATGTGACAGTTTGGCGTTTTAATAAAAAATGTACTTACTTTTATAATCATCATATGAAATGGCGTTACGAAATTACAGTTAACAAAATAATATTTACTAAAGGTCCACATGCGAACGAAGTACGGGTACAGGTAGTTAAATAAATCAATTGACTAATTACATACTTTAAGACAGTTGTAATCAAAATATACTTCGTTCAATGTAAATGAATGATTAGTTGGCTGGTTTTTCAAGCAATTCAAATTGAATTCTATAGATGACTGTTGTTTCTACATGATGATAAAAAATTACTTGGCGGCACTTGTGATACAAGGAAATAACGCAAGTAAAAACTTCTGAAATTGTAATATAACACTTGCCACGAATATAGTTTGGAGGACTTTAGGTACGCACAATGTATCGAAAAGATGTAGATATATTCTGAATAAATTGTAGTTACGGGCTTGGCTTCTGATCTTCTAGAAGGTTTCTATAACACCTTATTTGTACTTGGAGGATATGCTATTGAAGCGAGCTCTAACCCTAGGACGGCTGTAGATCGTCCAAAATAGATTGTGCAAATCGCGATGACGCGATTACATTTTTTTTTGTAATTCGAACTGTCAATTAGTACATACGAACAAACTCGAAATGTGAATTAAGATTTCTTCGGATAAATTATAAATGTGAATTATAATATCTTATAGCAAATTCGAAATGTGAATTAGAATTTCTTCTAGCAAATTCGAAATGTGAATTATAATATCTTCTAGCAAATTCGAAATGTGAATTAGAATTTCTTCTAGCAAATTCGAAATGTGGATTAGAATTTCTTCTAGCAAATTCGAAATGTGAATTATAATATCTTCTAGCAAATTCGAAATGTGAATTAGAATTTCTTCGAACAAACTCAATGTGTAAATTAGAATTATTTTTGCATAATTCTCGAAATATGGATTTGGAGTACTTTAAAGTTTTCGTTTTTTTATTGTTTCTTTTTACGAAACCAGACTTTTTAATTCCTACCTGTCACAAGTCTTCGTCTGAAATAGTTAAAACAGAAGATTTAAAATTGTCGTTTCTTTATATTTATTTTTCATAAGTTTAATTCTTTTCACTTTTTATTGTTGGAACACTTTTATATATGTGCACAATTCTATACCTTTACACTTCATAATCTGTACACATTATAAAGGGGTAAAATAAAATATTCTGAAATGTAAAGGCCAAAGTGTATTTGTCTTTCTTTGAAGTCGCAGAGGTGCAACGGATTGACCTGATTTTATTGGAATGGGAGACCTTTAGTAAATATTATTTTGTTAACTGTAATTTCGATACACGTAACGCCATTTCATATAATGATTATAAAAAATCTTGAAAAACCAGCCAACTAATCATTCATTTACATTGAACGAAGTATATTTTGATTACAACTGTCTTAAAGTATGTAATTAGTCAATCGATTTATTTAACTACCTGTACCCGTACTTCGTTCGCATGTGGACCTTTAGTAAATATTATTTTGTTAACTGTAATTTCTTATTATAAAAGTAAACTTTTTTTAAGTAAGTACATTTTTTATTAAAACGCCAAACTGTCACATCTTTTTAATTTGCCGACTGCAATAAAACATAGTCTATATGTTACCCAAGACTTAATGGTATCCATAAGTAAAAATTTCACCGAATAAACAAGCTCACGGACAAACATTCTAAAAACAATATTGTTGTGTTCTATTACTTTTGTTAACATATCGAATGCGCAGGCACATCAATTTTAAAGTTTTATTATATGTATAGACAATAAATTACGTAACAACCAAATTTATACAGCCTAATACTAAGCCCACAAATAGAAATAGTTAACGGAAATAGTCGTGACATAGGCTACATTTTATCTCGGGAAACTCCATTCCTTCGGGAAAATTCTTGGACACTGAAAAAATATGCAAATGGAATAAGGAAACAACGTCGTAACGGAGCATTGGATCTACGTAACTTTTTTTAAACACATTATAAAGGAACAACAGAATCACTCGCTTTTAATACTTAATTTGGAGGAAACTTTTTTGTTTTCATTGTCATTTATATTACAAAGTCACGAAAATAAATTTAATTTCCCTTAATCATTCTAGATGGCGCTATATGATTTAATTTCCCCCTACAAGCTTGTGACTAAAACCAATATAGGAAGCTAGTTCCGAAGTCGCTAGAAAAATCTAGTAATAAGGTATAATATCAATATGAAAACGAAAATATTAACATCGGCTTCCGTTAAATTTTGCAAAGACCGTCTACAAATTTATGCAAGTCGGTCTTAGTTTTTTAAAGGCTGAAATATATGCAGAATTTTTAAAAATAAATACATTTTTTCATAAAATGTTAGCAGGATGTCTCAAGACTATGATAACGAAGTTTTAAAGAGAAATTCAAAGTACTTCGGATATTAGTCTTTGAATTAAATGAAACTACGTGATGTAGTATTATTTCTACTATCTTTAATTTCTTTACCACGACCTAGGTTTCCGTTGTATAACAACATCTTCAGGTGGGATATTAGCAAAGATGAGATGAGAGATTAGAATCTTTGCTAATATCCCACCTGAAGATGTTGTAATACAACGAAACCTAGGTCGTGGTAAAGAGATTAAAGATAGTAGAAATAATACTACATCACGTAGTTTCATTTAATTGTGAATAATGAATTTCTACAAAATTAACGCCAAATATATTCAAAAGTCTTTGAACCTAACTCATGTTTGCTTAGTATCTGAATGAGCCGCAGATATAATAGAGCAGCTAGTACAGGGATACATACTCTTTATATCCTCTGTTTTGAAATCCTTCTATTGTTATATGTTACCTTATCTAGCAGATGTTTTGAAAGAAGTGTTTATAAAGTATTTCTAAGAAACACGGCTATTATATATCGTTAAGCTGTCTACACTAGAGATGGTTAGAGCCTGCCCGTAACCAGTTTTGCATCAAAATTCGCTCTGTTCAGAACGATTTAGAACACTTAATATAAAATTATACCTGAAAAGAAGTAAAATTGTTTCGTCTTGAACAATGAAATCCCGTAAAAAAGACTTCATGGAAATCAAAATAAAAAAGGGGAAGCCACAAAGACAGAGTGAAGCGCAAGAAAACTCTCCAGGGTCAGCAGTGAGAATATTCGTTACAATATGTTGGACGGTTGTCAATTTATAGAATATTTTTGGTATTTTTAGTGTTTTTACTGAGAATTTCTTTAGTCTTTTTGATGATCTTATTAGCTGTCGACTATTATTACTTGCAAACAAACCGAAGATTAAAGAAGATGAAAATCGACGCCCCGTTTTTAACCTCGTTCTACTATTACGCTGCCTTGGTCGCAAAGAGATCTATTTAAGGTTTGTTTAGTGAAGGATATGCTTCTATTTTACGAACAATGAATATTTCAAATGTCGTTATTGGGAAACAATTTAAAACGTACACTGACAAAGTGGACGAGAAGCAGCGGGTAGGGGATAAAAGAGAAAGGGGGCAGCTCATTAGCACCAACAAAAAGCTCGGGAAACAAGTTGAAAGCACTTTTTAGACGAAAATCAGCTTAATGCATAAGCTTAATACGATTATGGGGATTTCTAGACCAGGATTATAGATAAGTAGGTATAAACGAAAATTCATAATTTCGACGACTTCGTCGACATTATGGATTATCTTTTATCATTTCCTTTGAAGTTTTGCACACATTTTAATAACAGTTTTACTTTGTCCTTGATCCTGTAGGTTTTAAAAAGGTTTTGAAAAGAAGCGTGCCATTTTCCGATTTTCTTTAGCCTTTTTTCTTCACGCACGCCATACGAATGTCAATAATGATAAAGACAGTGTCACTGCTTTATCATTATTGACATTTTGCAGATTAATACAGCAGAAGTTGGACTTTAAAACTCGCACCACGACTTTGCCGGAAGACCTCTCCGCTACGACTAATTAATTATTTAGTATAAAAAAACAAATTTAATAGTTTAATGTAACTAATAAATAAAAATAGAGGTATTAATAAATGTATTTTAAGTTAATAATACTTTAAGTTTTAAAAATGTAAAGCAGGTCTTTTTTTTAAATCTTAAAAATTGACTCAAATTTTTCCTTCTCCTGAAAGTTTCAAAGGTGGTGATTGATATTGATCTAAGTAAACCTAGTGCACATTGTGCTTTATTCTTCAAACATTTGCTGGATAGTCATTCTGGTAGCTATCGTTTTGTACTATTAGGCTTGCAATTCTATAGTGTAATAATAAAAACCACATATCCAACACAGCATTCAGAATTTATAATGATTCAGTAAGACTTCATAAAACATCGTTTCATTTCAATAGGGAGTATAAAAGTCCCCCTAGAACACTTCTCTCTAGATACTCCTCAAGAACCTCTTTTTTTTTAAAAACCAACAGTCAATACTAAGATTCGCTTAAATTTGCTGAAACCCTGCTTGACGAAAGAAGACCCTCAGATTGTGGAACAAAAGAGCCTGAAAACGACTACAGAACCCTTCAAGGTTTCCATCTAACTTCACAAGTGAAATGATCGCTATTAAGCAATTCTCTTCATTTTATTTGTCTAATCTTACCATAGATTGACTTGTTATCTTCTCTAATTTAAAGTTTGCATTAAAAGCAATAAAAATGGTGAAACGTAAATGACAAGACATGACAACATAAATGGCATACTACATCAACTCCATAATATAGAAAAGTCCTGTACCCTTAAAGAAAACCTGCAAATGTGTATATAAAGTCAAGTGAATATGTAGACTCACTGGGCAAAGAAGCACAGAACTTGAGCCAGATTTCTCCTACCATCACACTATCAGATTAGACAAATGCAGACTTTCAAGTAGCCTGTGAAGAACATACTAATTACAGATTTCGATTGTCCTATCAAAACAACACCTTTATTTGCAAGACTTAGAATAAGACACTTCAAAGGCATAAGTGGCAGAAATTGTCCAAATTTGCAACTAACTCTAATACACATTCTTGACCATCCAGCCATTTTAGTATCCATTTCTAAATTCGGTATGTTACCACAAAAATCTCTCTACAGCTCACAAGCACCCGACCTGACAGCTTCTTCTAAACAGGCCTTTGAGACTGCAATACCGCACTATCTACAGATATAATAACAATAACGACTACTTAGTCTGAAGAGCGCAAACAAATTGAAGATTTTTCAAACTTTTAAAATTAAAAATTGCAGCTAGCCCATTTGGCTGTGAGTTTATACAATACCACAATATCCACAGATACGGTCACAACTGTTACTCAGAGTCGATTAAATAAACTGAAAATTTTTGAAATTGATAATCACAACCAATTTGTTACATCGGGAGTAAATTTTTTCTTTTAATTTTTTAATGCTTTCAATTTTAGAGCTGACTTTCAAATCCTTATAATCAGAAATAGTTTTATGTATAAACCTTTATCACAATTTTCAACCATAAATTAACAAGCAATTTGAAATCTGCATTTTCTTCATGAAATAATGAACAAGACATGTAGATACAAATTCTTCAGTAGATTTAACTTGATTACCGATGTTGTATTACTACCATATCGTTTTGCTATTGTATAATTATCGTTTTGTCACTCTCAGCTTTGAATGATCAATTAGAATCTCGCGCATAATTTTGGTGAATCTATTATTAATTTAATATTAAATGATAGGTAAATAATGTAATTTTTTACATTATTTATTTATTATTAACTTTTATGTATAGTACATATGGCGGACTTATTGCTACATGAGCAATCTCTTCTAGTCAACCATAACAATTTGTATTGAAATTTAGTTGGTAGACTGTAAGAGATTTTGCAATGAAAATTATTTATAGTAGGTAGATTAGAGAGAAAAAAATACATAAGTATTAGTAATACAAACTGTAAGAGATTTTACAATGAAAATTCTTAATAGCACATTAGACAAAAAAAATACAAAAGTAAATTAAAAAAGAAAACAAAATATTGACATGATTTCGAATGGGAAAGACAGGAAAGGGCGAGGACACAAAGGAAAAGGTTTCAGGAGATGCAGGACTTTTTTACTCGATCTTTGAAAATATTTATACATGTGATTTTCCTGATGTTGGGATCCAGGTGATTCCAAATTTTTGCTGCTTGGACAGTAAAAGATTTTTCGTAAGTGGTAGAGGTATGTTTAGGAATAAGTAGGGTGTGTGAACTTTCAGATCGCAGCCCAAGGCCGTGAGCAGACAAATCTACATTACAGGTTAATCTGCAATTTCCTAGTATTGTATATGTTACGGCTAATAATTATAAACAAATAATTAGAAATATTCAAAATACTGAAAGAAACGGACATAATTTTTAAATTTATTAAAATTGTGTTTTGCCAAAATCTTAAACCTGAAGAGAGCTGTGTTTACTGTGTAAACCCAGAGCTTCTCTAGAGAGTTAAGATTATCCTCGTGATCAACGTTAACGGCAACATGTCATACTTCTTTTGGCAACCTTTTAAAAAGTGCATTAGTCTGTTATGCTTGGTCTAATTAATTACTTTCAAGCTACCCATTAAATACGAATACATAAATTTAGATAATGGTTTTGACACAGTTGTGCTGTTTTACATACAGGAGCGGACCAGCGGGTTTGGGCGCTGCAATGGAAGAAGCTCATCTTGCTATTCACTACTTCTTCAACAACCAATATAAAGAAGCCCAGGCTTTAATGGAGACCTAGTAAGTGCCTACCTGACTCTATCTTTATGTCTTCTATATTAAGAGTATTGAATTAATCTAACACAACTCATTGGTACCCTCTTTTTGTAAGGGACATCATTTAAGGTGATCTGCCTGGGACAAGTACACATAATTTTTTTTAAGTTCGTCCCATGTCGAAATGCATTACTTACAGTGATATGTAGATGCATTCATCATTTTGTCTTTTTAAGAGTCACAAACTCCTACATTCCTCTTAGGTCTTCTATCTGATTGTAACATACTTGCGAAATTTTTGTACCCTGTCCAAATTTGATACTGACAAGGATACAAAGTTACATTTTGTCATGTTATCTTTTTGGAGTTACGTACTCAAATATTCCTGTTAACCCTTTTCCCTGTTTGTCTGTCACATGGCTGAGCTTTTTCAATGGATGTGGATTGAAAGTTTTTTATACAGCCTTGCCTTTAATAAGTCTTGACTGGATAACAAACCCTTTTGCGTCAACTAGGGGATGCAAAAGTGTAATAGGGAACATAATTTCATTAAAATATGAATTACAAATATCTGCATGACGACAAAATACGATATTACAAATGTCTACAAATGGAGACTTCTTCTAATAAATGCAATTGAAAACATTATTATTTCTTGTATTGGGATTAAAATTGCAAAACATATTTTTAACGGTTACATTGTCAGGGGAAATTACATTTTGTTCTAAAATATTTCTGCACATTTATTGTTTCATTACACCACCATGCTTCAATTTTGGCACTGTAACCATAGTGCAATACTTTGTCTTAAACACTGCATCAAAAGTAAACCCACCGTTTTGCGACAAATACTTCAAAGTTTGAATTGTCAGTCGAAAAAACTTTTTAAAATTCATTTTTTGACTAATCACATTCAATCATATCTCCTTATTTCTGGTCTAAATAATGGTTTTTGAACAGCAACTAAGTTACTCCATCCACTGAGTTTTAATATAGTAAGAAAAACAGCGATTCAGTTACAAAAGTTATAGATATCTTTAATTGCGTTAATACAACATGCCCAAGTTAGTTTTCTTTGTACACTGTGTCTGTGGCTGAAGATATTAAGAAGTTCGTGAATGTCTATCATTTAATGCAAGTTTACTCTCAAGACACAACAAAATTTAAGTGAAACGAGTTAATGAATCCGCATTGTTTGAAACAAATGTTTTGTGTCATATTCTGTAAAAATAAAAAATTCTTTTCCTATATATATAGTTCGCACATATAATTGTATTTAGTGATATTTTTAATTATGCCCCTATAAAGTATATGAGAATATTTTAAGTGTGCTCTTATCACATTGAATTTAACATGTCAGTATTGCTTTTCACTGTGCAAATATCATTGGCCAATATTCTCGCTATATTGGGGTTTGAAATCAACCACAGTGTTTTGTTCAAATTGTGACCGTGGGGCAATATTGATTAAGCAAAGGTATTTGCTGTCATTAATGTGTCTAGAAAGGGAAATTAATTGACTTTATTCTACTTTAAATTATAAAATTATTCACTGTTTTACTGAATTTTTTAATTATGCTCTTATAAAATACGTCAGTGTTCTTCGTGCGTGGCATTTATCACTTGATAAGTCATTATTGCTTTCCACTGTGCATGTAATAAGCTGATATTCTGTCTGTATTGGGACGTGACATAGATTGCAGTGTTTTGTTTAATGATACGAAAGTCTTACCTCTAGTAGTTACAAAACATGCAAGAACTGGACCTACAACGTAAAACTATCAACATCTATAGATAATTAAAATGTTAATATGATTTAAATTATTTAGTGATATTGATGGAAAAGTTAACTGGTTGTGAAAATTACTCTACATCAAAACTTATCTCCGACAAAACGAATTGTGGGATTATTTAGAGGTTTGATGCCGTAGATTCAAAACAAGATTTAAAGACCAGATTGAGCATAATACTATTAACAGATCCTACCTATATTTATAGGATCTGCCAACGTTGACAACAATCAAGTTGTAATCAAGTGAATTGCAATTGCAAGTTTATTCAACAATATGTACTGGCTAAATACATATAACGATTAAATATAGAGAAACACGTCCGAACAGAATGGAGATGTGGATCGCATGAACAAACACTGGTCAAAACAGAAAAATGCCTGCTGTTCTATTCCAACCTACAGATATATCTGTATTAGACATAGAGCTGCGTATCTCACTAACAGAGCCCCAACATGGACACAAAAGTACAGAATAACTGAATACAAAATTCAAAAATAAGTTTGGTCAAGAAAACTACCAGATATTAACCATTGGAAGTTTTGCCCTGTGAGGCAGTGATTCATCTATCGAAAGAACAGCTAAGGAAATGGGTTCCTAGAGCATGAAAAGCATTTTTCATTGGATAATATGAAAACACCAAAGAGAAAGATTTATAATAACCAATTCAAAGAACAATAGTAAAAAGCAGAAAAGTAAGCTCCAGTAATACGTCAGAGCAAAGGGACAAAAAATCCACAAAATGTTCTGTGTTTTTTAGACAGAGATATTTAGAATATCCCAGAAATTAATTATATTTCAACAATATATTTTCAATTTTCTAGTATAGTGTCAAATCTTTTCAACGCCCATAAGAGTGGACCAATGAAATGTTGGTGATAGAGGTGTTATTACACATACGAAAAAACAAATTTTGTTATCCTAGGCCTAATAGTTTTAAATTTAGACTTTTTTGTATAAATGAATTTGTATAAATGTATGAATTTGTATAAATTTGTATAAATGATAAATCAACAGTAATATGGACAGAAAAGTCAATAGTTAACATATCTTTGGCATTGGGATATTCAGACAGTTTTCGGGGTTTCATATCTCGAAAGATAAAAATAGACCCATTGTGATAAGCGTGTCTGTGACATCAAGCAAATATTTGTTTATTTATATACAGTTACAGAAAAATTACAGTTATGCACCTATACCTCAATAAAGATAACAAGACAATTAACAAATTCAAAGGCTCTACAATACCTACTGATTATGCACTTCAAGACGTTTATTCTCATTTATCACAAAGGTATCTCCTTCTGGTGCTACCACAATCAGGTTATTGAACAATTTTATGGGATGGGAATGTGAGGAAATCTGATATGATTTGATTCTAGGTAGATGCCGGTATTGCAAAATGCAGGAAGTTATCAAGGAAGGTAACACAAGAAGTTATAAAATACAAAAGAAGTCTTTTCAGCAAAGTCGGAATCCTCTGAACAATGGATAAATAACTTTTGTCAATTAAATTTTATACCTTAAAGTGGTGTAACCCAGCAGAAAAACTATAGGAAATAGAAAAAGGAAATAATCATGCCCGTCTCAAAAACAAAAAAACGAAGGGATATGTATTGAACATATTCCGTAATTGGGTGTATTTAGTTTTGTATGGAATCCAAATAACTGAAATGGCTTCTAAATTATTTTGTACTAAAGAAATATATAATAAATTAATTTGAAAAAACACCTCGGAAGTCCCACACATTACAAAATACAAACCCGTTTGACCGTCCATCTGTTATAAGAATGAAAAAAGTCAAATGACAATGCAGAGATAAATAAAAGGAATATTAAACGCAAGATGCAAACATGTGTGATGAAGAAGACATGGAAGATAATACAAAGCAGAAGCATAACATTAATCAAATATGAAATGAGAATGTCAAATAAGAAATAAAAAGAGCTCAAATGGTCAACTAATAAAAGAAAGGAAAGGTAAAAAAATTGTGCTTTTGCTCTAAGTGTTTATAGCACCAAGTCATAAGTTATCAAAACACTATCATAAGTTGTACCTCAGAGGTAACCAAACTTTTTTGCTCCATAAAATTTCCCCAAAACATATTAACATTAAATCTGTTTGTCCCACTTAACACGATTCTGCTCATTATGATAAGGTTTTGTAGACTAAATAATTGTAAGAAAAGAAAAAAACATATATGATTTTTATTCTCTCTAATTCACTTTGACTTATTTAGATTTTAGAATATCTTTTCAAAAACCACTTTTATTCTTTCTCGAAATCAAGAAAACAAACATACAGTGTTTGTCTCCTACATCCTTATTTATAATGTTTAATTAGAACAATTTCATATAAAGTTTTGGTTCGACTGATGCGTTACTGCTGTTATGAAAACTTGTAAAAACCTGCACATAAACAAAGCACACCAGAAAGCCGATTCTTAAACAGTTGTTATGAAGTATTAAATAAGTAATTTAATTACGCCTTTTTGGTACACACAAGCTGTTCGTACAAGAATGTTGTTCATGATTTACTCAAATGAAGCGTCTGCTCACAATTCTGTCATATATATCATTGTTGTATGTTTGAAATTCTTTTATCAATTACTGCATCATTAGGTAAAATACTGCGTCCGAATAAATTTTCAATTGTAAAATAATTATCCTTTCACAGCGCACTCACATCAATGTATCATGCAGAAGGAAAATCAGTTTTCTCATTCTTAGCTGCGGTTCTGACATTTGAAAAATCTGCAATGATAATAGCTATAAAGAACATCAAACATTGTGTGTCCATGTGCTCCAACTTACGTCGCAATCCATCCCTTTCGGAGAGCGTCGGAACTATGCTAGGAAAGGTATGATATTGATATTTCTTGTATTCATGTTACAATACTTTTAACATTTGCTACAAGTAATGTCAGATCTGTAGAATTTAATACTTTTCTAATTATATATTGAGAAAATATTTTCTTACAAATAAACTCGACCAAACTCAAGAGGGATTCCACTTAAGTCTCTTAACTAATTTCTCTACTCGTACTAATATTATTCATGAATTAGAAATGACTCTTCTGCACGTATAACATCTTGCAGGATCGGAATTATTTTTAAGACATATCGAAAGTTTAACTACAAACAAATTGTAGTTTAAACACAACAAAGTTGTATTGATCTTATTCTTCACATTTTAAACAAAATCTGAGACAAATAACAAAAAAGTTTGAATCCTTGGTCGAATTTATCTGATTTATAAAGGTCTAACCTTTCATAGGTTAGGTTAGTTACACATTTATTCCATAAGTTGTTAATCAATTCAAGAACCGGTCCAGCTACATATATAATTTATTGCTGCTGAACTAGATTCATTGATTTAATAAACCATTACAGGTTTTAAGTTATTGATAAATACAGAAAGAACAAGGAGAATCCCAAACATAAGTTTTCTCTGAAAAAAATAATAATTAGACAAAATTACAATGAAACAAGTTCACAGTTACGTCACATTTTACATCCGTAACCTTTTGTGTCCTCACACTTCACGATTTCCCGAGTTATAAATTAACAGCCATCAATACCTCGAAACTAAATTTATAAATAATGTTCTCTTGTTTATAGAAACCTTAAAAACAATGAGAAATAAAAATAAGTGTTAATAAGTAAACATAAGTTCTATAATTAATCTTATTGATTGAAGACAATTTGACTTCAATGGTTCCAACATGACATACTTACTATCTGAGGTCGAAGAAAATAAACAATGAAACAAAAAAAATATACAACAATGAAACAAAATCATTGAAAAAAAAGAACGATTTTAAAGCTGACTTAGAAAAAACAAATGGGTATAGAAACTATATTTATCTTTTAACTTTAATTGTGATCTCACTCTGTAACTGTAGAATAAAGTTCCACAAACCAATCCGATACTTTCAAATATTGATACAATATCATACGATACTTTAATATTTTCGATTGGTACAAACAAATACAATACAGGCTTAGACCAATAAAAACAATCTAGTATTGGATCGAATGGAATTAAATATTCCATCTAAATATTATCATATTTTTCATTAATCATATAATATACATTTTCATGTGTGTTATTCTATTTTAACTATATAGAAATAATAAATAAATTGCTACAATCAAAAAGTCTTCAATTCAAATTCGATTGAATAATACAATATTTGAAGGATCAGATCATGACTATCCATACAATCCCAGTCTCGCATCACATAATTATGATCCAGATTGATCCAAGATATTGTTACAAAGCATCTTTACTGTAGAAGGTTATCTTGTGTTGTATCAATAAGACACCTTTTCACACCTTGCTACAATTCGGCGTTTAATGTATTCGGGCTCTCACATTTGCCTCTCTATGCTTATTATATTATACCATCCCCAATTTGTATTATAACTCTTGTTTACTGTATGCCGATATAAATTTAAAGTACATGTATACAATCCATGAATATAAAAAATAATATATAAAAGCGACATTAAAGTCAGAAACTATATAAAGTGTTTTATACAAACACGTTAGCAGACATTGTGCTTAACTTATTTAATGATAAAGAATATTTTTGTAACAATAACAATATTAGATAAACATGAATTTGTAAGCTAAGATTAGAAAATGTAAAATCTATAAAGGGTGCAAACAAACGAATATTGCATTTCATCATATTCATACATATTGATGTAGTCACATGTAGACACATTGTTAGCAGACATTGTGCTTAACCTATTTAATGATAAAAAATATTTTTGTAACAATAATAATATTAGATAAACATGAACTTGCAAGTTAAATTATCTATAAATATTGCATACAAAAGAATATTGCATTTCATCATATTCATACATATTGATGTAGTCACATGTAGACTTACAAAATGCGGGGCGTACTAGCTAAAGTGGCATTAAATTATTCATTGGGACCAAAATTTTAATTTAGAATCATCTACAAATATTACATTTTGGTACCTTAATACCTTAACTTCATCTAATCAGTGAAAAACTAAATTGTATGTTTAAACTTAAAGCTAAACAAATAAATAAATATTTGCCAATAGATTAATAAAACTTTAAGCAAAAACATGTTTAGATAAGTTAAAAAAAATGAAAAACAAATAAAATTCAAACCTTTACACTTTTATCACATTTGAGCATTATTCATGGCAATCACTACAAATTGCTACTTAGCTCTAATTACTGTATTGTCACAATAAAATGTTTCACAATGACACATTTTGAACATTTACTAGATATAAAGGGTTAATCTTTCCAAAATATTACTTATATTATGAAATATTACTTATATGAAATATCACTTTTCCAAAATATTACTTATATTATATTATGAAATATGTTGATTAATTTCAGAGAAACCAATCTCTCTTTACCGATATTGAAGCACATGCTGAATTGTGTTACGCCGAATCGTTGCTCCTACACGCTGTCATAACATTTATCGAGGATGAAGATTTGTCAGCTTTAATCAGGGGCACCTTGAAGATCCGAAATTGTTATAACAGTTACAAGTATTTATTTTCTTTTATTTTTTTATTGTTTTGTAAATTTGTTTCGTAAATTTGTTTTGTATATTTGTTTAAGTTGTGAGCAATGTATTCGTAGCACTTATTGTATTAAATTTTCGGTTATTTTGGTTGGAAACTTCAATTTTTGTTGACTTAGCTTATAAAATTAAAAACACGTCACTATTTGTTTCTTGCTCGAACATTAACCGTTTTAGTGCCATTGTTTTTTACTCATATATACTTAAAAATGCCAAAGAAATCATCCACACATACATACATCCTCCGTATCAGCAAAATAATTGTTATCACTATTATCACTATCACTCAAAATTTACATTACGCCAAATTGTGAGCTCACCACGATGTCACTCCCACCACCACTTATTTTCATATTCGACCGTATTTCGTATACCTCCACTTATTTTCATATTCGAACATTATGGGTGACAATTGTAATTACTTATAATATTATAATTTGAACTTTATGTAACACGTAGAAAGATAAAAAATTTGCGATGCGTGCGAGCGACCTCCCTTACCGCGTGCTAAACAGCAACTGATTTAGCAAGCGCCATTGCGCTCATGGCAAATTTAGTTAGTACGCACACGTGCGCGATGGCGCTCGTCGCCACTCTAATGGTTAAATTTGAATTAAAATTACTATTGTTGGAAAAATAGATCAAAATTCTAAACCTGAATAATACCTACAATTAGGTTAGTTAGGACATATATATTTGTAAATATTACAAGAAAATAATTTTCACTTTTTAGGTAACAAGTTTCCTGTAATTTCTGATCTAATATAAGCTTTCCTTTTTTTAGTAAATTTTTATAACAGTAAAAAATTCTGAACACATTTTATTTTTCTACATAATTTTCTCTTTTATTTACACATTGTTACCACGAAATGGTAAGAATTTTAATCTCGTCACCAAAAAATGAAGTTGGATGCCTCTAACCAATTGTGAAAAAATGATTCCCTATCTTGATGTTGTCAAAAGGGTTTTCTCGTAATTCATGCATGAATGGTCTATATATGTAGTAGTCAAATATATGTAGTAGTCACAACAAATCTAAGTGTTTGGGTGTTTCTAAAGAATTTTTCCAATTTTTATCGAGTTAAAGCACATGTGATCATACATTGTTATGGAAATGAATCGCACTTTAGATAGAGACCTTTTTTACCAGTTTCTCTTCATCAAAGAGCTATAGTATGCAATATTAATTGCATGCTAATTCATGAAGGCAACCAATGAGCGATACCTATTTATAAACCTGATGATGGCTGAGACGTATTAAATGTGTCCTCTTGAAGCGCTCTATCTCAGAGTTCACAGTTGCAATGTTGAGATATTCATGGATTTCAGTGTTCTTTGTGAACCATGGGGCATTTACGATTGTTCGGAGTATATTGTTTTGCACCCTTTGTAAGCACATAACATTACTTTTGCTTGCAACTCCCCATAACTGGATTCCGTAAATCCATATAGGTTTCAGAATGGCGTTATACAGTAGCAGTTTGTTGTCCAGAGAGAGCACAGAATTTCTACCCATCAACCAATACAGGCTTTTAAATTTGTGGTTTATTTGGTCTCTTTTCATTTTTATATGATGTTTCCAGGTCAAGCGTCTATCTAGGTGAAAACCAACGTATTTCACACAGTCAGTTGCGGGCAAGATATTATTTCCCAGGTGAACGGGGGGACAGTCTTCTCTTCTCAAGGTGAACGTTATGTGGCTGGATTTCTGAGCACTGGCTCGTATTCGCCATTTTTGGAGCCAATCTGAGGTAGAGTCAAGTAATTGCTGTAACTTTTCACTTGCTGTCATAGGGTCATCGTCTACCGCCAGAAAGGCAATATCATCAGCATAGGTAAGCAGCATAGGAAGTTGGCAGATCAGATGTGTATATATTATTTAGCACCGGCCCAAGAACTGAGCCTTGAGGCACACCAGCTTCGATGGGGTACAGGGTAGATCTAGCCTCCCCATGTTTGACTTGAAATAGTCTGCCAGTTAAATAGGACTCTAAGATGTGGAATACTGAGTGTGGCAATTTCTCTTTGATTTTACACAGCAGGCCTTTATGCCAGACTCGATCGAATGCTTGCTGTACATCCAGGAAAGCAGCAGAGCAATATTTTTTGTTCTCGAAGCTTTGTCGAACACAATGATATACACGGTGAACCTGCTCGACGGTTGAGTGTGCTTTACGGAAGCCAAACTGGTGCTGGGGGACAATATCATTAACATTCATAGCCTCACTAAGTCTTTTCAGAAAAAGCCGTTCCCACAGCTTCGATAGAACAGGAGTGAGGCTTATGGGTCGGTATGAGGAACACTCGTGGGGCGGTTTTCCGTCTTTATGGATCATGACAATCTCTGAGACTTTCCACATATTTGGGAAGTAAGCGAGTCTGAAGATGGCGTTGAATAAACAGGCTAGGTACGTAACACATTTTTTCGGTAATTCTTTGAGGATTTTCGGAGTGATTAGGTCAAAACCCGGTGCCTTTTTAGGGTTAAGACATTTGATTTCAAACGCTATTTCTCTCGGTGATGTTGGCTTGGTGGGTAGGCACAGTTGAATGTCTTGGTTAAGTATAGCATCCAGATCAGCCTCCTCCTGGTCGCCCTCATTTGGTTTAAATACTTGGGCCAGATGCGCTGCAAAAGTCTCACATTTGTCTATGTCAGTCCATACCCAAGATGACTGGCATCTTATTGGAGGGAATGATTGCTGGGGTTTATTGAGGTGTTTGGTAGCCTTCCACAAAGAATGTTCTCCACGGGCAAATGGTGACATTAGCTCAAGGGTTTTCCGCAGACAGTTATTTTTTTGTTCTTTAAGGGTTGATCTTAAGTCCTTTATTGCTCTGTTAAGATTGCCAGCTTCGTCTCAGGCGCCTTTTCTCAGCTATTTTATTTTTGATTTCTATCGGTTGGGTTATTATAGGATCAAAGGTTTTCTTTACTGAGGTGTTTCTCCATGCGGCCACCTGGATATTGTTCGTAATATGTTTGCAGGCCTCATCAACGTCGTCAGTTGATTTTAGTGGGATCCTCAGGTTTATGTGTTCATTAAGATATGAACGAAGGCCCTCCCAGTCGGTTTTCCCGTTATGTAGTGTCACTGGTTCTTCTCGTACCACTACTGATGAGCTCACTGTTAATATTAATGGTGTATGGTCGGATGATCCATCTAGGCTTGACTCAATTCCAGTATAGAGATCGCTAATACCTTTGGTCACAAAGAAATCTAGTAAGTCTGGCACTTTGTTTGGATCCGTTGGCCAAAAAGTGGGTTCTCCAGTAGACAGTGGGTGGTACTGATCAATGCAGTTTTTGAGCTGAATTCCTCTTGTGAGAGTCAATCTGGAGCCCCAGAACACATATTTGGCGTTCCAATCCCCGCCGGATATGAATTTATTGCCCAAAGTTTTGAAGTACAATGAGAACTTACTATCTGTTATTTTATGCTTTGGTGGGCAATAGATCGCCGAGAGGGTAATTGGTCCCGCACGGTCCTCCAGTCGTACACTCGTGGCTTGTAGATGTTCAGTTGAGTAAGCGCTCAAGAAGGCAATGTTTTAGACTTGATCTTATCGCTAAGGCAGATCCAGCGTGGGTGCCACCATCAGGATGAGGGGTACAGTATATTTGAAACCCTTTTAGACGGTAGGAACTTCTGCTGGTTGAGTGCGACTCGGAAATAAGAACTGCGTCCAGCTTGTTGGAAGTAATCATAGCTTCGAGTTCGTTTATTTTAGAGTATAGTCCATTTATATTCCACGCTGCAACCCGAAGTGACGCCATCATTTGGTAAGTTTAGGAATTAAAGCTGTGAGGAGGCTAAGCAGTGTGTTGATTTGCTGTAGAAGTATGTCTATCTTCTCTGATTGCTTGATAAGTATTTGTTCAACTGTGGTAGTTTGTTGACTATGATTGCTATCACTTGCTTTCTTTGTTACATCATGGTTTCTAGGGATTTTAGTAGCTTCTGCATAGGTTTTATTGAGTTTGTTAGAAGAAGTCTTGGGTAAAGGGTTGTAGGCTTTTGAGCTTTCTGTATAAGATTTGGTGATGATCACGTTTTCTGTTTTGGGACTGCTTCGTTTGATTTTTCTAGCCAAGATCTCCTTATAAACTTGACAGCCCTTGTAGTTTGCAGGGTGATCACTAGCACACAAGGCACATTTTGCTGGCGTGTTCCTGTCTTTCTTGGGACAATCTGATGTTTTATGTCCTTCTCCACATTTGACACAACGGTTTGGTCTCATACAATTGTTTTTGGAGTCTTCAATTTTGACTCGTTGGTGGAAAATATATTGCATATCTTTAATGACTTTATTGTTGACATTGGGTTCCAAATTGATGAAGAATGTGTTTCTGGGTTTCTTATCTGCACCAAATCGTGCATTGATAATCTCGCCACGAACTATATTTCCCGTCTTTTCTATTTCCTCCACTATTGCATCATGAGGTGTAGTATAGTGCAAGTTTTTGATGACAATCCTATAGGGCTTAGTTTCTTTTCTAGTAAAGGTGTGCCCTATCAACCCTTTCTGTCTGATTAGGTCGATTACTTTTTTGTAGTTCTTAGCCGAGTTCACCATCAGGCGCAAAAGGTTCTTGTTTACAATTTTGAATCTGAATTCAGAGGTTGGAGTAACTGATTCTACTACCTTGGTGAGCTCGTTAACATCCTCTATTCCATACAAAATTATTGGTGGTGGTTTATTTGGACGAGTGATGTTGGAGTCAGGTTCATCCGCCGGGTCTAGTGGTAGACCAGTGAAACTGTTTTCTATCAGCGTAGGTGGTGATGAAGGTGGAGAGTCCTCACGTATTTTGCGTTTTTTGGTTGTTGGTACTCTTTGCCATTGTGGGGGTAGCTGTTCCAGGTCCACAGGCTCATTTGACATGGATGAGAGAATGGATTCGTGAGGTTTGGCTGTATCCATTTGCTCATGATCATATTCTGTACTTCCACTGTAGGAAGATGATCTTTGACGATGTACTAGTATTCCTCTGTGAAATACTTGTTGGATGTAGGTCTTTTGGTTTTTGTTTGGTTTTATTGAATCACACATTACGATTCCCACGAGTATGGTCGATTGGTGGTCGCTCGCAGGGTGACGCCTTTCCTGTGAGAAGGCTTTATCCAATGATGTTCGCCAGTTTCATCAAGGTTGGTCGCTATCGACTGTCTTACCTGCCAGTCATTCATCTCCTTGGCGCGCCCCGCACCGTGGGATTAGGGGATTTTTGAAGAGGTTACCTTCCTCGTAGTCCAAGTGGCAAAGCTCGAGACCCACGTTCCTGTGAGGCATGACCACAGGTTTACGTTGCTGGGGTAGCCCTTCCGGGCTACACATTGGTTTTTCTGTCAGGGTTGTCTCCCTTAGCTAGATATTCGGTTTTAAGGCGCCGAGGACTCGCCCTTGCCCTTCTCGCTTTGCTGCCATGATCACGAAGTAGATGTATTGTGCATGATTCGTTAGAGATCACGACATTGCCTGATTGGGAGTGGGACGACCCGCAAGAAGCAGGTTCACTACTGAATTGCGACGGCATTTCAGCAGTGGCGGGGACGTGACAGATAGGACTTTATGGTGCGCGTCTAGTAGCCCAATCATGCACACCTGGGTGTACGCTAACGGCTATAGCTCAGCTTTTTATAGGTCCATGTCCACTAGCATAAGCATGTACCACCGAGGCCAAACACCATTTTCCCCCCCAAGCTTTTCCAATAATGCAACTAAGTATCTTTGAAAGTTACAATAGTACTAAAAAAATTATCCTTCTCTGCTTATACTTGATAGCATGTTCAATGTCTCATGCTGAAAGAAGTTTTGCTTTGTGATCTTCTGTCAGGAGGCTTGCAGAACTTAAGTCGTTCAAAACCATTGATTAAGCACTTCCACATAATATCTCTAACTCTGTAGCAATTTCCCATATTGTAAGATGCTATTCATCTTCATCAACTCACAGATCACACGAATGTTCACCTCAGTGATACTCTTTCGGAGTCAGTTTAAGTGACTCATTTTCTGCTGGTACTTGGCCACGTAAAAATTTTTTGTGCCATTCATAATGGGTGTAAAATTTCAGCAGTGCAAAAATTTACTAACAATTCATTCCTCAGTGGACAAGTTCATAAATGATGCTACTCATAATACTAATCAGAACTGATGAGCTGAGCCGGTAAATTCTCCGTCATCCCCACCCAACTCATATTGAGTGCTACACCACTGGCTTCATCTAGTGAGCGGTAAAAAATCCCTAGTTAATATTTCATCTGCCCAAATATTTGAACCGTGCAAAGAATTCCCCAGATTTTATTGTGAGTCATATTTCGAAATGAATGAATTATTTATTACATGACTCGCTTTGACTATCCACTAGACTATATCTACTGACTTTTCCAATACTGTTTCTTGATATTATAGAAATTTATTTTTTTAATGATTCTTAAGTGTAATATAGGTTATACAAAGTCATATATTCATTAAAAAATTTTAAATAGACTATTCATGCGTATTCTTTAAGAATTTTTCATGCTTATAATCTCATAATTGTGTTATTAAAATCATTATTTTATGAACCGAATGTCATGTTTAATGTTGTCACTTATTTTTTTAATGATTCTTAAGTATAATATAGGTCATACAAAGTCATATATTCATTAAGAATTTTTAATTTGACTATTCATGCGAATTCTTTAAGAATTTTTCATACTTATAATCTCAATCATAATCATAGTCATCATATCAATAATATTATATATGGGTAATTGTACATATTGTATATATGGGTATTATAAGAATATTTACTTGATTCTATAAATTGGTAGCATTGTTTTTAAAATGTTTAGTTCCATTTATTTTGTTTTCTCCTTTCATTTATTCAAAATTAGGTAGAATCGGTACCTTTTTCTGATAACTACAGAGAGTAAAATTATATTTTTTTTTGTCTACAAAGTTGATAGACATTTAAATTAGGTGGTATTTAGGGAAAAATTAAAATTGGAATAATGATTATTATTTTTGGTATAATCATACACGGGCATCATTTTTTATTTTGAGAAAGAAAAAATAATGTTTTTAATTATTTTTTACTCTATTCAAATATGATACTTCATGCAATAAAAAATTCACTCAGACTATAGACCAAAAGAAACCAGATCATTGATGGTTATTGCACACGCATAGTGTCAGTTATTCACTATTGGTAATAAATAATATATACTATAAAGAAAAAGGACAGGATCGTTTTACATAAATAAGTAGTTAAATAAATCATTACCATGGTTTTTTGTTTTTTTACAAATATTCAAAGGTTTCTATTAAAAATAAATGTTTTGTATAAATTAATCATTATTCTGATTTTGTGTGCTGATTTCATATTCAATAGATCAAAAACTAAAGAAAACAAAAAATTTACTAGCTAATCATTGATCATCTTTCATTCTGCGTCCTGCACCAGGCGGCTTTGCGAATTACTGTAATAAATTCAAAAAGGGATGAAATGCTTGTTGGAATACGTATAAAGTAGAATCCTTTAAGTTTGTCGATGAAAGAAGTTGACTGAAATAATTTTTAGTTCAAAGTTCTAATCAAATACTAGTGTCTAGAAATTTGTCAGATTTTTCGAGTCCACAGTTAAAAAAATAGTGTTGAAGTTAAAATTAAGAAAGGGAGTTTGGAAATGACAAATGGCAAATGGTGTCTTTATTTCATTTTGAAGGAGCCTTTCAATGATATTGTGTCTAAAAGGGGTGTGTGAAAAAACAAAATTTTACCCTTTATATCACATGAAGGATGTTATATGTTAAAATAATTTAGTATTCTTTTCAAATATTAATTAGTATTAATTATATATTACCTTATATATTACCAAATATCCTAAAAATTTGCCAATTGTCTCCCATTATTGGGCATTTGGAAAAAACAACACAAAACAATTGAAAGTGGCTTTGGCTTCAGATCAACAGTGTACTTGTAAGCATTTTCATTTAACTGATCTGTAAAACCTCTTTGTCTTAACATTTATAAGTCAAAAATATTTCCAACATAACTGTGCGCCGTTTAATGATTTGAGTAGTAGATGACATGATAGTACTTCTCCTATTAAATGCTCTTTAATCTATCCATAGAGTCGAGCTGACTGCACACTTAGATTTTATTGATGCAAGTCTTTATTATTATTTCGTAGAAATCGGTATAAATGATTTTTGCATGCCCAAGCAATGAGCGAATAAAACATGGCACAATATCCGACTGAATATCTGGCTGCATACGCATATTATACGAGCTTTAAGTTATCGCGAAAGTATAGCTTCCAACATGTTCATATATAAATGCTGCAGTATCTAACCAAATGTCAATGAGTATATATAGCGTCTTCTGTACAGTATCGCGAAAACAAATATTATACAGCTTTTACATAATGCAATTATACTATATAATAATGCGAGTATACAAATTAATATCTCTTATAATATAAATTGATGTAGCATAACAGTGATTAAATGTTATATTTATACTATGGAATTATATCAATTATTTTAGATATTAAAATTGTTGCGAAAAGTTTATTAATATATTGTTAATAAAATTGGGCATAATATGAAACTGTGAAAGAGTCTTGTATGTTAAAATATCACTATATTATATTATCAATATATTATATTATCAATATATAATAATATCAATATATTATATTATATATAAATATATATATATATATATATATAAATATATATTATATTATATTATATATGTATTATACTTATGTCTATATTTACTTTTATTTTTAGGGACTGCAAATTGATCTTAGAGAAAAAGCAGTGGGAAGACAAAGAGTCGCAGAGCCACTTCGCTAGCGGCGTCTACATGGGAATGGGTTCTTTCAATTTACTCATTTCCCTACTTCCAACGCGTGTAATAACGTTGCTCGAATTTGTTGGATTTAAATGCTATAAGGTACTTACTTTATTCTTACAAAACTGTCTAAAATTTTTCCAAGTAGCTTAAAATGATAATCTTGATAAATTTTGTATTATGTTACAACTTTTTCATCGCAAACATATATCATCTACTCTTTTCTTCTTTTTTGGTACCATTAAGTTTCTTGTAATTAATGGCATAAATCTATAATTGGTGTTATTTCCTTAATCTAGCCTGTTTTGCGAAAGATTGATACCTTGTACGTGACTTCTAATTTTAAACATGCTTGCGATTAGTTCACTTTATTATTTTATATTGAATTTTTCTGTATAGCACACACGCATAGCAATGATTTAAATGTTTTTTCCACTCAATTGCTAACTTTTACTCATGGTGTAGACAAATCTTGTGACGTGTGTAGGATAATAGCTACAAAATATATATTTTTATAATACAAACATTTCTCACCACCAAATATTTTGTACGAAGATGTCTTATCAAAGCAAAATATCAACTTAAAAAAAATGTTTAAAATATGAGAAAACTAATGCTGTAAAAGAGAACAGGAGTAGACTTGTGTCTCGTTAATTTAAGGGTTCTATAGATAAATCACCGAGAATAACATTGCTTTTGCTAGTGTTATCATTCATCTGTATGTTTCAGTCTTTTAGCTTCAAAATTAATTTACAAGGAAAAATTTATTTTTTAGAAAATTTTTCTTTTTTTGCTTTAGAATACATTTGAATGTATAATTAATATACTAAAAGGCCTATAGCATATTTTGGCTGCTGCCAACTTTACCACAATTGTGTAAATTGTATTGTTGGTAATTTGGCTAAAGCTGTAGCTTCTAGCCTATCTGAATATGATTTTCCTTAAAAGGAAGGCTGTCTCTCTCGCCTTTCTGAGAACCATATCAGTCGATTTATCTTTCACAATTAAATGAAACTATGTGATGTAGTATTATTTCTACTTTCTTTAAGTTCTTTACCACGACCTAAGTTTTAGGACAACATCTTCAGGTGGGCTATTAGCAAAGATTGCTGAAGATGTTGTAATACAACGAAACTTAGGTCTTGGTAAAGAACTTAAAGAAACTAGAAATAATACTACATCACGTAATTTCATTTAATTTTGAATAATGAATTTCTACAAAATTAACGCCAAATATATTCAATAATTTATCATTGTTAAAATGAAATGGAAGTGCTCGGAATGTACTTTGTCCTTTGTCGCAATTCTTACACTGGCTTGAAACTATCTTGTTATTAAAAATTGTAATATCTCAACAATATTTTGTATTAATTTTTTTAATTTCCACATTTCATTTTGTGTTTTAAACAAATTTCTTCCTACACGAGTCTGAAGGCAACCGAAAGAGACTAAGAATAAGACTTGAAAAAATTGTAATAGATTCTTAAGAGTATAAAGAAAAAGTATGATTAGGATACATCAAAAATACAGGAAACATGCAAAGTCGTGACATATGATCGTAACGTTGAAGAAGTGTTGCTCAATTGGCAAGATGTCATGTTTCGTTACGTCTCCCGTTATTTCTGCTTTTGTAAAATGGTGATAGTAAAGAGTATCCAATTTCCATTCTCAGCTAACGAGCTTGTTACTTCTAAAACGAAGAAAACTTTAATATTTGCTTAAGGTGATTTAAAAACCCTTTGATTCTTTTGAAAGTTGCAAACAATTTTAAATTAAGTCTTTTAAATATACAAATTACATATATTTAGTGCTTTATTAGCAGTAAGTTAATCACGAGCTTAGACGAGAAAAGTCAGAAGATTCGCTCATACAATAATTACAAAAATAATAAATTGTTAATATTTTTTCTTTATTTAGATACTTCGTAAAAAATTTTGGAATATTTAAGTTTTGTACTCGATAAATATAATCTTTCTTAACAGTCATTATGCGAGTGCTGACGGATGTGGTGAAACTTACATTGAATTTGTAATTTTCTGACAAATACTCTCTTTCCAATGGCATTATAAATTACTGTTTTTAGAATTGATCGGAGAGCTTTGTTAATTCGGATAATAGAAAGCATGCATTATATTTTTAATTTTTATAAAAGAAGGTTTTCTATATAGTGAAGACAACATAGGAAAAATAATTTAAAACTTAGCTGAACAATGGAAGGTTGTCAAAATTAAATAAGTTACAAATTTTTACCCCACTGGCCTAGTTTATATTTTACGGAATCCAGTCTGAATTGCGTTTCTGAGATTTTGATAAGGACGAATTAAATATTTTGTTTTGATCACTTCAAGAATTGATAGTTTAAATTTTTAAAATAGCTTTTATTTTGCAAAGATAAATGATAATGGACTTTTAGAGGAAATGAGAGTTGTCATCCACAATAGTTAGAAGTATTTGATATTGTATTTCTTGTATCTATATATACTTCAGAAAAAGTTGATTGCCTTTACAATAGTTTTTCTTCTATTCTCCCTACTTAAAAACAAAAGTGATGTACATAACCAACCTTTTATATCAGTAACTTTTTTGAAGTGACAATTATTTTTAAATGGTGACGTTCAGAGCGAAAGAAAATTATA
Organism: Druceiella hillmani; assembly: GCA_039881145.1. Lineage (NCBI taxonomy): Eukaryota > Metazoa > Arthropoda > Insecta > Lepidoptera > Hepialidae > Druceiella > Druceiella hillmani. Next base: position 7,834,617 of record JAYKKI010000011.1, on the reverse strand, counting down.
TTGTCTATGAATGAAACTTTTCTTGAAGCAAGCGAATTGTTATATAAATATGATGTTTAAAAGCACTTTTTTGGCTATTATAACTTATTACTAAATGAAAATTGATCATCATCCCATTTGTATTGACAGCCCTTGGTGGGACAGAGCCTCTCTTTGAAGTGTTTTCCAAGACTTTATTTTTTTTCTATTGTTCTTCAATTGTATCCCCTAATAATATTGAAGTCCAATTCAACAGTAAATCTAATGGAGCTGGGGCCATCTTTTTTTTCTAGTTCCAATTAGTTTTGCCAAAAACGCTCTATTGACTGAATTTTCATATTAATTCTTGTTATATGAGTAGTCTCTTCATGTTCATCAAGGTGATTCTCCTGTCTCCTTTTAATAATTGCTCTTTATAAATTAATCAGAGATGCAGATATTCATGGACATATCTTCTTAAAGTTGGTGGCAATAAAATCTTAAAAAGTCTAAAAAAGTTTCTTTTTATGGCAACATTTTGCTGAAATCTGAATTCTTAAATAAAAGAACCAAATTTGTTATTTATAAAACCCTTATTAATTTGTCTTGATCCATAGTTCCGAAAAATGAACGCTTACAAAAAAAAAGAAAAGATATTGCTATTTTTTAAACAAGCGTTTATAAGGGTGTTAAGTGTAAGAATAATACTCGGGAGGAATTAATGAAAACAACCAATGGGTAATAGGATGCAGCTTAGAAAAAATAAAAATAAACTACATGAAAAAATTTATAATCCTGATTATTTTTAGAATGCGGGATTAGAGGAGCTGATGCGTGGAGCCCGAACAGAAGGTTTGAGACAGCCCCTCTGTGTGATGGCCCTTCTCGGTTACCACCTCATCTTGAGCCATTTTCTCGGGAGCAACACTAATTTGGAATTCTGCAATAACATGTTGGACCAAGAACTATCGGTGCGTATAAATTGCTGTCATGTTTTGTCTGTAACGCAACATACGATTGTAGAAAATAAATTGCTTATAAAATTATGTGATGCTAATCTTTAAAGATATTAATTAATTGCATGTGGAAAGCTATTTTGAGAAAGCTATTTTAATTATTAATTTAGCTATAACATATTCTGAAATTTCTACTTCCGTACCATAAAGTCATCATGAAATGACAGAAAAAACCTTCATAGTGCAATTTAAATTAACACTTTTGGTTATTTAAACTTCGCTAATTATTAAAATAAATTTTAATTTAATTGACATAAAACCGTAACAAAGAAAGAGAATCGTTTTGTTTGTGACTTTTTAATTTTAAATTTAGGTCTGGATTTTGAATAGTCACAAAGATATTTTTAAAAATAAGGTGAACGTTAATGAAATATTAAGGTATTGTTTTTAAATTGTACTAAAGAGTAAAGTTTCGATGAAAGACCGATAATTTTTTTTATCCCACTACAAACTTATCCGAAAATCTCTTTGTGATGTCTACTAATGACACTTATGACTTTTGAGGAGCTGGGTGTTGCCGTAGCACATTTTAATTTATCTTTTAATATCCATCATAATCCCTCTGTAGAACCTCACAATAAACTTGGATTTCACTATAATCTCTAAATTAATACAAAGTATATATATATAAATATAAGCAAACAATTCGTGGTTTGTCGGTCCCTTCTATAATGGTTACACAAGATGCTAATTTAGACAACAACCTGATAACAATGTAGATGCTCTACAACTTTGAAAATGAATCTACCACCTGAAACCAAATGAGTCGAGATCCAGAGAGTGTTAAGACATCGGGAGACAAGAAAAAGGTTTACTATACTTAATCTGACATTTTGCTTTCTTTATAAATATTCTCTTTTGATATGGAACGAAGTGTGAGTGTTTATAAATACAAATTAAATGTTACTGATGTTTTCTTGAAAAACTGGTTACACACACTTATAACAAAATGGTCAAAAAATACTTTTGAATAAATTTATTACATTGTTATGTGTTTGAATTTTGACAATTCCAAATCTGGACTACAGCGTCAGGTATGGGTGAAAAATGTTTAAAAAATGTGTACATTTTAAGATTGTCTATGATTTCTTAATATATGAATGTGGATGCTGTTTTAAAAAGGTAAAGGTTGATTTATCCAATTTAAATGTGGTCTATTCTCTGCTAGTGAGTACAATTAGTCAGTACAACAGCTAGTGAGTACAATTTCTTTCCATTAAATTTTGAAGGGCTATAAATTTAATTATGTAAAATTTGTTAAGGGTACTCTGCACGTTCATTTGTTTTGAGGCTGGTCGAAAAGATCAAAAAGAAGGAAACATTTTTATTATAATTTTACTAGCTCCTTTATAAAAAAGTATTCACTTTATTGCATCAAAATATTAGGGAATTACTTCAATTATCAAGCAATAATTTTTTTAACAGCCGAACATTTGGGTATTCTGACTTAATTCACAATATAGTATTCATTTCAAGGCTCTTTTTATCATAGTGAAATAGTCCACTAGCACATTTTCTTTTATAACAAGTGTCGACGGCCATTTCCTCTTTGCTATATATTTTTGACAAAAAAAAGTATTTGAAATCATTGGAAAAAAAATTGGGCTATGTAAATGTAAATTTTAAATTTTGAAAATAATTTCAATTTACAATTAAATCCACTGTTGAAATTTTTTTTTAATTTCTGTTACCAAATATGTATTTCATTATGGACAACATTCGTTTTTAACATATTCCCCAATAATGAGGGTTTCTATGACATGTAATGACAGAGATGGCGCTACTGAACTGTGAGGTTTGACATCTGTAAAAATGTAAAAACGTAGGCATTTCACCATGATATTCATAATTTCCAGTAAAATTTTATGCTAAAACTCAATCATAATAGATATTTGCAATAAAACTATTTTTGTAACCTTTCACATATGATATCTTGATGAGCAGACATGATATCTTATATGTTTCATACCCTCTTTGGTAAGTCAAAGCAAGCTTTTGTAAATTTTCGGCTTTCCTATTTTTACTCCGAGGTTTAATCTTTACGACTGGAATACTAAGGTATGATATTGACAATCAAAGCAAAATAATGAAATGTTAAAACAATAGATGATCGAGTTTCCCAAATGACAGCTAGTGATAAGACTTCAGTTCACAGAGAAGCCAACTAATAAGTGTCAAAATAGAAACCCTTAATGAAATATAATTTCATTTTGCTATAATTATTATGATAATATTTAATTGGTGTGACTTAACGTAAGGAGTTACATATGGCTTCATTTTTAAAAATACATTAAAACATTTTTTAATTTAATCGTTGTTTAAAAAATAATTGTCCAAATTTTCTTTTGACATTTTGAAAAATTGTAATATGATTCTTTTTTATTTTCCTTATTCAATCACCTTATAAATTGAAATCATTCCAATTTCAATATGCCTTTTTTTCAATTTCAAAGAACAATTCATTATTTTTTTAATACATTACTTTCTTGTAATTTAGGAACCAAGATCTAATTTTATTACATAGCCTGTTAAAATGTTGTACTGTGATTCCTTAAAAAAAAATTTCCAGAACCTATGACTCCTTAAGTATTTGAAAATAATTTTTTTATTAACTGTCGTTTTGTGATTATATCACACTTGATTATACGTTGTAGTGAATAATATTTAAGATTGATTTTTGCATACACCTGTAACATCAGAAGTTGTTATGTAATTATATTACTTTTAAATTATATATTGAAGTTAATAGTTATATTGTATATATTTGGCTTTAATTTTATAGAAAATTATTATTCACAAATGCGCTACGTGTCCAACAGTGATTACTATTTTATTGAAATTCTTTATCACAACCTAGGTTTCGTTGTATTACAAAATAACATAGGCCATGGTAATGAATTTAAATAAAATAGAAAAAATACTACATCCCAGTTTCATTTAATTGTGAAGAATTATATTTAAAACTCATGTGTGCATATGTATGAAATATTTGTAATATATTATTCTTAAATTATATATTGGATTAAATTATATTTAAAATTGGTGTTTGCATGATACTAGTAATTGTTGTGTAATTGTATTACTGTTAAATTATAAGATAGAACGAATAATGCTTTATGTGCTCCTGTAATATTAGAAATATTTGTTACAGTATTGTCATATTTTGGAGTAAATAATGTTCAAGACCGATATTTGCATGCTGCTACTTTAAGATGGACGGTACTACATAAAGATGGATGGTATTATTTCTTCTTAAAAATATTCCACTTGTTGAGATGCTCACTAGAGTGACTTTTAAGTGGTATACAAACAAGTCTCCCATTGAAATTGAAAATACATACTGAAGCTTAGACTCTTCTTTCATTATTTTTTGCCTATTGTAACATATAGAAAGTTTAAGTTCACAAATCCTTATTAGTATCATTAGTGTACAATTGTGACTCATTTAGTTAAACGTTTGTTTGGAGTAACAAAAAAAGTGCGAGGTACAGTCAGAAAAAGGTGAAAAGTAAGATTTCATTACTTTTCTTTCTCTCGAGTAATGGCAGGCTTTGATCTATCTAAATTGTTTATATTTTCATAATTTCTATGATAAACTTAGAAAAGATTAGATTTCCCAAAATCTATGGAAGATGTTGCATAACTTGAATTCCACATTTAACAGTGGTTACTAGACATGGATTTCATTTTTTTTATTGCTACTGATATTGTCTTAAGTCTATCAAACACAATATTCGCTCAGGTGGATACAGTAGTTTTAGGGTTCTGTGCGGCAAAAGAAAAAAACAGCCCTTGTAAGATCACTTACGTGTCCATCTGCCCAGCCATTTTTCGCAGAAACTGTTAATGTAGAAACTTGTAATATGGCATAATGATAAAGCATACTATGTTGCCTACGATATTGATATGGAAATTTTAAAATGGGGCAAAAAACTAACTGTAATTTTTTTTTCTTTCTTGAATAATATGGGATACCCCATATTATTAACTGACGAAAAGAGTTTATGAAGATTCCAACTTTAACTTTAGTTAGATTCCAGATTTAACTTTAGAATTTTATTTAAAATAATTCTAAAGATATTGCTAAAAATTTCCACAAATATTTATTCAGAAAGTGTTTTTAAAACTTAAATCTGGCATAATATAATTCACGTGTCCTTTTTTTTACACAAATAATCTAATAAGCAGCTGGAAAACTTCTTTTTTACATCCCTCGTGTTATAAATTTAAAGATTTTATATAATCTTCAAACTCCCTTTTAAAATAAAGCATTTTTAATGATCTCCTTTGTACTATTTCAATTTCGATCAAAAATGTTTTCGCCATCTTGGCATTGCCACTTTGAATTTCTAAATTATAATAAAAAAATTGTCATAGCGAATGACAAAAAGCCTCCGTCATCTTCAATTATTGCTATTAAATTCTAGTCTTATATGTGTATCATGTACATATGACATATTTCAAGTCAATTGGTTATGGGATAGTGAGAAAAAATAGATTATGAAATTTATATCCTGTCGTAGTCACATAGAGGCAGGTTAAGCGCGAGACGTGAGTGAAAAATTAATCCCTCTAAATTAATTCGTCTCGAAATATTCAATAAAAGAAAGAAATAAATAGCACCTAAACAGTAAAGAAATTGCTAAATAATAGGCATTGAACCCTAATGTTAAAATGTTCGAAACGAATCAGAACACTGGTTTAAATCACTTTATTACATTTATTTATATTATTATAGAAAACTGAATATGCCACCATTAATTCTATCCTAACTGGACTTAGTTTAAATTTACATTTAAGATTGATAAACAACTCTAAAAAGGCTGACGGTTGGGTTTATACCACCAAAGGAAATGTACAATGTAATTGTAGGTCCATTCCCATGATTAAAAATATGATTTAAAGAATTAGCATATCACGGCCTGTAATTCATTAGATAATCAATACGTGAGTCCCACGTGATATTGGTACACGAAAGAAATTATTAAAAATTAATTAGTATGTTATGTTATTATGCATAGCTAAGAACTGCTGCCTGTTTGCTATTTTTAAAGTAAGTTGTGGAAACTGTGAAATTGAAAAAGAAACTTTAAATATTTTCCAAATTAATTAAAGAAAATACTCAACTTTTCTATTTCTTTTTATGTCCATTAATGTAGATCGAATTTTTCAATCACTTATGTCTTGATTAATAAAATTCTTAGTTTGGAAAGTTATCGAAATGTGTAATAATATCTCCCATCTCACATAATGTGTAATAATAAACCCGTCACTTTTGACGAGCCTCACAAATTAAGATGTATCTAGAAATATTAAATATAACTTATTTTAATGACAATTACAAAAACAGTATATGAAAATTTTTCATATAAAATTTACATATTTTTAATAAATTTACTTATTCACACATTTTACTACGTGATAATATTGATCAAAGAGATTAAAAAATATCAGTCAGTCACAAGCTATACTTGCACAATTAATGTTTCATGCTATGTGCACCCCAATTAAATATTAATAATAATGTACTTCGGCTATGTGCTTAAAAGGTACCCATCTACCATACTAACTGCTGCTGACTGTACTATTGCAATATCACATCGCTTATGCGTAGAGCCAAGTGGGGATCGTTTTGAATAAGACAATTTGAAAATTTTGAAACACGCGTGAGCAAAAAAGTTGTTTCTTACATGTGAAAAATATTTTTTGTCGAAAAACTTTTGTCTAAAACCAGTAGTTCAGCAATTAGAAAAATAAATAAACAATTATTTAATTTTTCAATCCTGATAATTCTTGTTCAATCTGTACTTAATTCTCAATGTTCATGATTATTTTAGTGGTGGAAATTTATTTTAGTTTTTCCTAAAAAAGTCACTAATTCAACAATATATAATTTGTGAAAATATATAAATTTTGTAATAAAAAATTCACTAATTCAACATTACACATTTTGTGCTTCAATACGTTTTCATTTGACACCCTACATGCTAACCTTGAAAGATTTTTTTTTTATTTTCCCAATTAAACTATAACTTTTTATACTTCACGTCTACAATTCGGCCACCACACTATATCTCTGTGGTAAATTAAAAATTTTTACGTCAAATAATTTCTGCGAAAATCGCATGTGGCAACGGACCCTAAATGCATATTGATTCACCATTAGTGTTACATTTTGGTAAATTATTAACATTTTCTTTGTAAAGTTCAACCACAAAGCGAAAAACAGTTATGCAGTTTTAATGCCCAATAAAATAAAAGTACCTCTAAAAATGAAATACAAAAAAAATCTGTTTCATAAAATAAATGACCACCATAAGTTTTGTGAATGCTACATTTTTATATTACCTTTTTCGCAAAGTTAAATGAAAATTCATATGTTAATGCAATACGTAACACATTGCCGATTTGATAATTGGCACTGTTTACACAGGTTCCAAAATATTTTTTTCATACAAAATTTAAACTTTAGTTAGTTTATAAACTAGATGCCATCCATATAAAAAACTCAATCCACCAGGTTACACATAATAATTACATTCTGTTTATATACATACATAAATTATCATATGTCCAAGGGCGGATACAGAATTTTTTTCTGGGGGGGGGACAACCAAGTCGGCAACGGGTGTCAGCTGAAGTAAATTAGCGGGAAAAAATTTGTGCCTATCGCTCGCTCTCAGACACGCATGGAAATCAAAACTGTAAACTACATACGTAGTAGCTATGGGTACCAGTACCGGTATTATTTATTCTATAATTTCACTCATGCAAACATACTTTTCATCGTTAAAAAAATATTTATTTAATAGGAATTTTTACGTACACTGTTGGTGTGAAACATCTATAGGCGCAGGTATAAACCGGATTGTTGGCGTGGCGACGCTTGCTGTGGCGACGGGTCTCCACTCTATACTAAGGTATATATATATAGCCTGAGTGTACAGTATGGCGACGTGTCGCCATGTGCATCCAACTTCGTGACCCCCTCCTCACTCAGTCCGACGCTGTTGTTTACTACACTGTTGGTACACATAACCTGTGCTTTATTATTTTTGTATTAATTGTAAATAAATGTTTATTGAATAAAGTCACCATTTTCTGTAAGAAATTCGTAATACTTTATTTTTTCATTATGCTATATTTAGTTCCTGCAATAATCTTGTCTTTTATGCATATTACTTGTACGAACACCATGTTTCACATCTGCCAGGCGTCCCGTGACGGCTCATTGTTTTTTTGTAACTTGCGAGAACTAAACAAAATAAATAGATTATTCTGGAATTTCTGGGGGGGGGCACGTGCCCCTGTGCCCCCCCCTTGAATCCGCTTATGCATGTCTACTACGCTGAGATTAAACAATTACTTTCTACCATACACATAAATATTTCAGCGCAATCTTCTTCATAAAACTTCTTTCTTTTTACTTTCAAATTACCTTTTAAATTAAGAGAAAATCATTATGCATGTTTGATAATACCTGTCGATTTATCTATCCAAATGCATTTTCATTTTTTTATACCCGAATTGAGGATATGAAGTTAATTTATTCTATCTCAATGTATCCACAGCGATATCCGGACGGTGTATGGTTCCTCTTTTTCAAAGGCCGCCTTGAATTCCTCAAAGGTAATTTAACCGAGTCTTCAGAATGGTATCATCGATCTGTAGCAAGTCAAGATGTTTGGGTACCTTTCCATCACATATGCTATTGGGAGTTGCTTTGGGTGAATTGGTGAGTAAATTTAACACTTTGAGTATGTAATGTTTTCTAATGAATAATAACATGCCCAAAAAAAATAGACCACAATAACATTGTAATAATGGATGAAGTCTTTATAGCAATTTTTGCTATTAATTTTATCTCTGCTAACCACCCAAATAATACCTAATTGGCCAAGCAGCACATACAGTCGGCTGCCAATGATCATTTTGGACTATAGCTTCCATGTATTAGCCAAAATGTAATGGTTTACTATTTAAGTTTTTGTATGTATTCAGCAAACTCAAGTTTTGCCTAAAAATTTTATCATTCCAGCCATAATTTTTTTATAAACATAGTCTAATAAAAGTCCAATTATATTAAATGAAGATTTTCTTTTTGCAAAGTATTTTGACAAAAAATGTTCTTTTTAAAATTTTACCTGTGCAAAAATCCTTTAGCTTGAAAAAATTACCATACCACATAGAATGCAATTCTTTACAAGAATTAAGAAGAGATTATTGAGACATGTACAGGTTAATACGTTTTATTACTATGCCATATTTCAAGTTTCTACATCAAATAGTTTATAAAAAAACAGCTTTAATAGACAGATATGCGAGTGATTTTTTAAGTGTTCCGTTTTTCCTTATTGAGGTACAGAACCCTGAAAGCTGTTGATATTTTTGAAGGTTTTTTAGAATCACAGAAATTTGAATTTTTGGAACCGGATATGAAGACCTAGATTTATACGAAATTAAAGTTTCAAAAATGTTTTGCTATGATGATTAAAAAATATTTTTGCTTTGCAAAAAAAATTAAAACAATAAAATTGCATTGAATTTTCCCCTATTTATGATTTTATAATTAAAATAAAATAAAAATATTTATTTTTATTTCATTGCAGTATGCAGATGAACTGGCGAAAGGCTATTGTATATTGTGTGAAACTATTAGATGAAAGCAATTGGTCGAGGACAATATATTCATATCAGAAAGCGGCCATAATGTTGCAATTGGCCAATGATTTAACAACATCGGAATTGAAGATTATATCTGATCACATGAAGTATTATTTTTATATTATACTACTATTTTTAAATTATGTTAAAGTACACTTAAATGACTTCAGGATGAAAAGAGCAACCGAAAAAGTGCCCATTTCTGGGTACTCACATTTTTTATAAAATTGTGTATCAAGTGACTATTCATTTTAAGATATTAATCACAGAAAAATTTTAATGTTGAATGTATGATCCGTTACAGAAATATAAGTTATATCTTCAATTCAAGAAATATGGCATTATTAGATTTTACTACACTTATGTTCATATGGAATATATTTTAAAGCATTTATTTTTTTCTGCATGGAGATTATATAATATATATGTATATATATATATACATACACACACATTACAATTACATTTATCTTTCGGATTCAAAAGAAAAGAGACTGCAAAAAAAGATGCAATACGATAATTTGTCTAAGCGCATATTTGTACTCTGATACAGTATCGATATCAAAACATCTTTTCATAAAACCTGAAAATATACACCACAATGTATTTAACATCTATATATATATATATATATATATATAATGAAAAAATTAAAATGCCGCCCAGTATCGGTGACATAATTATTTGATTAACAAATTCATAATTAATTTAAGTTACAGTGACACTGGCTTGACAAGAGTTTTACATGACACTGTTAGCAATGTCTTATTTCTTATTTATTTGAAAGGAATTTTTTTTACTCACAATATTATTTAATATTCAGAAAGATCATTTTTGTCACAGCTGGGAAAGATAGGACCTAAAGAGAGTAATAAGAAGTAGGTAACAATCTTATTACTGTACTCGCGTAAGTAATAAGATTGTTACCTACTATAAGTACTGGACATAATTGGATGTGACGGTAAGATATAATATAAAATACGTCATATACATGCAATAAAATAAATGCGCACATTTACGTAAATAATGTACGTTCCTCTTCTTTTGTTTCAAATACTTGTATAACAGTAGACGTAATCCTATCGTATGATTCATAGCTCGATTAAGGGGAGGTTCGTAACTCTACAGAAATATTCCTTAGATACATATTCAATAATACAATATATAATTTGATTTAAGTTATCCCTTCATTTTGTACTGTTTAGTAAATACAGTAATCAGTATATATATATATATATATATATATATATATATATATATATATATAAAGAAAGAAAAACATGCATAACAGCTATTGAAAAACTATACTTTTTCAAAATTTCATGCGACACATTAATTCTCCAATTCTGAATTTCAAGAATTTAGCAGTAAATTCTTAATGAAATACACGTAAAACATACAGTGCTTACCGAGATAGTTCCTCAAAATTAACATAAATCTAATAAAATTCTAATATTATCATACTTTTTGAATGAAAACCGATCTCTTAAATGCAATTTAGTTCCACCATAACTAATTAATTTGCAGTTAATTTAAATTAAAATTAGGACATCTGGAAATGGACAAAATTACGCTTGCGTTTTGGTTGTTCACTCACGAGACATCTTAAATGTTTTTTCTCTCCCACATTTCCCTTTTCCCCTAATATCTTCATTCTAAATATATAACATGAAAATAATCCGTCAAACTCTCAATATACAACAATCATAAGTAGCCAAGCCGTTTTATCACTTCCTTCTCCATTTTCATTACCTTCCCAAATTATTATCAATCCACGTAAGGTCTATTTCAAAATGAACAAAATTTTTTAATTACATGTCAATAGAACATCATAGCAACATGTGGTTGACAACACTAGAATTATCATAATCTATGAGTAACTCTAATGAGTTATCTAATGAGTAACTGGATTTTTGAAATTATTTTGGGTTACTGCATTATTGTCAGGAGTTACTGCTGTTTAAGTATAATGTGTGTTATTGTCTGTGAAGATTTTCACTATGTCTGATTGACGGAGCAATGATGCAACAAAAAATTTTATATGCAAAATATTTATGGAAAAGTTTGAACTTTTAAAACAAGCGATGCTCTCTCTTATACACTGTTCTATGAATGGTTTACATGATATAAAAGTAATTGTCAGTAAATTGAAGATAACACTCAGCCGTGAAGTATTTTGATGTCAAATGATGGCACTCACATTCAGAAAATCAACATGCCAATTATCGTCTAATTGTCAGACAACTTGTAGAAGAGGTTGGAATCTTAATTGGGCCATGTCATGAAATTTTGACCAAGAAATTTAAGAAACAAGTTTGCTGCATTGAGTTATAGCAAACTTCCTCCTAGTTTCATGACCCTAAAGGAGAAGAAAAATTGAGTGAATGTGTACCAAGAACTACTTCTACAAGCTGACAATGATAAAATTCATCCAAAGGATCACAGCGGATTGACAAAGGAATGGCAAAGGAATTCGTGCCGAAAAAAGCATGACAGTCTTGGTCCTATGTCAAGGTCATGCTCGTAGAAAACTATAAAGCAGTTTAAAAAAAGGTTTCATGAAAAAATCCCAAAAGAAACCACAGTTGTGGCAAGACAATTTATGGTTCACTATGCTCTTCTGACTCGCAAGTATTGTGCCAACGATCATATTGACTGTTCTTTTGCCAGTCTCCATACTCCCAGATGTAATTTTTTTGTTCTCAAAATTTAATTCTATGCTAAAAGGGTGGCTTTTTGACATTATTCATGGCATTAAAAAAAATTGTCATTGGCTTCTGCCTTTTCCATAGTTGCTCTCCACCTAGATTATTTGACTCTCTTCTCTAGTAAGTGAGCTTTCCTGTCCTCCTGAGGTCTTCCGCCATACAATCGATCCATCGTTTCCTAGGCCTACCTATTGGTCTCTTTTGTTGTGGCATCTATCTGGGTATGATTTCTTTCCAGATGATCTGCCCATCTTAGATGCTGTGACTTATAGAACAGTGGTTTCTTGCCGCATCAGTGCTTACGGTTTATGATTCATCCATATATTATAGGTGAACTCTCATGGGTTCAAAAATTTTACGGAGTACTTTTGCTTGCCAACGGACAATTCAAATTATGAATTTGTCATTGGCATTGAAACATATTCCTAAAGAAGGTTTCATAAACTACATGGTTGAATGGAAATGCAACTGGAACAAGTAAGAATAGAGGAGACAAAGACAAATAAGTTTTTTTATTAAAGACAAAAATAGAATTTGCTTATTTTTTTAATGGAGCTTATTTGTAGTTCCCCAAAAATATTATCATCGATACTGCAATACCATGTAACTAATAATTGCATTAAGGTTTGATTTTCAATATTATTGTTATATTTGTATATTGAAGTTGCATTTTATTGCAATCGTTAGTTACACGGTATTGCAGCATCACCGACGATGTGTACTTGTACAGCAATCAATTTTACTTTCATCCTTCTTATATAACATCTGAGATTATCTTCCATATGTTACTATTGACCTGAAACGTCACCACTTATATTAGTAACATAAATAGCCTGATGCCACCTCTCCTCATTACATTCCTCAATAATCATTTTTGCTCTTCCTGAAATCTATACTCTGTGACACAGCATCCACTGCACTGCCCTTGTTAACGGCACTGATTATTATGCTACCACAGTTGAGTATAATTTTTGGTAGTTTAACTTAATGTAAATGATGTGCCTTGGAAAAGGGGTAAAGAAGTATGTATTGTCCATACCATACCACACAAAAAGAGGGTTCTTCTGTTATTTTAGGTTACCATATGCACATTTATGAATATGGTCTCAATACAATATCTTATCAATAGCAAATTGCAAATCAACACAAATTGCAAACCCAATAAAACCTTCACAACATTTCAGAACTTGAGCAGTATTACTGTAGCTGTGTTTCTCTGTTTAATAAGGTTGTGTATAGAGAAGTAGAAGAATGTGCTTTTTGTCACCTTGTGGCACAAAGAAAATATAAAATGCATTTCCCTACTGGGTGATGAGATGTTTTAATCATGAAAAATAGTAATTATTTTGATTATTTTAATCCTGTTAGTAAGATTTCCTCATATGCATTTTATCTCCATGTGGCAGCTATGATGAGAAGAAATGGGAGCATTTTTGGTAGTTACTTCAGAAATTATTTAATTTTTTATACATAAAAGTGTACATATAGCGGATCTATTGCTAAAAGAGAAATCTTGTCAATTTAGTCATTCAAATGATAACTTGCAAGATAAAAAACAAAAGAGAATTTATCAGACACAAAATTGCTAAATATGTAATATTTATCAGACACAAAATTACTAAATATGTAATATTTATCAGATACAAAATTGCTAAATATGTAATATTTATCAGACACAAAATTGCTAAATATGTAATATTTATCAGACACAAAATTGCTAAATATGTAATATTTATCAGACACAAAATTGCTAAATATGTAATATTTATCAGACACAAAATTGCTAAATATGTAACATTTATCAGACACAAAATTGCTAAATATGTAATATTTATCAGACACAAAATTGCTAAATATGTAATATTTATCAGACACAAAATTGCTAAATATGTAATATTTATCATACACAAAATTGCTAAATATCATGTCAGTAGGAAAAAGGTAAAGGCTAGGACAGAATAACAGAGTTATAATAATAGAAGTGAGGTGAGGAAACCTTTGGATTTAGTTGCACTGTCTACAAGTTCAGCCATTTAATCTATCTCGACATTTTAATAGGTGTGCGTTTAATTATAACTAATGTGTATGTTTTAATTGATACAAATAAATGACATCCATTTTCACTTTGCAGATTTGCTCCTCAATACAAACAACGATTCGCTGGGAAAAGTTTGCCTATGGAAAAATTTGTAATTCGACGATGCGAAAGATACAGAGAGCAGGGTGAGAAATTGCTTCTTCCAGCTATAGAAATAATGTGTCTTTGGAATTTGTTTGACATATTCAAACATAACACCAATGCTGCAATTGAGTTGCTTAAGGTTCGTTATTTCTTTACTTGTGATTTCTTAATAAACATTGATCTCTTGAAAATAAAAAGATGTTCTCATCAAGAACTATTCAACTGAAAGTTCAAAGTCTGCAAGTTTTTCCATTTTAGGATTAATCTGCATCGTATTGTACTTATACATTTCTTTCTCTCAAGAAGTCTGCAACCTAAATTAGTGTATTGCTTTTGATTCCGTAATCGTATATAATTTCAGTAAGTTTTCGCCTCTATACAATATTAAAAGCAAATGACTTGTCTAGAAACACAGCAATGGTTTTCTTTGTAGCTTTTCCTAGAAGCCACCCATGATGGCTACAAAGAAAAGGAAATCTCCAGAGCTGAAATAAGTGATCTACCATTGAGTAATTTTTTGTTATAGGTACACTTTGGGAAAAATTTAATTTCTTGCATTCTATTAGTACCTTCTTTATTCTAGAGTAGATGATGCATTCTGTAATTTTGCACAGAATATTTAATGAAAGTGTTTGATAATTTTTGCTTTGTTTGGAACAATAATGAAATTTTATCAATAGGCATTTTCTAGCAGCAGTTCCCAAATAAAATAAAGTCATACCAAATAATAAAAAAAATAAAGTCACAGTTGGGTACAATAATTCTAATTGTATAATTTAGTTTCTCCATGGTAATGTTTTCAGATGTGAGATCAGACTGTTTCTGTTCCTAATTCTTGTAAGAGTTTCTTGACTAATTTCTAATCTGAATCGTCTTCTTTTTGGGGAGTGAGTTTACTGATTTTGTGTTGGCAGTAAATTAGATATTGCTGCATAAGAGCTTCAAACAAACTTAACATATCTACACAGTTTGACTCCTGAGCAATTTTATTGCTAAAACAAATATTTACCATTTTTATGATCTCTTAGTTTTTTGAGTCTTTCCTTGGATCCAAGGTGTTGCAAAATTTTACCCGAATTGGACATTTGCCATTTGCAATTGCCAATCTTATTTGTTGCTTCATTTAGTAATTATCCGTCGTTAGTTATGCCTTAGAGTTGTCTCCCTCTCTTTAATAAGGGAATCAAAATTCAGATGTTTCCAATAAAGAATCTGTATCTGAAGTTCAAAAACCTCTTTTTTTATGCGTCAAAATGACAATTTAAGTTTTGTAGTAATGGGGCAGACGTCACTTCAAGGCATAATACAAAACTTTCCATTCGCAATTTTTGAAGGTATGTACAATACAACCAGGAATTGAGTATACATATACAAAGTCAGCACTAACTGGAGGCTGGCCGATCCTAAGCTATCTGAAATAACCACTAGTTTAAACATATTCTTAAATACCTGTAAATAACATACTATTTTCTAATTGATAGAGAGAGTTAGCAAAGAATACAGATTTGAAATAAAACCACTAACAGATATATAATATATAAAGAAAACAAAGGAGGGCTCATACAATAAGTGCATAGATGTTGTATCTAATGTTACCCAAAAATAACAACATCGTAAATGTTGCGTTAACAAAAAGTGGTGTTAGGGTTCAAAAAGTCAGAGTCATCTGTATATTAATACGTGAATAGAAAATATGTATCCCTTTTTAAGCATAATGTGCGCACGGAGGAGTGTGAGATTTGGTATAAAGTTATAAAATTTATATATAATATGTGTTATAAATATATTAAATTATATATTACAAATAGATTAAAAGATCCACGGTTTACATTCAACGATAAAAGATTCATTATTTACGTTCATATTGTCAATGTCAGACACATAATATTCTGTAGTCAAACAGTTGCACAGAGTAGAGCTTGTTGCCAAAAAATTATAAAACGTCAGATTGACTGAATAAGTTTCTAGTTGTAAATTTGGTGTGATTTCAAATGTTCCTTTTTCAGCAGTATGTAGAGTGTATGTCAAGGCAAAAAAACGTTCATTGTATACATTATACAATACATATATCTGTTTTATATATTAGTCAAATACAGTTTGCTTAATATACAAGTGTTGCAAGAAGAAAATCTTGTAGCAGCAAAATAATTGTTTTACATCTAATTTTAATAACCACAGTAACTTAAGACAAAAAATAAAATTGCTTTTAATTGCATCCTGGGTAGGAACAAATGTTTGCAACAACCGAAATTATTAGTATTATTAATAATGTTGGTGGATAACCAGGCACTTAGCCTGAGGGTAAATTGGCCGCTCAGAGCTATCTTCTCATATAAAATAGTGGTACGAAATTGGTTATAAAATTTGACATTAGCATTGGAGACATTGTCTAATAATCCGTTCCAGCATTAAATATTATTTTTATTCATTTGTCACACAGCTTATGGATGACGAACAAAGACTAATGGTGGAAACTGATATCTGGAAGAATCAATTTGAATTTGACAACCTAGGATTATTATTATACATGAAAGCCTGCTGTTTACGCAATATCGATAGCCCCCGGCAAGCTATTCAATGCCTCGAGGAATTGATGAGGTAAAGGAATTCTGTCTTGTATTACTTTTATATTTAAGTAATATAAACATTTATTTTAACAAAAGTGCGCGGAAATAATAATGTTACTCAATATGTGATTTTATTGTAGGTCTAGATCTTAAAGCTTATTTTTTTATCCTACGTTAACTAATTATTGACTGTGAATCTTAACACTGTTATAATTGAATTATATAGTAAAACAATGCCAGTAAATGCATATAATGTTAGCTTATAGCTTCGTAGAGTTTTATAAAAATATAAGCGAAAAGTAAAAATAAAAATATTTTTGGTATTGATCGAAGTATAATATTTATATTATTAGTATTATTATGCTGTTGATAGAATGTTACACTGTTGCATTATTATGTTGTAACAAAGTTACACTGTTGCCCATTGAAACATAGAATAGTATTTATAAAAAAATACTCAGAATGCTTATATTAATTACAATTTATTTTTTAAATTAAACTTTTGAGAAGTCAATTTTAGTTTATTATAAACATAATCTTTCTTATTCGTGTCATTCAATTTCAATTTCATATTACTTTTATTACTATTTGTTTATGCGCGAAAGTGACGTGAATATTAAGATAGAAGATAGACTTAATGCGATACAATAATAATTATAAATTGCTGTTGTACGATAATAATTATAATTGACTTTTTCAGTTATATATTTATACACATAGAAATAACTAGTTTTTGTTTCCTGTGTTCTTTGCACTGTACCCAATATTTATTAATTAGCTTTCGTAATTTTATTTTAGTAATGAATTCGGCGTATTACTAAATCCTATTGCGAAATTGTAGCAATTATTACAAAAGGCGGTCCACAGCACACTTATTATTAAAAAAAATGTAAATCAACAGGTAAGGTATTAAATAAGCTTTGGTTAGATCAACCTACAGTCCTGAATGTTACAGATATATGTTAATCGAAGAAGGAACCGAAAAAAGCAAGCCTACATTTTCTGCTGCACTTAATTTAGTTGTAAAAAACCTAAGGATCCTGAAAATGTACATACATAGAATTTTGAGATACCATAGTTACCGCGAACAAGTAGCTAGGACAAAGCCACCGATTTCTAAAATGAATGAAAGAAAACACTTAGTTTTTTGTTTAATAAGACAATCATTTTAATTTTTGGAAAGTGATTTTATTTATTGACTAAGGTAAGTCGAATCTTTTCATTGACAATCAAAAAACTGAGTATGGCGCATACCAAACAAAATAGAATATTAAGATAATATACTACCTATTGTTAAATACAGAGCAGGTGAAGTTACAGTTTTAAGGACGACGGCAGTGAGGATCAGTGTTTTGTGATGAAAAAGTGGATTACTGTAAGTATTTTGATATTCTGCGCCATAATTTGTTTAGAAGCGTCAAACGTCTTTAAAAGTTGAATTTTGGAATTAATTTTGTTGTAAAACAGTCTTTGAAAGGATAAAGCTTAGACTATGATGCACTAACTATCAAAATATGTAGCCACAATATATGTGTTTAATCATAATTCCCAAATATGTATCGAACTAAAGAGACAACCAATCCAAGGATTTGTTAACAAAATAGTTATATAAAATGTGAGAGGGATTGGATAAAACTTAGAATTTGGTAATATCTATGCCCAGACAATTCAAATCTCTTATAGAAACAAGGACCAGCAAAATATAAAAAATATTTTCTTTACTGAGTTTTAAATTCTATATATTCAAAATATTGTATATTCAAAATATTTTTGCACAGCAAATATTTTTATTACATTTCCTTTGTAATGTGACAGTGAATTATTTATTTCATTTTATTTCAAGTTAGAATTGTCGATAGATATCATATATTATTATTTTAATTAGTTGTATAGATAATGAAATTCTTTGATTTTATGCGGCATCGAAAGGTCTATGGCCAATACTAAAATTAGATGTTTTAAAATCGTATGTTTCATGGAGTATCTGGGGCTCAAACCAGGTCAGAGTGGACAAATAAATGTAGCATATTTAGATTACCAAAAGGCTTTATACCGTGTGAAGGACGATCCCTTTCACCTGATTGAAAGGATGTGATGTCTTATATTTGGCAATGACCTTCAGGTTTGAATGTGACGCAGTACTCTGTAGCATAATATACATGCTACAATTGAATAGAGTGAAGCTAGACGATTACAT
Organism: Druceiella hillmani; assembly: GCA_039881145.1. Taxonomy (NCBI): domain Eukaryota; kingdom Metazoa; phylum Arthropoda; class Insecta; order Lepidoptera; family Hepialidae; genus Druceiella; species Druceiella hillmani. The sequence goes on along the minus strand of JAYKKI010000011.1, from coordinate 7,815,325 downwards.
CTTAACCTGGGCAAAAAATGCTCAGTGGTGATTCTGAGCGGTGTTCGCATGTCTGTCGGCTATCATTTTTATATTGGCAATAGCTTGTTGTGTGGTCAAGTCGAAATAACAGATTTAAGTCTAATATTCAACACTGAATTAGCTTGTTATAATTACGTCGCCGAAATATGCTTATTCTTTCTTTAGTAATATTACTAAGTACTGTCTTATCCTTTAAAGAGTTCAGAAAACTAAAATAAAGTACTTTATATTGAAGACAATATGGTATCGATTTTATAATGAGAAATAAAACTCAATTTTTTCATACGAGAAATGAACTTTCACATTTCCATTTTGTTCGGTGACCTTTTGTCATCTTTTTGGCAACTGCATGATTCTGCCCTCATAAAACTTCTGCTCCTTATCAGCAAAAAACTGAACCAAGTACAATTTCAGGTTATCATCATTAGTGAAAGTTTAACAATTAAAAAAGTTTTGCAAACTTTAAACGATGAAGGTGCAAGATCGGTTCATGAAACATGCTCAGTAAGATGGTTCAATTCATGCAGAACACAAGTGTCAAGCTTCTTAATAAGTCCAAGACATTTTAAGTGATTGTCAATTATTGTGTGAAATATATGACGAACTGAATCAATTATAGCTTTGGTTTGGTCATCTTAAAACTTCACTAGGTTGATAAAATGTAATTCTATTTACTTTGTTATATATGTAGAATACACTTCGACTGTTCTTTATAATGCAGAATAGCACTTTATTTGGTATTAGAACCCAAATTTATACCTGATGTTGTCAATATGATGTCTAGCAACAGACTATTTGAGCTGTGGCCTAATTATAGTAGAGCCACTTTTGTGCAATGTAGTTATATACTGCTTACTTATAGATTTTAACAAGTTATAAGTGGTTCTAAAAAACTGTCCCGAGGGTTAGCAATGACTTGTATCAACTATGCTATACGTACAAATTTTATTTCATTTATGGTTACCTAATGAAACAATATTTTGTACAGTGAACTTTTTGACTATACATATACCAGCAGGACTAATCCCTGCTAACATTATAATCAAAAAGTTGGTTTGTATATCATTTCCCTTGCTAACTAGGAACTCTTCAAATGAGCAATGAATTGTACCAAAAATATTATTTATTTAACATAATAAAATTTTGACTTTTCTGTGTCTGGATATTTGTTAATCCATCATGCCTAGACCTCTGGACAGATTTTCATGAAACTTGATATAGGCATAATCTATAATTTGAATTAAAAACTGGCTATTTTTGAAAATGCATAATTCCTGTAGAATAAAACTCGTGTTTTACTCAATAATAATGTAGTACTACATATACCAATAGACACAACGTGTATTAAATCATGTCACTGGATGTAAGAGAAAGACTTCATTGCAAATCTGTACGACAAAGACATGAGGAAAAACTATTGAGATTAAAAATTATATTGATATCTTTACAAAGGCATGTCATCATGTCGTCAATTGTAGGTGGTACTAGGTATACTCAATTTTGCCGATACAATACTGATATTGATAGTGGATTTAAAAGAAGGTATAAATAAATATTAAATAAGACATAAGCAAAGTTGCTTACATAATGGACTAAAATAGGGCTGCCCAACTTCGAATGGCCCAAGAGCCGCTACAAGTAAAATTCCAATTGTGAGGATGCATCATAAAATACTTTGTACGTAACTTTATCTGTGATTTGTAATAGGTTCAAAAAAAGTATTTGCTTAATTCTTTTTATTTTTAAAAAAAATATTATATAAAAAATTTGTGTGAAGTTTAGGGATGTTGGTTTTCATTAACCTATCACTATTAACATTAATATTTGTTGTTGACACACGAAGCAACTTCCGAGTAAATAATTTATCTGACAGGGAACACCTATATTTTGGATGTTGGAAAAGGTGCTTCTGCATAGATATGTGCTTCCCAGCATTGAGACCATTATAAGGCCTAAGTTTCGCAAGTTGTAGTAAAGTGCTCCTGGGAGTAACTTAAAAAGTCCATTCCTAGTTCGGTCTTCCCTGATCTGACTGCAAATCACACAAATCCAGTTGAAGGTCTGTTCTGCTTACATTGTCAACAGAAAAGTTGGCTGAGTAAGAACTGAGTTAAATAAGACAAATTCCTCAAAATCCTTCATTTCTTCAAAGTGCTCTTTACAGCTTGGAAAAATATAAAATCATGTATTTCTAGTGAAGACTTGAAAAGCTTAATCTTATTTTTAAATCCTCTTATGTGGCCATATAAATTGGCAATTTTTGTAACTACAAATTCACTTCGTTAAGGTGGGACGTCAGGTCTGTTAAGAATGCAAGGTTTGATAGAAATTTTACATCTGCAGTCTAATTTTCTAGTTCCGTAGTGTCGAACTTTATAATTTACATTTTACATTTTTAAGGAAAAGAGGAATCTCCTTGCACAGAGTGAAGAAAAGTTGCAAACAGTTTCCAATGCTTAACCAACGTATATATGAGTATGAAGTAAAAAGTCCCCATATGTAGTAGCTACTTCAGCCAAAAAATCTCGAAACTTTCTGTGAGTCAAAGTATGATGGCCCCTCTTATGATATTAGTTATTTTAATAACCACTTTCATGACATTCATTTGATGTAAGGATTTTCAACATAGATCCTCTTGGTGAACAGTGCTTAGTATCACAGGACAATTGAAAGTGTGTTCTGCAAATCAAATTACATTTCCTATCACAGCTCTGACTGATTAATTGAATCCTCCATAGCCTTATTTGCAGCTTCAAAAATATTCATACCCTTGGCTGCATCATGGAAAGGAATTAATTCAAGCACCTTCTATGCTATACTGAAGTCGTCTTGAATGGTTTGAACAAAAATTAAAATAGGTCAGTGCTTTCGTTCAAGCGGAGTGTGTTTAATGTGACACTGAGACTGTTTCGAATTGTTCGGAAATTTTTGTTTCATTGAATTGTTTTGACATTTTGATTGTAAAATTTTTGATAAGTACTCCATCACTAAAAGGTTTTTTCGTTTTGACAATTTCCAGTGCTACTTCATAAGAAGTGGCATTACTGCTTTGTTGTCAATATCAGACTTTTTGAAAAAATGTGTTTGCTGCTTCATTTTTTTCTTATATTCTTTAATGATAGCATTTCTAGACTCTCCTGTATATTACTGAAACTTTTTCTCGTGTACCATAGTATAATGTTGTTTCATCTTATATTCTTTAAAACTGATATTACCTGCATGCAAAGAGTGCGCTGAAGTTTATTATTGTTGTTTAAGATTAAATAGTCTGATTCCCAATGTTCATTATAAATTCAATGTTCATTCCTTATTTTGCTTTTCTGCGAAGACATATTTCACTTAAAAGAACTTAAATTGAGTTGATGCCTACTGTACACCAGAACAAAATTAGTACAATAATAAACAAATAAACTCTTGTCTTATGGCTTACGATTTTCCGTGCATGTACTGAATTATAAACTATGTATGAGTTGAAAGGGCACAATTTATATTTATAGGCAAGATTTTCACTAATATTCCCGATTCTTCTGTAGTGTTTTCATTATTATTGAAGTGCCAAGCTGCCCAAATTTGTCGATTCTGGAGCTTCGTCGGTTGAGGACCATTCGTCTTCACTTTCGTCAGTCACTATCACACGAAAGATCTGTTAAACGATCAACACACAATTCTTCATCACTTTCGCCTTCAAATTGGCTCATGTCCCTTGAAATAATGTCACTTTGATCAAAATTACAAAGATTTTGTGAAGTATGCACCCTTTCCGATTGTTAAAATAGCACTGAACGCAGGGCGCAGCAGAGAATTGTGTGAAGGGATGACAGTTGAATAAATTACCATTATACTTGGAAATACATACATAATTCACCATTGTATGAGGAGACCCAAATTTTGTCCTTTGGAATTTGTATATCTGCATGTTAGCCTCCCTTTAGAGCAATAAAAAAGTATAAAAATATACATATTTATGCATTACCCGCATTCTACCACTAGTCTATAAAAAACGTATTGATATGTGTCTCGCACTCTATTACTAGTCAACGTAAAACGTATAAATATGTTCCCTGCATACAATGTGTTAAGCTAATAAAGCTATTAAATTGCAAAGGGGAATCGTTTCTCCATATATCCGTGGTTTTCACAATATACGACAGTCCTTTTTACAGTTCTAGCAATTTAGTTCTGATATGAAAAGCGAGACTACTTTGTAATTCGGGCATAGCTTCAATAATTGCTGATAGCTTACCTTATTCGCTAAGTCAAATGGCTCCATTCCAATACATTTTCGCTCAGCTATGATGCAAGTTATACCCTTTGCCCTAATATTGTCATCGCTAGAAAGTAGTTTCTTATTGACGAACTTGGTCAGAGTTGCTTGTCTCCTAGGTTGTGAGCAACTGTCGTCACATCTTGTTGTTTTTTGGTTAGTTTCAGCACTGAACTGGTGTCTAACTTGACAATGCCTCTTCACGTGAATCTAGAAATTGGTGCCATGGACACGTTTTCTTTACAGTACATAAATATTACTTTTGTGTTGTCAGATGCGGATATTCATATAAAACATTTTTTTGTTTTGAGGTTGACATAATATGTGTTAACTAATTATGTGTTGTTTTCACATGGGTTTCTCAAACGTGAAGTTCAAAACATATCTGTGTACTGGCAAATTAATATCACCCATTTTGATATATTATTGCCGATATATCAGTATTGGTACTGGATGTATACCTAGTTCTTACCTTATATAAATATATTCTTATGTTAAATGTACATATAATATTAAGGTTTAATTAAACCAAAAATAAGTAATAAGAATAAATCTAACATATCTAAAAATTTGTACTTTACAGCTTAAAAGACAAAATAAAGGAAGACAAATTTTTGTTACCATATGGATTGGTTGAAATGGGGTACTGCTACCGAGCGCTCGGCGACCCAAGACAAGCAATAGCTGTTTTACGAGAAGCAAAGTAATTTTATTTTTATATTTTGTTATATATTTTATACAAGCACCAGGTCTACTCAGCTAAAATAAGCAATTTACCTAACTATATACCTGGGTTGAACACAAATCCTATAACTCTGGTATAATTAATCAAGAATTGAAAAAAAAACACTCAACATATGACTGTTTTTATATTTCCAATTGTATTTTACTCCTTATAATTATGTAAATCCAAAAAAAAAATTAAATGGCAGTCTAGAGACTGCTTAGAATTAATGAAATACTCTTAAAGGCTTACCATTTTTTACGTGATAAAATATTAGCCACCAAAATGGTGGCCACCATTTTGGTGGCTAATATTTATACAAATAAATTATGTATTATTTGCTATATTTCAGTATTAATTAATATGTTTTAATAATAACACAACCTATAAATATTGGATTAATACAAGCCTGGTACCAAAGTGCGCAAGTTCGTATTCCATGTTGTACCAATTAGTATTGGTATTAGATTGACTTTAAAAATGTATAATTTTTATTATTTCTTTTAATGTTATAATATTGACAAATTGTATAGGTAGTAAATATGAAACAAAAAATACATCTTATTCAGTGGCAGTCATTTTTAAAGTACAATCTGTTCTCAGTAGTCTGCACGTCCTTGATATTAAACAGCAAATTTATTTTCTGTTTTCAGAAAAAAATATCACGGTTACTCGTTGGAATCCCGACTACATTTTAGAATCCACACTGCTTTACAGTCTTTAAAAGCAGAAGAACGTGATAAATGAGGGTTACCTGTTTGCTTTAAGTAAAGTAACTGTAAAGCAGCATAATAAAGATTGAACGAGGAAAAGAAGAGCACAAGGCAACAGTATCTACTAAACATGCCTGACTTTTTTATTTTTATGGTTTATTATATAAATATATGATATTTCTTGTACATGGTACAGTGGTAATTATCCATGACCGTGCCATCTCAGCCACTTGTACAATTAATGTGTAATCGAGCAAACTATTTTTTTTTCGTTAAGTCATCTATTTATAAAATAATTGAAGTTTATGTATGACATCATAATTATGCCCTTTGTATAATTAACAGTTTGGCAACTTGTAACATCTTGTCACATATGTTGATGACGGAAGAACTGTCATTTAACTGTTAAGAAAAACGTAGTCTTCGGTAAGAATACGACAATCATTAATTTTTTTAAGCAATGTAGTAATTGTTGGAATTTATTTATTAATGTTTCGCATTCCATTCCCTTCTATTTTATCGGACATCAAAGAGTGCCAAATATTTTTCACTTTGTGGTTTGTGTTAGGTAACTTTTGTTTCAGTTGCGATTTCAAATCAATTATTTGGTATTGCAAAGTTGACGTGTATCTCTCTTTATAAAATTTCTTGCTGTTTTTGTAACGAAGTTGGTATTATTATGTTTTTATTACAAACATTGGCTTCTAGACATATTAGTGATAATGGCATAGCGCAAATACTTCTTGAAGAAGATAACAGAGTGTATACACCCTCAGAGGTCCAGGCTTGGAGGCTTCAAATGATCTATCAAATGTAGGACAAATTGAAAGAATTCAATCGGTAAATAGAGCAACTAGCTTGGACAAAGGTGATGTACCCTATCATTAAGGACTGGACTTTTTCGGGACCTCATAAGGAAAAAAATCTATTTACAACAGTGTGAGAAACCACCCACAAAATATTCTTACAGAAGAGTCTGGCGTACGTACAAACGGATTAAGGGTGACTACTTTTGTACAAGTCTGGAATTTATTCATAAGTGATGAAATTACGGAAAGGATTTGTCAAACATGCCGACAAATTCGTAGAAAAAGGTTGTATCAGGTGGCATTGTTTTCTCATGATTGATGAAACAACCGACACTATTTAGATGCGAGCATTGTTTGGATTACTCTTTATTGTTAGAAACTTTGCAAAAATCACGCACAAATTTAGATTTGTATGGTTTTTATTTTACCTATAAATAAGGTTTTTGTTACCAATATGTTTCTAGATCCGAAGATAATGTGTTAAAGAATAATTTATTAATTTATTTGCACGAGCTCACTGCCGTTTGACAAATGACTACATGATCATTTGATTATTTCCGAATGTATATTTCTTTAATTTTCTTTCTGAATATGATTGTTTCAGAGGCTTTCAATTTCAAGATTTTTATTTTCAAGTCAGCTCGTTAGATGGCACTGTAGAGTGTATAAAACCAAACATGTTTACAATATATTATTCAAGTCTGTTTTGCATTTAATAGCCATGTTTATATAATTTAATTTGGATTAGGATAGATTTTAGTTACTTTGACGGACGGTTGAACACAGACAAACTTTATGCTTATAGACGTTTTATTTATGAAGATATGTTCCGTTTCATAGATTTAATTAAAATATCATAAAATTTTATATGGATCGCAAGATTAATGTGGATGGTGCAGACTGACTCACACATCAATTAATTCTTCTAGTTACGCACTACACTCTTAAAATTTTCGCAACAATTTTAAAGGGAGATTGATGTGCTACTTCATCGGCACGTTACAATCGTTGATATCCACGTGATGCCATCACCGTTGACATCCATGGCTTGCCGTTATCCCATACACTTTACTATCCTGTTAATTGTGATGTTATGCCGTGCTATTTTCAATAACTTTCTTTTATATAATTATTCAAAAGAAAGTAATCATTAGGGAGATCAAGTTCACTCTCATATTGCTAAGTAGAACGTATGTAAGATTTCCACATTTCTTAAATTGATGCATAGATTTCTATGTATATCAACTCATGTTTACATTTTTATGGATAAAAGTGATACACTCACGGATAATTACATACTGTATACTTTTTTATTTAAATCCAGTTTTATTTGTGATGTTACACAAGTTGAAACTTACAAAGTGGGAGATAGATTTATCTATCGACTGGCCTCGTTACCACACTCACTTGTTAACCTGTGTACAGTCTAGGCGCTAATAAGCAAATCGACACAGTGTCCTGAACGAGTGAAAATCGCGATAGGTGACCCGTTAAATTGTAATTATCAACTAATTGCAGAAATTGCTTCAATTAAAGCTATTTGTAATCATACATTTTCAAAAAGGTTATGAAATTTCCTAAATGGTGAAATAATTTTTTTATTTACATAGATGTATAGAAATATATAAAAAAATGTCAAACTTGGAAAAGACCAATTTGTCACCTGATTTTTAATTATTTCACAATATTTCGTGCACTTTGGCAGATGAAAACCTAATTTTTTTTGTAAAAAAAACTCAAAGAAGTTTATTAAAAAACATTAGTGACAGACAGCGTAAAATTTTAATTTGGTCAGATCTGGGTGCTTAGACTGTTTAGGGATTAAAGGATGGAAAAAATTTTCCATTCTCAGCTTGTGAGTTGCCAGTTTTCTTTTTTCTGCACGGGAGAAAATAATAAAGGCCATGGGGTATACAAAATAATCAATCTGTAAAATATTATACATACCCATTATTACTGTATTAGATTCTCCCGCAATGCAGTGCTTTTGTTATATTTTGTTTCTAACTTGTATTTTCATCTTTTACTTTTTTTTCCTAGATATTAAAGTATGCCAACTTGTATAATCAATAATATTTTTAGTTTTTGGATGAAAATTGTCAGTTTAAAGTAAAGACGTATATAAACATATAACGTTAATATATATTACATTATTAAAGACGTGTATAAACATATAACGTTAATATATATTACATTATTAAAGACGTGTATAAACATATAACGTTAATATATATTACATTATTAAAGACGTGTATAAACATATAACGTTAATATATATTACATTTTATGGAAAAAAAAGAAGTGGATATTTGTACGATTTTAATTGTAATCTATTTTATAGAAGGCTTATAATCAAATATTGTGATTGATGACAATTATCAGACAACACGCTTTAGTAAAGTTTGAATTGAGTGAATGCTATTATATAGCCAAAAATTTATGTACATGTTCTAAATCATGTTTATACAAGATGATAAAGTGAAAAGTGAAGTGAACTTAACGATTGAAACATTAATAATATTTTCATCTTCAATTTGAATAATGTTTAAAAATAAATTAAAAAAAAAAAAATGTTAAAAAAAAAAGGTAGAGTTTAAAAATAACTTATTTTCAAGTATTTTAAAATATGTGGTATTATTTCTCACCGGTACGTGTACTTTTACTAAATAGTAAAGGATAGGGACAGTCTTTGAACAGAAACGGTTTTTGGACATATTCTGAGCTCGCAATATGTCTACAAACCTAAACGTTCTAAATTTGACTTGGGATTTTACCTAAAAAGGTCTTTTTATTTTTAATATTTTTCTTCAATTGATTATATAAATCATAATTTTTAGTCAAACTGTATGTACAATATTAATTAATGTGTGCTAAAGAACTCATTGACGTTAAACGTAACATAACATTAATAAAATTTTAGATTTTGGAATAAATACAATTTAGCATCAATTATATTTTGACATTTTTTTGCTGTGAAATGAAAGAATATTTATTAAAAACGAGGTATTCAAAAAAATATATTGCATGCTCGCAATTATTTATTGTGAAAAAATTTATTTAAACAAAAAATTACTCAGGAGAAATGTTTTCAAATATGTTTCTTCCTAACTTCTTTCACTCATTTCACAATGAACTCATCATTAGACAATACACACTCAACATTTTCAACTTTCTTAAATTTATCAAAATATAAGTTGATGCATGGAAATGCTTAAAACTTGATAACAATTTTGAAATGAAAAAGAATTTTTTTTTGTTGGAGATAAAACTCATTGTAATCAACTCATGTTTGCATTAATAAGGATTAAAGTGATAAACTCACGGATAATTACATACTGTATACTTTTTTAATTAAATCCAGTTTTATTTGTGATGTCACACAAGTTGAAACTTACAAAGTGGGAGATAGATTTATCTATCGACTGGCCTCGTTACCACACTCACTTGTTAACCCGTGTACAGTCTGGGCGCTAATTAGCAAATCGACACAGAGTGTCCTGAACGAGTGAAAATCGCGATAGGTGACCCGTTAAATTGTAATTATCAACTAATTGCAGAAATTGCTTCAATTAAAGCTATTTGTAATCATACATTTTCAAAAAGGTTATGAAATTTCCTAAATGGTGAAATAATTTTTTTATTTACATAGATATATAGAAATATATAAAAAATTTTCAAACTTGGAAAAGACCAATTTGTCACCTGATTTTTAATTATTTCACAATATTTCGTGCACTTTGGCAGATGAAAACCTAATTTTTTTTGTAAAAAAACTCAAAGAAATTTATTAAAAAACATTAGTGACAGACAGCGTAAAATTTTAATTTGGTCAGATCTGGGTGCTTAGACTGTTTAGGGATTAAAGGATGGAAAAAATTTTCCATTCTCAGCGTGTGAGTTGCCAGTTTTCTTTTTTCTGCGCGGGAGAAAATAATAAAGGCCATGGGGTATACAAAATAATCAATCTGTAAAATATTATACATACCCATTATTACTGTGTTAGATTCTCCCGCAATGCAGTGCTTTTGTTATATTTTGTTTCTAATTTGTATTTTTATCTTTTACTTTTTTTTCCTAGATATTAAAGTATACCAACTTGTATAATCAATAATATCTCCTTTAATATTAATCTACAATAATCCTACCATTCATAATATTATCTTAAAATTTCCATGTCGTATCTTTTTCAAACATATTAATTCTATTTGTGTTGTAATAGTTAATATCTTGTGCTATTTGTGTGAACTTGTAAAGTTCTAAGTATTTGTAAGTAAATATTTTAAGAAAGCTTGCATGATTTGGCTTTAAACAAGATGTTTATTATTCTATTAAATACATATTTATTATGATGATATATTTATTACATTGACTATAGAATATGTAATTATTATATAACAATTAAGTCTTTATATTTAAGAATTTTGTAGTTTTTGGATGAAAATTGTCAGTTTAAAGTAAAGACGTATATAAACATATAACGTTAATATATATTACATTATTAAAGACGTGTATAAACATATAACGTTAATATATATTACATTTTATGGAAAAAAAAGAAGTGGATATATGTACGATTTTAATTGTAATCTATTTTATAGAAAGCTTATAATGAAATATTGTGATTGATGACAATTATCAGACAACACGCTTTAGTAAAGTTTAAATTGAGTGAATGCTATTATATAGCCAAAAATTTATGTACATGTTCTAAATCATGTTTATACAAGATGATAAAGTGAAAAGTGAAGTGAACTTAACAATTGAAACATTAATAATATTTTCATCTTCAATTTGAATAATGTTTAAAAATAAATTTAAAAAAAAAATGTTAAAAAAAAAGGTAGAGTTTAAAAATCACTTATTTTCAAGTATTTTAAAATATGTGGTATTATTTCTCACCGGTACGTGTACTTTTACTAAATAGTAAAGGATAGGGACAGTCTTTGAACAGAAACAGTTTTTGGACATATTCTGAGCTCGCAATATGTCTACAAACCTAAACGTTCTAAATTTGACTTGGGATTTTACGTAAAAAGGTCTTTTTATTTTTAATATTTTTCTTCAATTGATTATATAAATCATAATTTTTAGTCAAACTTTATGTACAATATTAATTAATGTGTGCTAAAGAACTCATTGACGTTAAACGTAACATAACATTAATAAAATTTTAGACTTTGGAACAAATACAATTTAGCATCAATTATATTTTGACATTTTTTTGCTGTGAAATGAAAGAATATTTATTAAAAACGAGGTATTCAAAAAAATATATTGCATGCTCGCAATTATTTATTGTGAAAAAATTTATTTAAACAAAAAATTACTCAGGAGAAATGTTTTCAAATATGTTTCTTCCTAACTTCTTTCACTCATTTCACAATGAACTCATCATTAGACAAAACACACTCAACATTTTCAACTTTCTTAAATTTATCAAAATATAAGTTGATGCATGGAAATGCTTAAGACTTGATAACAATTTTGAAATGAAAAAGAATTTCTTTTTGTTGGAGATAAAACTCATTGTAATCAACTCATGTTTGCATTAATAAGGATTAAAGTGATAAACTTACGGATAATTACGTACTGTATACTTTTTTAATTAAATCCAGTTTTATTTGTGATGTCACACAAGTTGAAACTTACAAAGTGGGAGATAGATTTATCTATCGACTGGCCTCGTTACCACACTCACTTGTTAACCCGTGTACAGTCTGGGCGCTAATTAGCAAATCGACACAGAGTCTCCTGAACGAGTGAAAATCGCGATAGGTGACCCGTTAAATTGTAATTATCAACTAATTGCAGAAATTGCTTCAATTAAAGCTATTTGTAATCATACATTTTCAAAATGTTATGAACTTTTATTTGTTTACGGCACATTTTACTGTGACAGACAGCGTAAAATTTTAATTTGGTCAAATCTGGATGCTTAGACTGTTTAGGGGTTAAAGGATGAAAAAAATTTTCCATTCTAGCTGAGAATGGAAAATTTTACGTGAGTTGCCAGTTTTTTTTTCTGCACGGAAGAAAATAATAAAGGCACCCCGTGGCCTAACATGAATAAAATTTTAGACTTTGGAACAAGTACAATTTAGCATCAATGATATTTTGACATTTTTTTGCATAAGAATATTTATTAAAAACGAGGTATTCAAAAAAATATTTTGCGTGTTCGCAATTATTTATTGTAAAAAAATTTATTTAAACAAAAAATTACTCAGGAGAAATGTTTTCAAATATGTTTGTTCCTAGCTTCTTTCACTCATTTCATAATGAACTCATCATTAGACAATACACACTCAACATTTTCAACTTTCTTAAATTTATCAAAATATAAGTTGATGCATGGAAATGCTTAAAACTTGATAACAATTTTGAAATGAAAAAGAATTTCTTTTTGTTGGAGATAAAACTCATTGTAATCAACTCATGTTTGCATTAATAAGGATTAAAGTGATAAACTCACGGATAATTACATATTGTATACTTTTTTAATTAAATCCAGTTTTATTTGTGATGTTAAACAAGTTGAAACTTACAAAGTGGGAGATAGATTTATCTATCGACTGGCCTCGTTACCACACTCACTTGTTAACCCGTGTACAGTCTGGGCGCTAATTAGCAAATCGACACAGAGTCTCCTGAACGAGTGAAAATCGCGATAGGTGACCCGTTAAATTGTAATTATCAACTAATTGCAGAAATTGGTTCAATTAAAGCTATTTGTAATCATACATTTTCAAAAAGGTTATGAACTTTTATTTGTTTACGGCGCATTTTACTGTGACAGACAGCGCAAAATTTTAATTTGGTCAAATCTGGATGCTTAGACTGTTTAGGGGTTAAAGGATGAAAAAAATTTTCCATTCTAGCTGAGAATGGAAAATTTTACGTGAGTTGCCAGTTTTTTTTTTCTGCACGGAAGAAAATAATAAAGGCACCCCGTGGCCTAACATGAATAAAATTTTAGACTTTGGAACAAGTACAATTTAGCATCAATGATATTTTGACATTTTTTTGCATAAGAATATTTATTAAAAACGAGGTATTCAAAAAAATATTTTGCGTGTTCGCAATTATTTATTGTAAAAAAATTTATTTAAACAAAAAATTACTCAGGAGAAATGTTTTCAAATATGTTTGTTCCTAGCTTCTTTCACTCATTTCATAATGAACTCATCATTAGACAATAAACACTCAACATTTTCAACTTTCTTAAATTTATCAAAATATAAGTTGATGCATGGAAATGCTTAAGACTTGATAACAATTTTGAAATGAAAAAGAATTTCTTTTTGTTGGAGATAAAACTCATTGTAATCAACTCATGTTTGCATTAATAAGGATTAAAGTGATAAACTCACAGATAATTACATACTGTATACTTTTTTAATTAAATCCAGTTTTATTTGTGATGTCACACAAGTTGAAACTTACAAAGTGGGAGATAGATTTATCTATCGACTGGCCTCGTTACCACACTCACTTGTTAACCCGTGTACAGTCTGGGCGCTAATTAGCAAATCGACACAGAGTCTCCTGAACGAGTGAAAATCGCGATAGGTGACCCGTTAAATTGTAATTATCAACTAATTGCAGAAATTGCTTCAATTAAAGCTATTTGTAATCATACATTTTCAAAAAGGTTATGAACTTTTATTTGTTTACGGCGCATTTTACTGTGACAGACAGCGTAAAATTTTAATTTCGTCAAATCTGGATGCTTAGACTGTTTAGGGGTTAAAGGATAAAAAAATTTTCCATTCTAGCTGAGAATGGAAAATTTTACGTGAGTTGCCAGTTTTTTTTTTCTGCACGGAAGAAAATAATAAAGGCACCCCGTGGCCTAACATGAATAAAATTTTAGACTTTGGAACAAGTACAATTTAGCATCAATGATATTTTGACATTTTTTTGCATAAGAATATTTATTAAAAACGAGGTATTCAAAAAAATATTTTGCGTGTTCGCAATTATTTATTGTAAAAAAATTTATTTAAACAAAAAATTACTCAGGAGAAATGTTTTCAAATATGTTTGTTCCTAGCTTCTTTCACTCATTTCATAATGAACTCATCATTAGACAATACACACTCAACATTTTCAACTTTCTTAAATTTATCAAAATATAAGTTGATGCATGGAAATGCTTAAGACTTGATAACAATTTTGAAATGAAAAAGAATTTCTTTTTGTTGGAGATAAAACTCATTGTAATCAACTCATGTTTGCATTAATAAGGATTAAAGTGATAAACTCACGGATAATTACATACTGTATACTTTTTTAATTAAATCCAGTTTTATTTGTGATGTCACACAAGTTGAAACTTACAAAGTGGGAGATAGATTTATCTATCGACTGGCCTCGTTACCACACTCACTTGTTAACCCATGTACAGTCTGGGCGCTAATTAGCAAATCGACACAGAGTCTCCTGAACGAGTGAAAATCGCGATAGGTGACCCGTTAAATTGTAATTATCAACTAATTGCAGAAATTGCTTCAATTAAAGCTATTTGTAATCATACATTTTCAAAAAGGTTATGAACTTTTATTTGTTTACGGCGCATTTTACTGTGACAGACAGCGTAAAATTTTAATTTCGTCAAATCTGGATGCTTAGACTGTTTAGGGGTTAAAGGATAAAAAAATTTTCCATTCTAGCTGAGAATGGAAAATTTTACGTGAGTTGCCAGTTTTTTTTTTCTGCACGGAAGAAAATAATAAAGGCACCCCGTGGCCTAACATGAATAAAATTTTAGACTTTGGAACAAGTACAATTTAGCATCAATGATATTTTGACATTTTTTTGCATAAGAATATTTATTAAAAACGAGGTATTCAAAAAAATATTTTGCGTGTTCGCAATTATTTATTGTAAAAAAATTTATTTAAACAAAAAATTACTCAGGAGAAATGTTTTCAAATATGTTTGTTCCTAGCTTCTTTCACTCATTTCATAATGAACTCATCATTAGACAATACACACTCAACATTTTCAACTTTCTTAAATTTATCAAAATATAAGTTGATGCATGGAAATGCTTAAGACTTGATAACAATTTTGAAATGAAAAAGAATTTCTTTTTGTTGGAGATAAAACTCATTGTAATCAACTCATGTTTGCATTAATAAGGATTAAAGTGATAAACTCACGGATAATTACATACTGTATACTTTTTTAATTAAATCCAGTTTTATTTGTGATGTCACACAAGTTGAAACTTACAAAGTGGGAGATAGATTTATCTATCGACTGGCCTCGTTACCACACTCACTTGTTAACCCGTGTACAGTCTGGGCGCTAATTAGCAAATCGACACAGAGTCTCCTGAACGAGTGAAAATCGCGATAGGTGACCCGTTAAATTGTAATTATCAACTAATTGCAGAAATTGCTTCAATTAAAGCTATTTGTAATCATACATTTTCAAAAAGGTTATGAACTTTTATTTGTTTACGGCGCATTTTACTGTGACAGACAGCGTAAAATTTTAATTTCGTCAAATCTGGATGCTTAGACTGTTTAGGGGTTAAAGGATAAAAAAATTTTCCATTCTAGCTGAGAATGGAAAATTTTACGTGAGTTGCCAGTTTTTTTTTTCTGCACGGAAGAAAATAATAAAGGCACCCCGTGGCCTAACATGAATAAAATTTTAGACTTTGGAACAAGTACAATTTAGCATCAATGATATTTTGACATTTTTTTGCATAAGAATATTTATTAAAAACGAGGTATTCAAAAAAATATTTTGCGTGTTCGCAATTATTTATTGTAAAAAAATTTATTTAAACAAAAAATTACTCAGGAGAAATGTTTTCAAATATGTTTGTTCCTAGCTTCTTTCACTCATTTCATAATGAACTCATCATTAGACAATACACACTCAACATTTTCAACTTTCTTAAATTTATCAAAATATAAGTTGATGCATGGAAATGCTTAAGACTTGATAACAATTTTGAAATGAAAAAGAATTTCTTTTTGTTGGAGATAAAACTCATTGTAATCAACTCATGTTTGCATTAATAAGGATTAAAGTGATAAACTCACGGATAATTACATACTGTATACTTTTTTAATTAAATCCAGTTTTATTTGTGATGTCACACAAGTTGAAACTTACAAAGTGGGAGATAGATTTATCTATCGACTGGCCTCGTTACCACACTCACTTGTTAACCCGTGTACAGTCTGGGCGCTAATTAGCAAATCGACACAGAGTCTCCTGAACGAGTGAAAATCGCGATAGGTGACCCGTTAAATTGTAATTATCAACTAATTACAGAAATTGCTTCAATTAAAGCTATTTGTAATCATACATTTTCAAAAAGGTTATGAACTTTTATTTGTTTACGGCGCATTTTACTGTGACAGACAGCGTAAAATTTTAATTTGGTCAAATCTGGATGCTTAGACTGTTTAGGGGTTAAAGGATGAAAAAAATTTTCCATTCTAACTGAGAATGGAAAATTTTACGTGAGTTGCCAGTTTTTTTTTCTGCACGGAAGAAAATAATAATTTTATCTTTTTATAATGGATAATCACGAGACACAATATTATTTTTGGAATACGTCCTTTTTAATACATATTCTGTTATATCCATATCAAAAAAATTATCAAGATATCATTGGTGCTAAACAACACTCGTACCTATATTTTTAACATTAACAGTACCTTGAACAAGCCCCGATCGTCTGCTCCAAGAACCCACGTTACTGTGCCCCTATCCACTCCCCACATCACTGTGTCCCCTGCACCCTCTCTTGCTGAGAGAGGATGTGGCGGAAAAAGTTGCATGTGCGTTTATGCCTATTCATAAATGAATTAGCTATCTATTTGTATTCAATTATAATATTTAGTTGTCCAACTTCTACATCATTTAATGACAGAAATGTAAAAAAGCAGCTTTTTTCTTAAAAATCCCAAGTTTAATCCCATATCGTACAGCCCAAAATCCAATCAATATCTCTCAACCTCTAGAATATTCTTCATTTTTATAATGGAAAATATCTAGGAATATAAGCTCTTTTTAATTCTAAAAAAATTTGCTTTGGGCAGTAAATTTACAATACTTTTGGCAACAAACAGTCCTTTATGTTTTTGAATAAGTATTAATAATAAAAACGTAAATATTTAAAGACTTGGAAAAGTCCACGTACCGAAAATATATTATTGTATTCTATCCATTATGACTACTCTCTTTGTTTAGCTGTAATAATGTGTTAGTTTAAATGTTAATAAAGTGTAAAGTCAAAAATTGTTTCTGAAGAATTTCTAGTATTTCAAATAGCTTTTACTTCCAAAAATGAGAAGGAAGTTCAACCAAATTGAGGTTATTTGGATGTTTACCGATTAGTGATTGTTTACCGATTAGAGAGGACAAAGCTAATCTTAAGAGGTATCATGAGAATTCTATCAAACAAAACGTTCCACAGGACAGGACTAAGTATAGAGCCCATACTAGCCTGTCCTGTGGACAGCCTCATTCAGTATTTTTTACCTTCTAAATCTTCACCGCAAATAAACTTCTTGATAATAAAAATAATCCCTAAACAACCAGTGGAGTTTTGCTGACATTCACCGGATCCCAAGCTCGGATAAGATGGCCAGCAACCAGGCATATGGCATCTCCGGCTCATATGAGCCGGAGATGCCTAAGAAAACACCGATTAGTTATTTCTCCGGGCTATTCTATTGATCTAGTCTATCACTAAATCGAAAGAATAAAGTACTTGTGCAGGACTATATAGACAGATTGAGGACAGAGTTAAACTGCTGTTTGTCCATTTTGCATCACCCCAGAACTTTTAAAATAATTTTTGGCGATACACTTAATTATTTAAAACAGTAACTATTAATAGGAATAGAAATAATGATAGAAATAATTTTAAAAATACAGAAAAGAAATTAATTAAATTTATAAATTAATATGTAACACAAGTATTATTTATATATTATGTCTTACTAGCGTGTAAAGTTATTAGTCATGTAGAAACATCATTATGTGCAATCACTATTAATAGCACAACTTTTTCTTTCTGGAAAATTTGGGCTATTAGTAAGGTATCCAATGTTTAACTGGTTAAGAGTACATACCAATACATTTCTTGTTTTCCTAAGATGTTAAACCATCTTGCAATTTGAAAAAAAACTAGAATATCTACAACTGTTCTATAATTTATTGGCAGACAAAAGATCTGTCGAAACAAATACCGCATTCTTAGAATATTTTCTATACAATTTGCTCAGAGCTATAAGCATTACACGCTATGACTTCAGCACAACACCCTACCCTCCCTCGCCTTCTTTCTAGTGTACTGCACCTGAAACCTCTGACATGAGTCAATAAATGTGCCCAGGTATATGATTTGTTCCCGCACACCAATCATGAATCCCCCCATTACAACAATTAACTCCCTCATCAGTCTGCTCTTAAAAGGGACAACCTAGGAATTTTGGAGGACAAAGCTAATCTTAAGAGGTATCATGAGAATTCTATCAAACAAAACGTTCCACAGGACAGGACTAAGTATAGAGCCCATACTAGCCTGTCCTGTGGACAGCCCCATTCAGTATTTTTTACCTTCTAAATCTTCACCGCAAATAAACTTCTTGATAATAAAAATAATCCCTAAACAACCAGTGGAGTTTTGCTGACATTCACCGGATCCCAAGCTCGGATAAGATGGCCAGCAACCAGGCATATGGCATCTCCGGCTCATATGAGCCGGAGATGCCTAAGAAAACACCGATTAGTTATTTCTCCGGGCTATTCTATTGATCTAGTCTATCACTAAATCGAAAGAATAAAGTACTTGTGCAGGACTATATAGACAGATTGAGGACAGAGTTAAACTGCTGTTTGTCCATTTTGCATCACCCCAGAACTTTTAAAATAATTTTTGGCGATACACTTAATTATTTAAAACAGTAACTATTAATAGGAATAGAAATAATGATAGAAATAATTTTAAAAATACAGAAAAGAAATTAATTAAATTTATAAATTAATATGTAACACAAGTATTATTTATATATTATGTCTTACTAGCGTGTAAAGTTATTAGTCATGTAGAAACATCATTATGTGCAATCACTATTAATAGCACAACTTTTTCTTTCTGGAAAATTTGGGCTATTAGTAAGGTATCCAATGTTTAACTGGTTAAGAGTACATACCAATACATTTTTTGTTTTCCTAAGATGTTAAACCATCTTGCAATTTGAAAAAAAACTAGAATATCTGCAACTGTTCTATAATTTATATTGATGAAAGGTTCGTGTGAAAGAGTGGAGTCCATCATTACGGAGTGATGTATGAAAAAAAAGTTTGTAAACGAATCTTATATAGCTGCAAGTAATTTCATTGATGAATACAAAAATGTGTTACTAATGGTGCAAGTGCTGAAGTTGACAATTGAACCAAAGCATATGACAATATTTTTAAATTTTTTGATGATTTTTCTTCCAACATTCATGATTTTTCTTCCAATAAATATTATAAATGGGGACAACATATATGTCATCAAAGAATATTGATTGATTGTAATTAATTTTTATATATATATATAGGATTACTTTTAAATAAATAATTTTTATATATATATAGGATTTCAGGGTGGGGTAAGTTCTTAGAATTCTATCTGGGACATAATTTTTTCAAGTTGATTATCTAGATAAAGGCAAGTATGTTAACAGACAGGGCATTTTCTTAGAATGAACGCTTCAAGTTTTTATGATGATAAGCAAATTTTGACATTGAAGGAGGTAACAAGACTGAATA